>JANAVB010007397.1:2750137-3247637 GCA_029216955.1 Iris pallida | reverse complement strand
GCCGACACTGTCACGTAGGCTGGACGTACCAACGTCTCGTGCCCCTACACTGGGTGTGGGTCGTGACACATTTTTAGTGGTGGCCCATGCAACCGAGATTCGCATTAGTGCGAAGTCATGGTAGTACGACGATTAGTTGTACTGCTGCGCGCCTGCGGTAAAAGATAAGGAATATGCTTTAGCATGAGATGATACTCAATCACAGTTAGAATTCCTTAAGAGATTCCTGGGATGACCCTTGAGAATCTCGTTATAAACTATCTCAAAATTTGATTCCAACAGTTACTGTCTACCTTCCTTGTTCGTTGTTGAATTTGATTCTTGGTGTTCATTTTTGACTTGATTCTCTACCAAGATAAATCTTATGGGCTAGGTCGCCTCAGTTATGGAATCTAGAGTCTTCTACAGCCATATTAGCTGGCATGGCGAAGATATAGAGTCTGATTTTGGATGTATTTCTCGGGTGTGAGAATTTAATATTTTCGTAGCCAAGCATGCGGCAATACGAAAATTTTAAATACCATGATTCTAGAGGTATGTACCTTAGTTGCGGACTCTATGGTTTATCGCAGCCTTGCTTACTAGTATGATGAGGATTTTGAGTATCAGGATTTTGGACATACGCATATAATTATCAGATTGTATCTTGAGAAGGTTCTTAAACATATCATCTCTATCTCTCGTTTAAAAAAAATTGTTTTTTCGTCATCAATTAACTTAGGAGTACGAATAATTTTAGTTATTTAGTCTAATTCTTGGTAGAACTTCATTTAGATATAACTCTTTCATAGTATAATGATTTGATGACTTGTGTTAGGCCTTTATCTTAGGGATGATAGTATAGCTTTGGCATTAGAATAGTAACCCTTGTAGCTAGTTCTCTGCTAATTATAATCACCAGTTTTTATATAGGATGATAGACTGCCTTACAGCCTTGATGATTTATTATTTTCCTTATATTTTCCAGTATGGCCCCCATGACCCGAGCCTGTCCCCTGAGCGTAGCTACAGTTTCAGATATGACTGAGAGCGTGTTTCCACCTCCTACTGTTCGGGATGTAGTGACCCCTCCGGTTGACCAGAAGGATAGTAGGATGTATATATTGATGGTTAGAACAATAATATTTCGTAGGTGTACTTTAGAAATAACAAGGATATTCGAGGTCGGTTTGTTTTTATGAACTTGAATAATTTTAGGGTATTGATTCTCGAGATATTTCACTTAAGGTTGTTATGGTAAATTTAGGAATTTAGAAATGGAGAAGAGAATTTAACTGTAATGCGATGATGATACAAATTTGAATAAGATGTTGGTAAGAGGATGACTAGGAACAGAGTGAACACAAGGATTTTGAGTTATTAAAAAATTAATTAAAGATTTTGTGGAGGTTTAAAAAAATTTAAGAAGGATAATATTTGAAGGTGTACGTGAAGGAAATACGAAGGTTGATTTTATAATGGAGAATAAGTTCCTGCATGACATAGTATTATTAGCTTCGAATAATTTGGAGGACAGTAATCTGAACAAGTTCGAGGATTTCATAAACTTTGATTTAGAGATTTCGGATCCAAGTTAGGACAAGGTGTATGAATTTAAATTTCAGGATGATTAAGTTGATAGAGGAGAATAAAATCAAAAAAGAAGAAGGAAGAAGAGTTTTAACAAGAGCATGATTCATGAGAAGTGCCTTGGAGATTAAGGCCCCACCTCCAGGGGGGAGTTCTAGTCACCAGACCTAGTTGGAGGTGAGTTCTAGACCTAGACCTTAGCATGTCTTGTTGATTGCTGCACCCTACCATGTTGCTGTATGTTGATACCTTATGATTGCTTTGTGTTGTAGTATGACTAGATGAGACCCCAGACTGATATTGCCTGCCATGACCCTGTATGTTATTCTTTTAAATTGCATGATTTAGATAAGTTTTCTTAAGACCATGGTTGTTGGGGACATGACCTTAAGAGGAGTACGACCGACCTAAATGTCAAGGACGAAATTTTTCTAAGGAGGGTAGATTTGTAACTACCACTTTTCTAAATGAGGATAATTTTGAACTTTTGTAAAATTGATCATTAAATAATAGGATTTAAATCATGTTAAGGATTTATGGTGAATTTTGATTATTTTAATACTATTTAGTTTAGTGTATTGTGACTTTGGCCTTTTACTAGTGTAACCTTAGAACTACTTAGCGAGACTAACCATGGCCATGGAGACCAAACTAATGTGATTAGATTAGCTAATTACCACTTTTTAGCCTAAGGGTATTTTGGTCATTTGTGATATTTGAATTAATTTGAATTTTGATTAATTAATAATGTGCTAATTAATGTGTTAGGCCTTAACCTAGAATTGCCCTAATCTAGATATTGATCATGAGCCAAGATATTTGTTTAGCATTTTCCAACTAAATGACAAGGTTAGTAATATCTAGATATTAAGCTAAGGAGATATTTTAGCTAGAAACCCTAATTTACTTTGGGCATTTACTAGAAAGGCTTGAATTATGCATATATAGGCCTTTAATTCATGTGAACATCAACCCTAACCCTAGATAATACTTGTGGCCGTCCATAGGCAACCCCCTATATAATATCATGTTAGCACACTTTGCCTCTTTTCATTACCCTCTTCAAATCCTAATTTGTGTTCTTCCCCAAATTTACTCCTTTTATCCAAATCAACTCCAAATTGAGCCTAATCAATTGCAATACACTCCCCTAGTGTTGTAACCACCACTTTTCTAAAACATGGGTAATTTTGAACTTTTATAAAATTAATCATTTAATAATAGGTTTAAATCATGTTATTGATTTATTGGTGAATTTTGATTATTTTAATATCATTAAATTAGTGTTTTGTGATTTTGTCCTTTTGCTAGTGTAACCTTAGAACTGCTTAGCCTAGAGACTAACCATGACCATGGAGGCCTAACCCATGTGATTATATTAGCTAATTACCACTTTTTAGGCTAAGGATATTTTGGTCATTTTTTATATTTTAATATTTTGGGAATTTTATATATTTAGTATTGATTTTACGAGATTTGTTTAGTCGGGTTTGAGTTTCGTCTCATTCCGACTTGTGTTAGTGATTCAGGTAGCTTAGACTCTAGATGGAATCCCAGGATTAGTTAGTCATGGCCCACAAATCCCACTAATTAAGTTAGTAAGTTTAGACTAATCCCACTTGTTAGATTGGTTAAGTTAGAGGCTTAAACATAACCATTTTGATCCCAAACTTGAACCTAACTTAAAATTAACCAAGGGGAATTAGTAGGGGCCTTATTGGGCTTTCCCCAAGGCCCAAATAGGGTTAGATGGCAGCCACATATAGGAGGGTTGCCCTTCCATTCATTTCATTCCATCAAGCCTCCATTTTCTTTCACAAGTGTTCTTCCCTAAATTGAGAGCTTCCCTCTTTGATTTGATCTCCAAATCCTTACATCCCTCTACCAAAACTTCCATCCAACCTCCTCATACTACCAAGGGAGGGTGCTAGCAAAGATTTAGAGCAAAGTGCAAGGAGGAGTATCCTTTTTGGAAGATCTTCGTGTCGGAGCCGTGTCCTTGAGAGTATCATTGGGATTCCACTCCCAATAGGTAAAACTAACCCTCTAAATTGATTTCCTATGCATATTAGTTAGTTTTGAATCCATAGGATCCACCTTCATGCATGTACCCCCTTTAGATTCAAGTTTGAGGCCATTTGGAGCTCTCCTGATGATTTTAGATGTGTTTTGTGTCCTACTTGATAGATCCCAAATTAGGACACCTCATGTGTTTGGTTTATTGCCTAATTGGAATAATTGTGTTTTAAATTCAGTTTTAGAATGGTTAGAGAGTGGATTGATCTTAGTTAGGATGGTTAGAATGAGTTTCATTTGGATACCTATGTTGGTATCCAAGTATCTTGGCCTACATGTGTTTCTTTTGTCCAAAACAAGACAATTCGTCTTAATTTTATCAACATTTTTAGTAACCGTAGCAACTTAGAAATGCCATAACTTTTAGCTCAGAACTCTGATTAATCTATGTTTTTTAAAAGAACCATATCGAAGTTAGCTTTCTAAATATATATTTTAGTAAGCCAAAATCATTCTATGACTTTCTGTAAAACTATTTGAGTGTCAGCTGTCCGAAAGACAAATGCGTTTCGGTATTTTCGCGATTCCGGGAGCTTCCGGACACGAAAATGCGATCCGTTTGAAATTTCGAAAAGCTAACACGAAGCGCTACGACATACTTTAATCTTAGAATTTAGTGAATGTCTTATTATTTCAGTATTGGTTTTAAGTAGAAAAGTAACTATACGACATGCATTTTGTGTATCCTATGAGCCTATGTAGTATGGATATCAAGTGAATGTAGGTATCATAAGTTGTCAAGAATATGTATGATATAGTACATATATATATTATTGTTAGGTAATATGTGTTAGTTAGTATGTGTTTATGTTGATACAAATGGTTATCAAGTAAGTCAAATATAGATAAGTTATGTGTCAAGGTATTAAAGTTTTGGAAAAGGTACTAGTGTGATACATGGGTACCATGAGGATATTGGTATCGTGACATTCAAGTATCATGAGTAAGGATAAGAGAGTATTAGGACTTGAGTAAGGTACCCTATTTGGTATCAAGTATTAGTATTAGAGTTAGTTGGAATATGTTAGAGTTATCTTAGAAGTTAAGATAATTAGGGTATATAGATATCTTAGTATCTATGATATATTAAAGTTAGAAGATTAGATGGTTAGTTAGTTAGTGTCTAGTAGATGTTAGAGTTAGAGTAGATAGTGTATCTTAGATTTACCTTTTACCTTAAGGTAATGGTTTACCTACAAGGTAAGGTATTGAGTTTACCTTCAAGGTAAAGGGGTTTACCTAGATACTATGGGTTATATGTTAGATATTAGTTAAGATGTTATGTTAGTACATTAGATAGTTAATTAGATATTTGAGGGGTATCTTGGTATCTCAAAATACCAAGTTAGTATTTTAAGGTAAATATGAATTACCTTTTACCTTCAAGGTAAATGATTAGTTTACCTTATGACCAAGGTATGGTATCAAGATACCAAGGTAAGGTATCAAGGTATCAAGGTATCAAGGTAAGGTATAGGTTTACCCAAGTTAAGGTATTGGATTCCAACCAAGGTATTGGTATTGGGATGCCAATATGTCATGATCCGCACCCGGGGTAAGGGCACGAGTGCGTGACAGCATCCCAGCCTACACCGCAGAAACGGCATAGAACGCTGTCTAGGTCTACTATCTAACAACAGTTATAATATCAAAATCTGTCGAGAACGGTCAACTCCGAATGGAGGACAAGCAATGAAATATAATATACTCAATCACAAACTCTAAGAAAGATAGATGATACCGAAAGATAAAGACAACAAGATATGAAATATCATCCAGAAGATCCAACACAGAAATAATACAAGTCTAGAGTCAACAATCTCTAATACAAATACTAAAATAATAACAAGACAAAATATCATCTGGAGACAAAGTCCAGTACCAAACTAAATTAGCTAAGCTAATCTAAAACCCCATCGGCTGGAGCTAACCCTTGCTGAACTAGGGTCTCCAAGTCTAGGCCAACTACGTCATGAGGACCGTAGTAGGTAGGACACTCGTCCTCGCCATAATCTGTAAAATTTTGTCAACATATCCAGTCAGGATGGAACGAGCACAAATCTCAAATAACAGTTCTAGTTAGACGATATTGAAAATATAGCAGTAAATAGAGAGAATATATAAGGTAAAATAATGTGTACATGAATCATGGTAAGGTATATCAAGACTGTAACTGAATATAAGAACAAGAAAATAGTATATATCATGTACAAAAATTTGGAACTATATGTATGTGAGTTTAGTATTAGTTTCAACATGTGATCGGCTTGGGTTGAACAGGAGAAAAAGGGCCTGGCTAGTCATACGTGAAGTGTATGGCTAACACTCTTAGGGAACAAGAATCACAGGAGAAAAAATGATCACATATCTATGCTAAGTACCCCCATCCTCGACCAATAAAGTGGATCTAGTATTGACATGTCATGGCACATGATTCTCCGAGGAGGTAGCAAGCCTTTGCAGGAATCGTGTCTATACAATGCACAGGAAAAACTTGCACAGGGTATACCAAGGAATACAAGGAATAACGTCTCATGACGGGATCCAGACAAATACCAATCAGTGTGAACAATGTGACAAGAGAACAAGGATATCTACCATAAATACAAGAAACATAGACGATATCATTAAACAAAAATACTATCAAAGAATGTACTTGCCTGAGATCCGATGGAAATATGTCAACTGTGTAATCAGGCTCAGAGTGAAATCACAGACCTAAAGATGAGATATCATGAGTTAATTAGGGTTTAACAGTGTATGGCATAATTTCTAGTATATGTTATGCAATCTACGTCAAACTCAGTCATACTAAGTCACACCAAGCCAAACTAGGTCACACTAGGTCAATCTAAGTCAAACAAGGTCAATCTAAGTCATACTAGGCCTAACAAAGTCAAACTAGGTCAAGGCAAGTCAAACAAAGTCAAACTGGGTCGATTTAAGTCAAAGGTTGACTTACAGTTGACTTTTGGTCAACCGATCAACCCTGGTCAACTCATAGTCCACTCTAGGTCAAACTAGGTCAATGGTTGACTCATAGTTGACTTTTGGTCAACTGGTCAAGTTTTGGTCAATTTTAGGCTAAAGTTGACTATTGGTTGACTTTTAGTCAAAACGGTCAACCATGGTCAAACGGGGTCAACCCTAAGTCACTTACCCTATTCCTAACCATTACCAACCAAGCTATCCTAATTCTAACCATATCTTAAACATATTATCTCATATCTTAGTTCTAAGGTATTACCTTAACTCTATCCCATTGCCTTACCAAGGTAAACTTATTACCTTAGCCTCTAACCGATACCCTTGCCTACTTTACCCTCACTCTACGTATCCCTCAATACCCTACCAAGGTATTCTAACGCTTACCCTTGTATCTCGATACCGTACCATGGTATCTTGATACCCTATTTGTTAAAAAGGTAAACATCCTATTATCTTGAAGGTAAAAGGTAACTTTGAGATACCACTCAACTCAACTCTAACTAGCACTCTAAACTCAAATCCTAACTTGGTATCCTAATACCAAGTCTCTAACACTAACTCTAATATCTAAACTCAACTCAAATCTAACTTCTAACGTATTACCTATCTACTAACATGTGAACTTACCTTAGTTTCTACCCTCAACCCACTAACTTTCTAACCATCAAACACCAATCTAACACTCACAAATTTAGGGGTCATATGGTGGGTTATATAGTGGATATAGGGGGTGTATATGGGGGTCAATTGGGGGTGTCAACATGGGGGTTGAAGGGGGTGAAATAAGAGGCTGCTGCTAGCAGCTAGCAGCTGCTACTGCTGATGTTGTGCTGATTTCTGCTGTTGCTGTGGGGGGCAGCAGCTCCCACCCCTCCCTGGTGTTGTGGCTGCAGTCCCCTCCTCCCCACTCTCTACTCCTCTATCCCTCTATTCATTCATTCATTCCTTCAATCATTCATTCATCCATCCATCCATTCACTAATTCATTCATCACTCTACCTATCTATCTATCTATCTATCTATCTATCTATCTATCTACATATCTATATATCTATCTATCTATCCATGAACACCCACACACACACATACATACATACATGCATACGACCAACACCACCACTACCACCACACACACACACACTACCAACACCACCACTACCACCACACATACACATACATACATACATACATGCATAGTACCAACACCACCACTACCACCACACACACACACTACCAACACCACCACTACCACCACACACTAACACACTCCCCATATAAAATACACACATACACATACACATACACATATACTTCTAAACGACCCAAAACCTTATCCGAATACCCAAATCCTTGCAATTCTACCCTCTAGGGCCTAGACACGTGCCCCACACAAGCAATCTAACTCGCGCACACGAGCGAAAACGAGAAACGAGGCCCGAATGGCCCAATGGCCATTCTGGCGACTCCGGGGTGTCTGATTCGCGATACCACGTGATACGGACACCAAACCTATCCGGATAGGACCCAAACTCTACCCACGAGTTCTAAATAATGATTAGAACCTATTCTAAGTGCTAACTTGCCGATTCTAGTGTCGGTACAAAAAGTCACCCGTGCGTTGGAACCCAAAAACCCCAAAAAAGCCTATTTTTATGATTTCTGGCAAAACGACCCCACGTATCCAAATATGGACACATATCTAGCCTCATCTCGCCCAGACTAACCTAATTAGGTCTAATTAGGCTAGGGCAACACCCAAACAGGTCAATTTTGGGTTTTTCCTAAAATTGGCATTAAACCTAGGTCAAAAGTCCCAAATTGAGTCCAGTGGGTTCCAAACCACTTCTAACAGGTTATCCTATACCTCGGGGCATCCTCTAATATGCAAATGACACTAATTAGGAGCAATTACAAGAGTTAGAGTTAGGATTTACCTCTTGGGAGTTGGAATCCCAAGGAAAAGCCCCAAAATTGGTTCTTTTTTGGGTCAAGAGCCAAATCTATGCTTCCAACCCCTCCATGCTAGGTTCTACCTAGATAAAATCTACACATGAGAGATGAATAAGGGTTAGCACCAAGATTAAAGAGAGATCTAGAGAAATGGAAGAGATTTGACTTACTTTGGGCTTGAAATCAATGGATTTTGGCTTGGTTTGGGAAGGAACTCTCAAAGGAGAAGAAGAAGAGCAAGATGTGAAGAAAATGAAGTGGAGAGGGGTCTCCTTGATGCCGGCCAGGTTTAAGGGGTTTGGGGGCATTTGGCAAATGTCCAAAATGCCCTCCAAGGCCCCTTTGAGTCAATTTTATCTTATGTGGAAGTTTGGGCCTAAAAGGTTCAAGTTTAAATAACCAAATGGACCAATTAAGTCACGTGGGATTAGTCTAAATGCACAATACTAATTAGTGGGATTTATGGGCCATGTCTAGCTAAACTATGGGTCCCAACTAGAGTCTAAGCTATCCGGGTCACTAACACAGGTCGAAATGAGCCAAAACAAACCCGATCAAACTAAACCCAAAAATACAATATTAAAATATAAAAATTTCCAAAATATTAAAATATGAAAAATGACCAAAATCACAATACATCAATTTAAATATTATTAAAATAATATAAAATTCACCAATTAATCAAAATCCTAAATAATTCAAAAGTAATAAAATGACCAAAATACTCTTGGCCTAAAAAGTGGTAATTAGCTAATCTAATCACATGTGTTAGGCCTCCATGGTCATGGTTAGTCTCTAGGCTAAGCAGCTCTAAGGTTACACTAGTGAAAGAACAAAATCACAAAACACTAATTTAATTAAATTATAATAATCAAAATCACCAATAAATTAATAACATGATTTAAACCTATTATTAAATGATCAATTTTACAAAAGTTCAAAATTATCCTCATTTTTGAAAACAGGACGTTACACAATATGACCACGGTTGATATGGTATCCTAGTGTTAGTGGGTTAGTGTCTAAGTGTTTGAGTTTGAGTAGGTGATGTTAGGTTGTGGAAGGGTTATATAGATAGGTATATATATTTTTGGGTTATATAGTATATATATATATATATATATATATATATATATATATATATATATATATATATATATATATATATATATATATATATATATATTATGAGAGTATATAGATATAGGTTATGGTTCATAGTGAGGATATGTATATACTTGATATATGATATCTATATGTATGTGTTAGGGTGGTACTATATGGGTAAGGATATATGTGGTATGTATATATATTAATATATCCTAAGTATCATAAATGTTGACCACTAATCTAAGTTTGACCAAAACCCTAGAAGCTTGACCTTGACTCCTAGTTTGACCCAAGGTGGACTAGAGTTGACCTAGAGTTGACCAGTTGACCAAAAGTCAACTGTAAGTCAACCTTTGACCCAATTTGACCTAGTTTGACTTCTTGTGACCTAGTTTGACCTAGTGTGACCTAGTTTGACTTACTTGGGCTGAGATTGATCTAGATTGCATATTATACATTAGAAAATCATGCTTAACACTGTTTAAACCTAATTAAGTTACAATATCTCATCTTTAGGTCTGTGAGATCATTCTGAGCAATGACCCTACTTGACAGCTTAGGACAGCAGGTGAGTACATTCTCTGATAGTAGTTCTTTATCTTGATATCTTCTGAATCCAATTCAGTTATAGTGTTTTACTTGATTCTCAATATGATGGTGCACAGACTAGTATTATCGGATTCCTGCCATGAGATGTCATTCCTGGATTTTCTTGGGATACTGGTACTTGCTCGATCTTGTTTTTGTACTTGTATTGACATCGATTCCTGAGAAGGAGTTGCTATCTTCTTAGGAAATCCTGTGTCATGACGTGCTATGTTCGGACCCGTATACTATTCGAGGATGGAGAGTTATTATAGGTTATGCGATCAATACCCCTCATGTATTTCTGTTACTACTTGTTTCATAGCTTTTCATTTTGGCCGGACCGAGTTTTCGTACTTGTAGCCGGCCATATGGAACACCTGATCCTGACCTATACCAATCACATAATGCTATAATACTCGAGGTACATTTTACATTTATTACATCAGATAGATATATTCCTATTCAGTTCTACTTTCCTGCATGATACACCCTGGCAAGATTTTCTGCTTTACATATCCAGTTATATTTCCATCTTGATATGTTCATCTTGTATTCCATTGTGATTATCTCTTATAGCATTTGTCAATACTATAGAACTGTTGTTGGAGGTGTACTTGCTTATTTTTCTGACAGGATAACCGTTGATGTTTACAGAGGATATGTTGGTTGATTGCTCTACCTTTTACGGGTATGGCCAGGATAGAGATTTTGATGAGACATTACCCTTGGTGCCAGTAGAGGATTTACCTTCTACTTAGACTGCTAGATAGGTTTGACTGGACTGCGTTCCAGCTAGTATTGAGACTTATGTTATATGTTATATTTTGGATTCTTGTGTTATATCTTTAACTCTAAACTGTGTTGTGACTTCACACCTTTATCAGTTCATATATTTCCATCATATCTTTATGATATTCGTACCTATCTTTCTTAGATGTCTTGTGATTGAGTTGATAATATATACCTCCATGCAGAGATGACAGGTACATATATATTTTGTCAAGATGCTATACTTTCTAGTAGACTGTACAGCGTTCTACCGCCGATTCTGTGGCGTAGGCTGGACGTACCCACGTGCTCGTGCCCCTAATCTGGGTGCGGGTTGTGACACATTTTTGTGGTGGCCCATGCAAGTCAGAGTCGCAACTAATGTAATTTCGTAGTGGTGCTCGACTTAGATTACTACTACGAGCCTGCAGTTAGGATATAGGTTCTAGGTTATGATAGGAGTTACTTAACCATAGTTAGAACTTTTGAGAGAATCCTGGGATGATCCTTGAGAATCTTGTTGTGAACTTCAATTTGAATTCCTTTCCTCTTATTTCTATTTCACCTTTACTCCTTATTTTTGAGTTGGATTTTGATGGAATCATTGTTGATTTTGATTTTCATATCGAGATGAATGTTATGGCCTGAGTTACGATATTTTCTGATGACATATGTTGACAAAAATAACAGGAAAGGTAAAACGTTTACTTGGTTATGGAACCTAGAGTTTATCGCAGCTATATTAGCCGGCGTGGCGGAAACGTAGAGACCTGACTTCGGATGTACATATCTTAGTTATGAGATTTGGGATTTCTCGCAGCTATACTAGTCAACATAGAGAGGATTCCAGACGATATGATTATAGAGGTGCATGCCCCAGTTATGGACTCTACCATTTATCGCAGCCTTGCTTACTAGCGTGGCGAGGATTCTGAGTATGATGATTTTGGACAGACGTGTTTGATTATCAGATTGTATCTTGAGAAGGGTCCTAACATGTCATCTCTATCATTTCATTTATGTTATTATAGATTTTGTTCCATCCTGAATTAGCTTAAGTGTTAGGATACCTTCAGTTCTTTAGTCCAGGTCCTGGTAGATTCTTATTTCATTATAGGTTCTTTATAGTGTGATGGCTTGGTGATTGTATATGGTCTGTGTCCTTGATTAATTGTGTTAATAATTTAGAGTATAGTTAGGAAGTAAGGTGTATGGATTGATAATTAGATATAGATGATAGATGAGAACCCTAGAGTGATTGATAAGTGTTAAGATAGGAGGTTCACCAGGAACCAGGATAGGAGGATATCCTAGCCAGAGACAAGGTATCTCAAATGTTATAGAAGTTTAGGCACCAAAACAGTTTAGTGACTAGTTAGAGAAGAGGCATGAACAACCTAGTATAGGGGTACCATCCTAGTATCATATAGAGGAGTTAGTGCCTTGTGTAGACAGTGACCATACTTGGGTAGACACCCAGGAGAGAGTATTCTAGATAGACGAGTGTTCTTCCGTGACTTTGATTTCTGGAGCGTCAGAGATGTCAATCTCTAGAAAGTTCCTTCATGAGTTTGTAGTAGGCAAGATTATCTTCATTTTGATATATCACGTCCCACTCAAACTTGTTCCCTTTCGGTTTAATTTAGGCCATTTGACCATTTCCTACTTTTATTTATGATTTTCATATGCACATTGCCATGACTTTTAACTTAGGAGCACAAGACTAGTTGTTTTCTCAAAGCCAACTTCAAATGCATTATCTAGACAGGACACCCTATACCCATGACCTTCGTGTCCCACTCAGACAGACCATCTTGTGCTTCATTTTTGTCGCATGACTTTCCCAACCAAGACCCAATCTTGATTCACCCCACGGAGTCACTTTTATTTCTGACTCGAATTAGAGACACCATTTCGACCTAAACTTGATGACCCAAAGTATGAGCACGACCAACTTTAAGCCTACTATCCATATTTCACTTGTGTTCCATTCATTTGAGCTCCCAATTTCTGCATCAATCTTTTCAGTTGCCACAACAGCAGTTCCAGGCCCCATCTAGGAACCGGGTTCAGCGGTTTCAAGCGATGATACGAGCTCCAGTACAACTAGATCAGCAGCACCCCCCGAGGCAGTTTCAGCCAGCGCCTACCTGTACCTACTGTTAGAGGTCAGGCCATTCTTGGGAGGTGTGCAGAAAGAGGCTGGGAGTGTGCTTGCACTGTGGGTCAACGGAGCATCTGGTTAAGAATTGTCTCTTAACCCTTCATTGTCCTGGACAGTGTCCATACCAAGGGGAGAGAGATGGAGTTAGGCCACCTGTAGAACAGCGTCATGCCCCACACCCGCAAAGGGATATACCCAGCCGGGCAGGTTCTTGCATTGACGGCCGAGGAGGCCGATGCTACAGGTGATGGGTTAGCAGTCTGTCATTTGTTCTTCTTCCGTCCTTTTTCCATGATTGTTGTATATTCCAATAGTACCTCTTGGATTGTGTTTTGTTGTGCTAGATAGTGTAATGACCCTGTTGAGATTATAAAATTCCCGACCAGTAGGCCCCTGATCTTGTGTGTTGCTAGATAGTAGTTTTGGCCTTGATTGTTGGTGGTTTAACCTAGGGAAGAGTACAACCACCTTAAATTTTGAGGACGAAATTATTTTAAGGAGGGTAGATTTGTAACCATCACTTTTCTAAAACAAGGGTGATTTTGAACTTTTATAAAATTAATCATTTAATAATAGGTTTAAATCATGTTATTGATTTATTGGTGAATTTTGATTATTTTAATATTATTAAATTAGTGTTTTGTGATTTTGTCCTTTTGCTAGTGTAACCTTAGAGCTGCTTAGCCTAGAGACTAACCATGACCATGGAGGCCTAACCCATGTGATTACATTAGCTAATTATCACTTTTTAGGCTAAGGATGTTTTGGTCATTTTTTATATTTTAATATTTTGGGAATTTTATATATTTAATATTGATTTTACGGGATTTGTTTAGTCGGGTTTGAGTTTCGTCTCATTCCGACTTGTGTTAGTGATCCGGGTAGCTTAGACTCTAGACGGGACCCCAAGATTGGTTAGTCATAGCCAACAAATCCCACTAATTAAGTTAGTAAGTTTAGACTAATCCCACTTGTTAGATTGGTTAAGTTAGAGGCTTAAACTTAACCCTTTTGATCCCAAACTTGAACCTAACTTAAAATTAACCAAGGAGAATTAGTAGGGACCTTATTGGGCTTTTCCCAAGGCCCAAATAGGGTTAGATGGCAGCCACATATAGGAGGGTTGTCCTTCCTTTTATTTTATTCCATCAAGCCTCCATTTTCTTTCACAAGTGTTCTTCCCTAAATTGAGAGCTTCCCTCTTTGATTTGATCTCCAAATCCTTACATCCCTCCACCAAAACATCCATCCAACCTTCTCATACTACCAAGGGAGGGTGCTAGCAAATATTTGGAGCAAAGTGCAAGGAGGAGTGTCCTTTTTGGAAGATCTTCGTGTCGGAGCCGTGTCCTTGAGAGTATCATTGGGATTCCATTCCCAATATATAAAACTAACCCTCTAAATTGATTTTCTATGCATATTAGTTAGTTTTGAATCCATAGAATCCACCTCCATGCATGTACCCCCTTTAGGTTCAAGTTTGAGGCCATTTGGAGCTCTCTTGAGGATTTTAGATATGTGTTTTGTGTCATACTTGATAGATCCCAAATTAGGACACCTCATGTGTTTGGTTTATTGCCTAATAGGATTAATTGTGTTTTAAATTCAGTTTTATAATGGTTAGAGAGTGGATTGATCTTAGTTAGGATGGTTAGAATGAGTTTCATTTGGATACCTATGTTGGTATCAAGTATCTTGGCCTACATGTGTTTCTTTTGTCCAAAACAACCCAAATTCGTCATAATATTCATCCATGTTTTTAGTAGTCATAGCAACTTAGAAATGCCATAACTTTTAGCTTAGAACTCTGATTAATCTCTTATTTTTTTTTAAAGAACCATATCGAAGTTAGCTTTCCAAATATATATTTTAGTAAGCTAAAATTGTTCTAGAACTTTCTGTAAAACTATTTGAGTGTCTGCTGTCCAAAAGACAAACGCGTTTCGGTGTTTTCGCGATTCCGGGAGCTTCCAGACACGAAAATGTGATCCGTTTGAAGTTTCGAAAAGCTAACACGAAGGGCTACGACATACTTTAATCCTAGAATTTAGTGAATGTCTAATTGGTACAGTATTGATTTTAAGTAGAAAAGTAACTATACGACATATGCATTTTTTGTATCCTATGAGCCTATGTAGTATGGATATCAAGTGAATGTAGGTATCATAGGTTGTCAAGAATATGTGTTATATAGTACATATATATTATTATTAGGTAATATGTGTTAGCTAGTGTGTGTTTATGTTGATACAAATGGTTATCAAGTAAGCCAAATATAGATAAGTTATGTGCCATGGTATTAAAGTTTTAGAAAAGGTACTAGTGTGATACTTGGGAACCATGAGGATATTGGTATCGTGACACTCAAGTATCATGAGTAAGGATAAGAGAGTATTGGGACTTGAGTAAGGTACCCTATTTGGTATCAAGTATTAGTATTAGAGTTAGTTGGGATATGTTAGAGTTATCTTAGAAGTTAAGATAATTAGTGTATATAGATATCTTAGTATCTATGATATATTAGAGTTAGAAGATTAGATGGTTAGTTAGTTAATGTCTAGTAGATGTTAGAGTTAGAGTAGATAGTGTATCTTAGATTTACCTTTTACCTTAAGGTAATGGTTTACCTACAAGGTAAGGTATTGAGTTTACCTTCAAAGTAAAGGGCTTTACCAAGATACTATAGGTTATATGTTAGATATTAGTTAAGATGTTATGTTAGTACATTAGATAGTTAGTTAATTAGATATTTGAGGGGTACCTTGGTATCTCATGATACCAAGTTAGTATCTTAAGGTAAATATGAATTATCTTTACCTTCAAGGGAAATGATTAGTTTACCTTATGACCAAGGTATGGTATCAAGATACCAAGGTAAGGTATCAAGATATCAAGGTAAGGTATAGGTTTACCCAAGTTAAGGTATTGGATTCCAACCAAGGTATTGGTATTGGGATGCCAATATGACCAAGGTTGATATGGTATCCTAGTGTTAGTAGGTTAGTGTCTAAGTGTTTGAGTTTGAGTAGGTGATGTTAGATTGTGGGTAAGGATATTATGAGAGTATATAGATATAGGTTATGGTTCATATTGAGGATATGTATATACTTTATATATGATATCTATATGTATGTGTTAGGGTGGTACTATATGGGTAAGGATATATGTGGTATGTGGTATGTATACATATTAATATATCCTAAGTATTATAGATGTTGACCACTAATCTAAGTTTGACCAAAACCCTAAAAGCTTGACCTTGACTCCTAGTTTGACCCAAGGTGGACCAGAGTTGACCTAGAGTTGACAAGTTGACCAAAAGTTAACTGTAAGTCAACCTTTGACCCAGTTTGACCTAGTTTGACTTGGTTTGACTTCCTGTGACCTAGTTTGACCTAGTGTGACTCAGTGTGACCTAGTTTGACTTAGTTGGGCTGAGATTGACCTAGATTGCATATTATACATTAGAAAATCATGCTTAACTCTGTTTAAACCTAATTAACTTACAATATCTCATCTTTAGGTCTGTGAGATCATTCTGAGCATCGATCCTACTTGACAGCTCAGGACAGCAGGCGAGTACATTCTCTGATAGTAGTTCTTTGTCTTGATATCTTCTGTATTCCATTTCGTTATAGTGTTTTACTTGATTATCAACACGATAGTGCACGGACTAGTATTATCGGATTCCTGTCATGAGATGTCATTCTTGGATTTTCTTGGGATACTGGTACTTGCTCGATCTTGTTCTTGTTCTTGTATTAACACTGATTCCTGAGAAGGAGTAGCTACCTTCTTAGGAAATCCGTGTCATGACGTGCTATGTTCGGACCCGTATACTATTCGAGGATGGAGAGTTATTATAGGTTATGTGATCAATACCCCTCCTGTATTTCTGTTACTACTTGTTTCATAGCTCCACCCTCACCGCACGTAGGGTGAAGCCTGACTCGTTACTACTTGTTTCATAGCTTTTCAATTTAGCCGGGCCGAGTTTCCGCACTTGTAGTCGGCCATATGGAATAGCCTGATCCTGACCTATATCGATCACATAATGCTATAATACTCGAGGCACATTTTATATTTATTACATCAGATAGATATATTCCTATTCAGTTCTACTTTCTTGCATGATACACCCTAGCATGATTTCTTGCTTTACATATCCAGTTATATTTCCATCTTGATATGTTCATCTTGTATTCCATTGTGATTATCTCTTACAACATTTGTCAATACTATAGAACTGTTGTTGGAGGTGTACTTGCTCATTTTCCTGACAGGATAACCGTTGATGTTCACAGAGGATATGTTGGCTGATTGCTCTACCTTTTACGGGTATAGCCAGGATAGAGATTTTGATGAGACATTACCCTTGGTGCCAGTAGAGATTTTACCTTCTGCTTAGACTGTTAGATAGGTTTGACTGGACTGCGTTTCAGCTAGTATTGAGACTTATGGTATATGTTATATTTTGGATTCTTGTGTTATATCTTTAACTCTAAACTGTGTTGTGACTTCGCACCTTTATCTGTTCATAATTTATGATATTCGTTCCTATCTTCCTTAGATGTCTTGTGATTGAGTTGAGATTATATACCTCCGTACGGAGATGACAGGTACATATATATATTGTGTCTAGATGCTATACTTTCTAGTAGACCTATACAATATCTTACTGCCGATTCTGCGGCGTAGGCTGGACGTACCCACGTGCTCGTGCCCCTAATTAGGGTGCGGGTCATGACAAGTGTAGAGAAAGCCTCTAGGAGCTAGCTGGCAATGATTTGGAGCAAGTTAACTATTGGAAGTGGAGTGATTTTGGTCTCAAGTGCATTTACATTGAGATTCCAACTCTCAATAGGTAATGGCCTCTATACCTATTAATGTTCTGATTTCTTTCCATATATGCATTCATTTAGGGTCCCTCCTAGCCCTAGGCGAAGTTTGGGTTCAAATCGAACCCATTTGGTATGCGTATCGGAGGCGTATCAAAGTGTAGTGTAAAGTGTTTGGTGAAATGCCAGATAGAAATTAATGTTAACACATTTTCAAACTAATTAAATGATTTTGTAGCAAATTATTTGTAGATTAATAATCTCTGTGACTGAGCTGGATTTGGACACATTTTCGTGTCAAATTTGGACACGGGAAGGCCTGCACACACTGTGTGCAGTTATCACGCCCCAGAACCAGAATACTGGAGAGCGGGGGACAGACACAGCCAGCTACATACATTGAAGTGCAACCCACCTCGCAATATGGTCACGGCTGTCTAGATGCATGAGGGTTTAACTACAAGCCAACAGTCTCTTATGGTCAAGAACAAGCCTAGTGTCTCAATCTCAAACAAGCAAATAGATGTTACAAGATATTGATCATCAGACTTACAAAGTAAGGCATCCCAAACATTACATATTTAGATGATCATGAAGCTAGTCATACAAAATATGAAGACTAGCAAGAGTTAAAGTCATACATGTTCAACCCTAGGATTTGTCAATCATGTTACAGCCCTTAGGCAGACAAAATATAAGTTTTAACATGAGCTAACACATTTTCGGCGGCTAAACGCCTCAAAAGAATAATTTTACAATAGGGTGGGAGAGCAAAATAAGAAATCCACTCGTTGCCATGGTTGCGTTTAGTATTCACCATCTGGCTGAAAGGCAAGTAGATCCTCGGGTGCTACTCCTAAATCTGGCCATACAAAACCAGCTGGGTCAGACCCCAGAAAGAGCAAGTGCCACAAGGGAGGCTTCACTTAGGAACTAAAACCAGCAGGTTAATAAACAGAAGATATAAATAATGAACATGATTAAGTAATAAGAAGATAGGGTTAGATTAAAACAAGAGCTTGCATTATGAAAACAAGAGGCGGAATATAATTCCCATGTTAACCACGAGGCAAGCATTCAGGTACGGCCAATCAAGTCTTACGGCTTGCTATCATTAGCTAACTAGGGTTATCACAGGCCTAGTTACTAACACGATGCATTTGAGATATTTCCAGGTCACAAGCCCTGCAGCTATCCAGGTTATCCAGGCGAGGTTGCTTAGAGTTATCAAGATTACATGAGTTGCATAAGTTACAAGATGACTTGGTGTACCTTAGTACATTTGCGTTCAAGAAGTGCCCCACATGACAGTGGGCTGGAAATGTGCCCTACTCGTCGGCAGGCTACAAGTCCACTCAGGTGTGGCCGGAATAACGGGAACGCCTGTAACTAGGAAAATCTTTCTATATAAACTACTTGATCAATTTAGTCATTAACCTAGTCAGATTCATTATGAATTCCTGACCATAGTAACCAGGAATCCATGTCCTAGACATGATATGGGATGAGACAGGTAGTTTGTACAGGCACAATCAAGAGAATTAACCACGGTGTCAAGACAAGAGTTACTTAGCAAGTCAGGGTAGCCGTCGCAATAGCCTTTCAAGATTATCATGTCATGTTAGTTTACTTGTTACTTGTCAAGATTACTTGTCAGGAGTGTGCCTCGATGGGATACTATCAAGATTATACATGTTATGTCAAGTTAGTTATCATGTCAAGAGTGCTTGTCAAGAGTGCGCCTCGAGGGGCCACTATAAAGATTATCAAGAAGGGTTCATGTTAACATGTCATGCTCATGCTATAAGTACTTATCATATCAAGAATTACTGGTCAAGAGTGCGCCACGACGGGCCACCAAAGGAGTTATCATGCCGGGTTCATGTCAAGTTCAGATCATAGCCTAGAATTATCATATTCAAGTCCAAGTCAAAGCTCAAGTGCAAGTCAAGTTCGTGTTACAGCCAAGTCAGGTCATGCTCAGGTCGGGTCAAAACCCAGGGCACATGTATATAACAAAACATGTAGACAATTGTAAGAACAAGGAAGGTATAGGGGGGTAGGCGCATCACAATGGGTGCCTAACGATGGATGGGCGCCTAGGCAAGCATGGGCGCCTGGGCATGAATGGACACCAGGGTCAGGATGGCGCATAGCCGAGGTAGGCGCATGGCCAGAGAGGCATTGGACCATCACGGACGCATGGCCAGATATAGGCGAATGGCCAAAGAGGCGCATAGCCAGATATAGGCACATGGCCAAAGAGGCGCATAGCCAGATATAGGCGCATGGCCAGATATGAGCGCATGGCCAAAGAGGTGCATAGCCATATCGCGCATCATAATGGGAGACTCATGATGCGTCTTCAGTACATGCGTGTATGGAACCTACGCGCATGACACGCTCGGAGTCAAATGATGCATTGTCGGGACTTCACGGCGCATGGCCTCTCGGCGCATGGTCTCCCGGGTGCATGGGGGATTCGGCGCATGGGGTTCGTCTTCTCCAAACATCAAGTGCAGCCATAGAAGTTCCAAAAACTTGCCATAACTATAACTTCCTCAAAACAAGTCCGAATTGAGACTTCCAAGGTCTAAACTTCATAGAACAAGGTTTCCTACAGCCTGGGATAACTGGTTCTTAGGAAATACCAAGCTTTACTAGATCAAAACCAAGAAAAACAAGAAAAGATCAAAACTTAAATCTACAAAAATCCATCCATCAAAACCAAAAATGTCAAGTTCTAAAGAGGCTTAGAATCAAGTGGAGAAGAGAATAGAAAAATAAAATGGGAGATCCATCATGAAGCAAGTTGCACTGCCTAGGGTTTCTTAGGCTGGTGGGATGAGTAATGGAGAAGAAGAAGAAGTAAATGAAGAAAAATAATGAAGAGAGAGAGAGAATAGTTGACTTATATAGCAACTCCTCTCATCTCAAACCAAAATAAACCAAACCAAGCCAAGCCAAGCCAAGATGGACCAAAATAAACCAAGTCAAGCCAAGTCCAGTCAAGTCATGTTGAACCAAACCAAATAAACCAAGGCAAGATTAAACTAGGATCAAGCTAATCAGGACAAGTCAAAACACGGGCCACCTGACAATTGTCAAAAATTCGAACACGTATACTGAAAATACGTATAACGGGAAACGGGAGTGACAACAGTGTCCTACTACCCAAATGTTGTATCTCCATGGACATGCCACGTGGACACTTAGGGGGCGTTTGGTACAAGATATTTTTTTTTTTCGGGAAAATTTAAGATGGGAATCTATTACTACGTTTGTTTGGCTTATAAAAAATTTATTCCCGGGAATTATAAATACCCGGGTAAATAGTTTATCCATAAAACATGGGAATTCTATCTCTTGACAATAGGTGGGTATTTTTTTTTGCTCGGGCAAAAAAAAAAATTGTCTAAATTTTTTTTTTCTTTTTTTGATCAATTTTGATTAGTTTTGAACATTTTTTGTTTTTCTGTCATTTTTATCGTTTTTTTGTCATTTTTTGTCGTTTTTACCAATTTTTTGTCGTTTAAAGCAATTTTTTGTCGTTTTACCCATTTTTTGTCACTTTTTGATTAATTTTTGTCATTTTTATCTTTTTTGTCATTTTTTGTCGTTTTTACCAATTTTTTGATGTTTTTAAGCGATTTTTTGTCGTTTTTACCCATTTTTTGTCTTTTTTTGTCACTTTTTGATTATTTTTGTCGTTTTTATCGCTTTTGTCGTTTTTACCAATTTTTTGTCGTTTTAAGCAATTTTTTGTCGTTTTTACCCATTTTTTGTCTTTTTTTGTCACTTTTGATTAATTTTTGTCGTTTTTATCGCTTTTTTGTCATTTTTTGTCGTTTTAAGCAATTTTTGTCGTTTTTAACCATTTTTTATCTTTTTTTTGTCACTTTTTGATTATTTTTTGTCGTTTTATCCAATTTTAATCGTTTTTGTCGCTTTTTTGTCAATTTTTGTCGTTTTAAGCAATTTTTTGTCGTTTTTGTAGTTTTTTGTTGTTTTTACTGATTTTTAGTCATTTTTTCGCTTTTTGGTCATTTTTTCTGATTTTATGTCGTTTTTATCATTTTTGTCGCTTTTACCTTTTTTGTCGATTTTGTCGCTTTTTGGTTATTTTTTGTCGTTTTAACCGATTTTGTGTCCTTTTTTGTCGTTTTTATCGATTATTTTTCGTTTTTGTCGCTTTTTGGTTTTTTTTTTTGTCGTTTTAACCGATTTTTTGTTATTTTTAACCGATTTTTTGTCGCTTTTAACCGACCGATCGAGATTGAGCCGGAGGTACCCGAACGACTACCTGCAACACCAAGGAGTTCCAACTTCGAGGTGTCAAAATTCACAAAAAATTGCAGCACGTCCTTCAGCGGTACTGAAGACCCTTCCTTGGCGATCGATTGGTTGGAGGAGTTAGAAAATCGATTCGAGCTTCTAGGCGTTGATGAGTCCAAAAAAGTTGCGTGTGCTCAGCTTCTACTCCGATTGAACGTGCATGACTGGTGGGCCGTGTAAAAACGAGCGATCCGACGTGACGACGAGACAGCGGCAATCTCTTGGGCCACCTTCCGACGGGCGTTCAAAATCGAGTACCTCCCTGCAGCCATTCGATAAATAAAGGAGAATGAATTTATGTAGTTAAAGCAAGGAAATATGACGGTGCGGCAGTACACATCAGAGTTCAATAAATTAGCCAAATTTGCTGATCGTTCTTGCCTACAATGGAGAGTCGCGCTTAGCGGTTTGAAGTGGGTCTACGGCCCTCTATCTCTGCTCATGTGTTAGTTCCGGAATACAAGACAATGGGCATGTCCCTGAATTGAGCGCCAATATCCTCCAGCTGCTGTCGATACTATGCATACATACAATCATAAGCGCCCTAGCCATACAGGAGGAAACAATGTGACCAAGCGTCTGAACAATGGGTACCAAGGCGGTTAACAAGGGCGAAACACGGGACCTCGTTGTAACAGATGTCGTCGATTCGGACACCTAGCCGTCGATTGCGAAGTTCTTGAAGGAAGATGCTGGAACTGTGGAAAAAGGGGACACTTCAGTTCAAATTGCCCTGCCAAGAGACCGAACCCAACGGTGCCTCAGCAGCAGCAACATCGTCCAGGGAACCAGGGACCCAGGGACCAGCGCCTCGAGCCCAACAACCCGTGCCACAATATAGTCAGGATCATCACCCCAATGTCCAAGGTCGCGTCTATGCCATGACTCGAGATGAGGCATTTGCCTATGATATAGTTGTAACAGGTACACTACTCTTCAATAATAAACCTGCTCGTGTACTGTTTGATTCGGGTACTACCTATAGTTTTATAGCGGTAGATTTCATTGATGAACACAAGTTTCCCATGGCACCATTAGGCCTTAACCTTAGCGTTAGCACCCCGTCAAGCACACAAATACCTGTAAATACTGTCTGTAGAGGTGGCTGCATATGTATAGGTGGGAGGAAATTGACTCTAGATGCGATAGTTCTGGACCTTAAGGACTACGACATCATTCTGGGGATGGATTGGCTCGATGCTTGCTCGGCCACTATTGATTGTGCAGGAAAGAAGGTCACCTTCCATCTACCGGGGGAGCCTGAGTTCTGCTATTCGTATGGTAAAGCGTCGATAACCTGTATGGTGATCTCGGCAATCTCTGCTCGGCGGATGCTACATTTCGGATACGAAGGCTACTTGGCGTCCGTTCGAGATACGCGACAGGATGGTGCAAATGTGGATCAAACCGACATTGTGGCAGAATTTCCAGACGTGTTCTCGAACGAGCTACCCGACATGCCACCCGATCGAAAAATTGACTTCACCATTGACACCTTCCCCAACACTCGACCGATTTCTAAGGCCCCGTACAGAATGGCCCCTACAGAATTAAAAGAACTTAAGGTACAATTACAGGAATTACTCGACAAAGGGTTCATTCATCCTAGCGTCTTACGATGGGTACGCCAGTACTGTTTGACAAGAAGAATTTGTTTAATCAGCTCCAAGGTGCCACAGTATTTTCGAAGATTGATCTTCGATCGGGTTATCACCAGCTCAAAGTCAAGCCAGAGGACGTGCCGAAGTCTGCCTTCCGCACTCGTTACGGCTACTATAAGTTCTTGGTGATGCCATTCGGCCTGACAAATGCTCATGCCGCCTTCATGGATCTAATGAATCGGGTGTTCCGTCTGTTCCTCGATAAATTTGTAGTAGTCTTCATAGACGATATCCTCGTCTACTGGAAGGATCGAGCGCAACACGTAGAACATCTGGGGACCGTGCTCCAGACCCTTCGAGATAATCAGTTGTTTGTAAAGAGGAGCAAATATGAGTTCTGGCTGAACGTCGTATCTTTTCTTGGGCACATCATCTCTGCTGAAGGCATTTTAATTCATCCAAAAAAAGTTGAGGCAGTTGTTGATTGGAAACGGCCCGCATCAGTCGGTGTAATTTGAAGCTTCCTAGGCTTGGCGGGATACTATAGATGCTTCGTGAAAACTTCGCGAAGATCGCATCGCCCTTGACTCGCCTCACCCAAAAGGGAGTCGCATTCGTGTGGTCAGACGATTGTGAAGCTTCATTCCAGGAGCTAAAATAGCGGCTCGTTTCGGCCCCGATACTCGATCTTCCGGAAGGGATCAAGGGATTTCAAATCTTTAGCGATGCTTCTGCCAAGGGTTTGGGGTGTGTGCTCATGCAGCAGGACAAGGTGATATCTTTTCTTCTAGACAGCTCAAGCCGCATGAGAAGAACTATCCCACTCATGACCTAAAATTAGCGGCAATTATGTTTACGTTGAAGCTGTGGCATCACTATCTCTATGGCATGGCGTACAAGATTTATACGGAGCACAAGAGCCTCAAGCATCTCTTCACCCAAAAAGAACTGAATTTATGACAGAGGCGATGGCTGGAACTGATTAAAGACTACGACTTGTTGATCGACTATACGCCGGGTAAGGGGAATGTTGTGGCAGATGCGCTGAGTCAGAAGTACATAGCTTCACTATCCATCGACAGTCGACTGCTGCATGACTTGGAAGGAATGGGCATAGAACTCCGAGTTTGATTTGTGGGCGCACAGCTGGCACAACTGCGTCTAGAACCGAGTCTATCGGAGAAAATTAAGTCTACTAAGAAGGACGATCCCTACCTGGAGAAGATGCGGAAGCTGATATCCACGGGAAAGGCGTCTGACTTTATAGAGGACGAGTTGGGAGTGTTGCGATTGAAAGGTCGGCTATGTGCTCCAGATGACACAGAACTTAGAAAGGAGATAATATCAGAGGCGCATTATATAAAATATTTCTTGCATCCTAGTAGCACCAAGATGTATAAGGACCTCCGTATTGTCTTTTTGTGGCACGACATGAAGAAGGATGTGGCGCTCTTTGTGTCGCAGTGTATGGCCTGTCAATAAGTTAAAGCTAAGCACCAGCGACCAGGTGGGGAGATGCAGAACCTTGCCATTCCAGAGTGAAAGTGGGATCATGTTACTATGGACTTTGTTATTGGCCTGCCGAAGATGCCACGGGGGAACGATACCGTCTGGATCATCGTCGATCGATTAACCAAGTCAGCGCACTTCATTTCCATTAAAGTCACTTGGAGCGTCGATCGCCTTGCTCAGATATATCTTGATAAAATAGTTTGACCGCACGGGGTCCCAGTATCTATCTACTCGGATCGGGATGGACGATTCGTGTCACGCTTCTGGTGTAGCCTTCACTCAGCGTTGGGGACCAAGTTGAAGTTTAGCTCAGGTTATCATCCTCAGACCGATGGCCAAACAGAGCAGGTGAACCAGATTCTCGAAGACATGTTACGACTCTATGCGATCAACTTGAAGTCAAGCTGGGACGTTCATCTACCACTGACCAAATTTGTATATAACAACAGCTACCAGTCCAGCATCCAAATGGCACCGTATGAAGCTTTGTACGGCCGGAAGTGCAGATCGCCCATTTGCTGGGATGAAGTCGGGGAACGGCAGATACTTGGCCCAGAGCTGGTGGAGCAGACCGTACAAAAAGTTAAACTGATACGAGAGAGATTAAAGATAGCACAGAGTTGGCAGAAGAGCTACGCCGACACCCACCGACGACCCCTTGAATTCCTAGAGGGCGATTACGTGTTTCTAAAGTCACACCTATGCGTGGAGTCATAAGATTTGGAGCTAAGGAAAAGTTGAGTCCAAGATTTGTCGGTCTTTCGAGATATTGAAGCGAGTCACCCCAGTAGCTTACCAAATCGCTTTGCCGCCAGCACTATCAGATGTGCACAATGTCTTCCACGTCTATTAGTTGCGGAAGTACATGCACGATCCGAGCCATGTGATAGACTTTGGTCAGCTGAATCTGTAGGCAGACTTATCGTATGTTGAAGAGCCTGTGCAAATGTGGAGCACAAGGATAAACTGCTCCAAAATTGTGCCATCCTACTCGTTTGCGTGCTCTGGAAGAACCATGCGGTTAAAGAGTCGACCTGGGAACTGGAGTCGAAGATGAAGGAAAAGTTTCCTTCTCTATTTTTCCTAGTCGTAGGTTCTTTTCTTTAGTTTCGAGGATGAAACTTTTTCTTAGTTGGTTATGGTATAGTGCTTCGTCCCTACATCGTGCCCCGTTCTTTGTCCACGGGGTATGCGAGAAAGGAACACTGTTGTTATCAATTCGGTCGGGATCGATCGAATCGATCGAACGGGAACAATTGAATTAAGATCCTTTTCTCGTTATGGAAAGGTTTCTTCAGAATCAAGTCCCATATTCAGCAGGCTACGTCTCGAGGATAGACTCTGCAGCTGAGTCGGGAGAGACCTCCCGTTGCTCTATTTTTTACACTGCACTTGCTTTAGTTTTGGCTTTGGTTTTCTGAATACGTTTTCGTGAATGTTTTCGTTAATGTTTTTATGGCTTGCATTTCGAGCTCGCGTTTACATATCGAACTCCTTGTATAATACAGTGTTCTAATAAGTTGCTTGTGTGATTTTAGAAAATCGCGTAGGTGACGTCTAGCGCGATCAACAAGTCTCTCGCCTCGAACATAAATTAAGGTGAGTGGCTAACCTCCTTCACCTCGACCCTCTACTCTCAAAATCAGGACATGAATCAATTATAAAGTTGTCGCAATGATACCATAAAACCTGCCTTAAATCACTCGTTAACGTAGCACGGTCATGGACAACTTGCATACAGTGGCAATTGTTTCTTCGGACGGTATTCCAGGCCACGGAACAGATCCGGCCTAGGAAGAAACATGATAGCTTTGCTAGATTGTACCGTGAGTATTTGGTGCTCCTTCAACGGGGCTCGCTACCCGCGTTGAACGTGCACCGTCTAAACCAAGCTATGTCCAGAATGGTTTTTATGTTAATGACCACCGCAATTATGTACTAGTTAAACTTAGGTTATGCAATATGACAGGGAAGAACATGGTAAGCTTTATGTTGCACGGCATGCTATGCCGTGGGTAAATTAGCGTAGATTCTCCTTATTTATGTTCCATCAAACTGCTTGCATGAAATTGACTAGGGGCTAGAAAGATCACTAATACAAGTTGTAAGTTTTTTTCTAAATTCTCGAGCCAAATGAGAGCATGGAAAATAATTAGCCACTCGTCAGTACACGTCGATTGTAGTGATCCTCACTCTCCACAGGTGCTATAAATCAGGAGGCGCGTGCCGCGTGACTGAAGGCAGCGCTCGTGTGTTTTGAAGCTTCGTCCGTGCGTGCAAAGCCTTGACTCAATCTCTTTTGAAGACTCCGCAACTGTCCAAGTTGAGATGTCTTGACTCCCCTATCCCAGGTGTTTGCATACTTTGGTTGTATAAGGGGTGCGATGTATGGAACAACTATCTCATCGATGTTCATTTTGTAATGGAGTCAGTTTGTAGTCCGCACGGCACCTTGTATCGAGTTTGTAATATAATGTTCATTATCAGTAAAGCTTAAGTTTTCTTCTATAAAACGTGTTTAATTTACTCTGCGCATTCTCTTGTTGTTGTGTTTCAGATAACCTTATGACTATGCCTTGTGCAATCGCAACTTAGGTTTGCACGGCATCACGCCCGGGGGACGACTATCGATTCTACAAAATCGGGACGTGACAGGTTGGGTGCTTTGGATTAGATTGTGTCAGGTTTGGGCTTGGTGCAATCATGACCACAATTTAAGTCATTTATGATCATTGATGAAATAACAACATGGAGGAGCTCAATTGGATGGCACACAAGTGGCATGTGCACAATAGGCTCAAAATAGGTCAAAATCATATATTGGGTTGCTTAGGTTGGATCGTATCGATCTCCGACATTAAATTAGAAGTTCAGTCAAGTTTTACTGTAGATGGTCAGACAGCCTAAATTGAGCAGAAAGTTGTGCGATGTAGATAGAATGTAAGGGAACAAGTTTGAGTGGGATGTGATATATCAAAATGAAGATAATCTTGTCTACTGTAAAACTCATAAAGAACGTTTTGAGAGATTGACATCCCTGGCGCTCCAAAAATCAAAGTCACGAAGAAGTACATTTCATGATCAAACTAATTATAATAAAATATTTATAGAATATAATTTATTTTAAAAAAAATTTAAAAAACCCTAAAATCTACAACAAGTCCACCTTTAATTTGACATATCATGTTCCATCCAAACTTGTCCCCTAACATTTTTTTGACTTAGCCCAACTTTGGATCAATTTAGGCTATTTTGCTGTTTACCGTAATTTTAGACCTAACTTCCAACGAGAGTTCGAACTCAACATCGATCAAAACCATTTAACCTAATATATAGTTTTGACCCATTTTTAGCCTACGACACACATGCCAAGGGTGTACCACTCAATCGAGTTTCTATGTGCTATTTATTTGCGAATGGCTCAAGTGACTTATTGGTTGACTATTTGAGTTCGATTTGACAAGAAAATATATTTGGAGCCTAACCTAGCCAACTCCACTTGGTAGAGCCATGATAGGTTGCCATGACTTAGTCGAATTATTATGAATTTATTTTGGGATGTTATACAGCCAAATATGTTAAATACAATTTTGTATATATATGATTATATTTATAATAGCCTAAAAGTATTTATTATAGATGGCCTTAGTTATGGTTAAGTTTTAAAGAACAAGATGACCAGAAATTTTAGCAGTCTAGTGTAGTAGTGTGCTTTGACTACTATTTTGGCCATGCTAGGGAAGGCCTAGCAATAGCTGTGTCCCAACTAGGAAAACAAGTCAAAGTTGTGACTTAGCCCCTATAAAGATTTAATTAAATAGTTATTACGACTTTCTGACTTTTTAGGAGACCCGATTGTGCAATACTAGCCTGCACTTGACCTAAACCAAACCTAATCCTATGTATTCATATAGTGCGTCCAAAGACGTCCGTTTAGATATATAATATATATATTTATAGTGGTATTTTATTTTAATGACCTAGTAGGCAATTTATAAAAGATGGTTATATATATATATATATATATATATATATATATATATATATATATATATATATATATATATATATTATATATCAATCATTTATATTATTAATTCGAATTCTAATAAAATATCTAAACTCTAAAATTATTCTAGAAATTAAAAACATCTATAATATATAATATATATATATATATATATATATATATATATATATATATATATATATATATATATATATATATATATATATATATATATATATATATATATATATATATATATATATATATATTCGGGATCCTGGTAGCCATCGCTGAAGAAACCCGCAACCTCTCCAAGTGCAATTATGCGAAGATATGCGTGGAGTTAGATCTCGCGAATGACCCCTCCAAACTCATAGAGATCGAGCTCGGAGGTAAAACTCATGGCCAACCGTTGGTTTATGACAACAACATCATCTTTTGAAAATACTGTCAGATGAGTGGCCACCTAATATGGCACTGCATCCGTGCTCACCCTGAACATAAGAAGCCGAGCCCGCGCACCCAACGCGCGCCGACAGCTCAGAGAGACCCAGCCATTATTATTAATACCGCAAATGCAGACCCTCCCCCTCGGATAGACGGTCCGACACGCCCCTACCCTCAAACAACCGCCATGACCAGCTCCACAATCGTCCCTTTCTCTCCGTCCGCCTTTTTCCTCCACAATTCGTTCGAACTCCTCTCTGGAACAACTTCTGACGACGCTCCCATTGACTCCAGCGAGCCCCCTTCTCCCAACACCGACTAGCAAGATTCCCCAAAGACCTGTGGTCTCACACACCACCCTAGCGCCAACTTTGCTCTCACCACCCAACCCCATAACTCACCTGAAATCATCGTGCCACATCCTCCCGTGGACTCCCATTCCATCCAACCAACCACCAACCGCTCCCAACGGCATGGAGAGGACTTGTCGGAGAGCCGATCGGAGCAGATCCAGGAACCCCAGTCCCCCGACGCAGAACCCAAACGCTCCTCATCCGAGCCGTCCATCCCCTCGGCAGATGCAGAGCCCCCTTGACATCCTCCCTCTCACTCAAAGGACGCTCAAGCCAGTTTTAACCCCATTTTAAACGGCAGATTTAGGAAAGCCAAGGAAGCTGGCTTTCTGGACCGCGGCAACCCCTTATGCGCCCTGGAAGAATACGACAACGAATCAGCCATCACCTCCACAGATGTTGACGGAAGCAGCAAACCAGGCCGGAATAGCAAAGTTACCGGAAGCAACGGGCCCACTATCTCACCCACCAAAAAAATCTCCTCCAAAAAGAACAAAAACAAACAAAAGCAGACGATGACAAGGACACTAGGTCCGCCACGAAGATCGGTCACTCCCACCCCATCCCCACATCCAATTCTTAACATCATCTCCTGGAATGTGAGGGGGCTCGGCAACAAATCGACGATGAACAGAATCCTCAGCCTCAAGAAAACTAATCGCATAGATCTCTTAATCATTATAGAACCAAAAATCCATCAGAGAAGAATCAAAGCCACTCAACTCAAGTTAGGATTCCCTCATGCCATTGCAGGTTGTAATGACATCTGGATATTACTAGCGCAAGATTTCAAATTTGGCATCATTCATGACTCGCCACAGGCTCTCTCCTGTTGGGTTGAACACCCGGCCCTCAAGTCCTATTCCGTCCTCTCCGCCGTCCATGGCAGCTGCGACATCCCCGAGCGTAGATTGCTCTGGGCCAACCTTCTGGAGGTCCATTCCCATGGGCTTCTTTGGTTGTGCATCGGAGATTTCAACACGGTGTCCTGCAGAGAGGAGAAGTCCGGCAGTCGCCCTCCACCATAGCCTGCGATGGACGACTTCAACAACTTCTCCTTTCACGGGAACCTCGACCCCATCCCCTTCTACGGTAGTACGTTCACATGGTGCAACATGCAGGAGGGCCATCGGCGACAGTACTCCCGATTAGATCGGGCGATGATCAGTGAACGCTGGTCTGACATGGGCTTGATCACGAACCTCTCTCATCTGAACTCCCCTGAATCGGATCACTCCCCCCTTCTTGTCTAGATCAGCAATAATCACACCAGCAATACCAAAGCATTCCGCTTCCTTGACTTCTGGCGCCACCACCCCCAATTCCAGAACATCGTTGCTTTCGCCTAGAATTCCGTCTCGGATCTTGACCCTCTGGCCCGGATGGCGGCTAAACTCAAAGCCACTCGTAAAGCTCTCTCGGCTTGGAGCAAAGAGGCATTTGGCGATATCTTCCAGGCTATCAAGGAAGCGGAGGACGACGTCACCCACGCGAAGACTTTGTTTGCCATTACCAGATCCCCGGAGGCCCGTGCCTCGCTCAACCTCACTAGAGCGCTTCTTAAATCTAGACTAAGAGTGGAGACCGAATTCTGGAGGAACAAAGCCAGATCGACCTAGGACACCGACGGAGACCGTAATACCAGGTTCTTTCATGCGTGCGTCAAAGGTCGCAGAAACAAATTACAATTGCACCATCTTTGACGACAACGGCAACCTGGTGGACGATCAGGCCGGTATTCAGGCTGCGGCTGTGAACTTCTACTCTAACCTCTTCACTAAAGAGCGGGTCATCAAAGACGGGGCACTGTTGTCTGTTATCCCTTCCCTCATTAGCGACCTCGAGAACGAGACCCTTCTGGCTACCACTTCGGAGGAGGAAGTCAGAGCGGCTGTCTGGTCCATTAATGAGCATAGTGCCCCGGGGCCGGACGGTTTCAACGGGGTCTTCTCCAGAGCTTGCTGGGACACCCTTAAAACCGACTTAGCTGAAGCCACCAGAGCCTTTCTCCAAGGGGCCAGATACCCCAATTCGATCTCCTACACCAACATCATCCCTATCCCCAAGAAAGACAATCCAAAAACCTTTAAAGACTTCCGTCCGATCAGCCTCTGCTTCACTAACAAGATTATCCAAGATCGTCTCCAACCGGATGTCCGATCTCCTCCCCAAGATCATCTCCGAAGAGCAAAGCGGGTTTGTTAAAGGCTGTAACATAACTGACAACATTCTCCTCGCACAAGAGATGATCACCTGCATGAAGTTTTCGTCAAGGGGGAGGAACGTGGCCATCAAACTCGACATGAAAAAGGCGTACGACCGTCTGAACTGGCAATTCATTATCTGGGTATTCAGGGCCTTCGGCTTCTCCGAACCATGGATTAACATTGTATTCAGATCCATCAACAATGCATGGTTTTCCACCGTCATCAACGGTCAGGCTGCGGGATTCTTTCGATCCACTCGTGGGGTTAGATAGGGGGATCCCCTATCTGCCACCATTTTCATCATTGCGGCAGAAGCTCTCAGAAGAAGCCACAATAGCATGCCCAGAATACCCGGCTTCAACCACTTCCACACCACTATCGGCTGTCATCTCATCACTCACCTGGCTTACGCCGACGATATCCTTATCTTCTCCTCTGGAGACAGTGGATCGATCGAGGTCGTCTTGAGTACGATCGCCAAATACACCACTTGCTCTGGGCAGCGCGTCAACAACAACAAGAGCGTCATCTACACCCATCATAAAGCCGACAGAACCCGCTCAACTCTGCTCTCCAGCATGACCTCCTTCGGCACGGCCTACCCACCCTTCATATACCTTGGATGCCCGCTAGTATATGAAAAATCCAACTCAGGGATATACGAGCACCTCGTAGACAAGATCCGCAAACTCGTCGCTGGATGTCACAATACAACCTTATCCCCAGGGGGCAAAACGATCCTCATCAAACACATTCTATCATCCATCCCGATGTAACCCTGGTCGTTTGCTCTCCCCTAAGAAGGTGCTCCTCTCTCTTGAATCCCTCTTTGCCAAGTTCTTCTGGGGACATAGCGACGGTAAGGACAAACACCACTGGGCCGGTTGGGAGACCATAGCCAAACCTACTGAAGAAGGAGGTCTGGGTTTTAGCAGACTGGCCCACATCATGGACGTCTGCTCCATGAAGTTGTGGTAGAAGTTGCGCACAGAGACCTCGTTATGGACGAAGTTCATGAGAGCGAGGTAGTCCAGATTCTCTTATTTGTCGGAAGCGGTCACTTACACCAGATCCTCGGCATCGTGGTGCCGCATAATTAGGGGTCGCACCACTGCTGAACCCCTAATCCGCCTCCGGTTGGAGGGTGGTCGCTCTTCCGCCTGTCTGGAGCGGTGGTTAGGAGAAGACACCATACACCCCAACATTCTAACTCCACCGGGGTACGCAATCATAGATCTATGGGAGGGTAGTTCCGGATGGAATTGGAGGAAGGTCAGACATTGGCTAGGCCAGCCAGCAGCTACCTGTCTTCTTGCTGCTAATCTGAAGGTGACTGACTCGATCGACACTTGGAGATGGTCCCCCAACCCGTGTGGGACTTTCACTTTGGCTTCCGGCAGACTGGTGGCCAGAGGCAGCGGGGTGCTGGATATCGTTTTTGCCATGTTTTGGCAGGCCTGCATCCCCATCAAATGGTCTATTCTTATCTGGCGAGCACTCCGTCGGAAGCTTTTGACGGACGACCTCATTAGATCCATGGGATTCAGCCTCGCGTCTCGATGCCACTACTGCGAGGAGCACTCTACGGAATCAGCAGAGGACGTCCTTCTTTCGGAAGAGCTGACGACAAGCATTTGGTCCAAGCTTCTCAATAAACTTAGTCTGGTTCACCCGCCCGGGGCTTCTACGATCTCCTGGCCTACTGGAGCCGATCCTACGGACATCAGATCGTAGTAGCTGCCGGTATTTGGGTCCTTTGGAAGAATAGGAACAAATTCATATATGAGGGCCGCCAAATCTCCCCTACTCAGTTGTACAAAGAGGTCATCAGACAGTTCTTCAAAGCTAGGAGGCGATGCTCTCACATCCCCAGCACGTTCTGGGAGGCCCTTGCTTAGGCCGTCCCCATGATTTCTTTTCTTTTTTGGCTGTGCGCGTCTCGCACTTTTCGTTTTCCTTCCTTTTGTCGCGTTAGCGCGTTTACCTGTATAGGCTTCGGCATTTTGCGCCTATTCCTTCAATAAAGATCCAGGTTTTCTTAATATATATATATATATATATATATATATATATATATATATATGTAAAATTCTTCAATACATCCCTTGTAAAAATTTGTATCGATACATCCCAAATCCGAATCATTGTATGTTGTTCCAATGGTTCAGATTAAAGCCAAAGTCAAAGTAACATATAAAGTCAAAGTTAAAGTAAACACCTTTCATAATTTTCAATGCATTTGTTTGGGATGTATTGATACATCCCATGTAGGACCCTATATATATATATATATATATATATATATATATATATATATATATATATATATATATATATATATATATATATATATATATATATATATATATATATATATATATCATTGGCGGCGCTCTCTCGCCTCTGGAATTAACCCTAATTGCACCGTCCTCTCCACCGGTTCCGGCTTGGCCTGTTGATCGGGCCGGCGCCTCCTCCTTCTCTGGGTGATTCAACAGAACTCCAGGGACTTCGTGCTTGTCTCTTGTACCGATTAGGGTTTTCTTGGCGGCCTCCTTCGCTGAGGTAGTCGCTGGCAATAGATCGACCCCAAACTATTCTATTCCGATTCGAGCTCCTCTGATTTTAAAAGGAGTCCCGATCATCTCTTTCTCTGAGGAGGAGGAACATGTTCTATCCAAACCATTTCGGTTTGCATTGATTGGGAAGTTTTCCCTTGTTAAGTCCCCTATTAATGCTATTCGGAAAGATTTTAATGACTGTAAGTTTGCAGGCTCCTTGTCCGTGGGGCTTATTGATTCCAAATACGTTCTTATTCATCCTGTCTTAGAGGAAGATTTTCTTCGTCTTCGTGCTCGTGAAGTTTGGTATATTGCTCGAGCCCTCATATGCATATTCAGATGGACGAAGGATTTCTCCTCATCTCAAGAATCCTCGCTATCGCCTACGTGGGTTTCCTTTTCGGCATTTCCTTATCAATTCTTTAATAAGAATGCGCTATGCTCCATAGCAATGGGTGTTGGAACCCCCCTGAAACTTGACAGAGCTACAGAAGATCTTACCAGGCCAAGTGTGGCACGAGTTTTTATTGAAGTTGGTGCTAGCAAATCCCTACCTCCAGTGGTGCAATAGCCTTCCTAGTGGACGTATGATTCATCAAAAAAGTAGAATATGAATCCCAATCCCATTTTTGTTTATATTGTAAGCACCAAGGGCTTGTTAAAGAAGAATGCAAAGTCTGGACCAGAGATAAAGGGAAAGATGTGGCAGATCAGAGAGGAAATCTAACCACCCTCGTAGTGTCAGAGAAGGCCCCAGTTATTGTCCCTCCAAAGGAAGTGGTCTATCCTGTGGTTGATAGGACAGAAAACAGAAATGAAGTGGCGGTCACAAACTCCAGTTTAGAGAAGAATTCATGGAGGAGCCATTCAATTGTCATGACGGTGATGGCGCAAACACCAATACTGGCGGGGAGAAACATGCTACAGAATTAAATACACTTGCACCTATTAATGATGGTGGTGAGGTAGGCATTCATTCATTGGAGCAAGGTGGACAGATGGCGGATCCAGAGAGCGAACACTTGGAAAATGCTCATCAGTTCGAGACGAATAACCACCAGTTGCAACCGGAGGCTAATTCGGATGTCGAGGAGGCTGATTTGTTTAATTAGGAGGGTGACGAGCCCGTCGACCAACGGCAACCCGAAGAAAATGGTGATAATAAAGGCACCGAACTTGAGGAAGGTTGGAACGTCTTGGTCAGAACGAATAGATGCTGAAGAAGCAGCAGAAGTGGCCATGCAGGCCGTCGCAAAGCCCCCTGACCCTCCCATGGGGAAAAACAAAAAAGCCACCCGAAGACTCCGAACCGCGCCTTACCTGTCGAACGACAAAGCTCTCGTCAACTTCCTCCTCCCCAGCCATTAATGTTTAAGGCCCTATTCTGGAATGTGCGAGGTATAGCAAACGCTATGACAGGAAAGCACATTAAGTCATTATGCAGGAGCCATAGGATTTTCGTCCTTATGGTTATTGAACCTAAAGTTGATGTTGAGCAGGTTTATGCCTTCCAACTCAAGTTTGGATTCCACTTTTCCATCTCTAACTCGAAGGGAAACATATGGATAATGACTCGTCACCCCATCGCTGCTAAACTTATTGACTCCCACGACCAGGCATTGTCTACAACTTTCACTCATCTGAGGATCCCTAAAGAAGCTATGCTGACTGCAGTGCATGGATAGGGTAAGAAGGAGGGTCGTCGTTTCTTGTGGGATCATTTGCTATCTCTGCAAGCATCTGGTGTTAAACCGTGGATCATAGGGGGGACTTTAATGCGATTACTAAAACGAATGAAAAATTTGGAGGCGATCCTCCTAGCTACCGTTCGATGAATGAGTTCCTACAATTCCAGATGATGGCTAGTGTATCTGAAGTCCCATTGCTGGGTAGTTGCTTCACATGGGTGAAGTCGGATAAAGGCTCTCATAGACAATGTTCGACGCTTGATAGAGTTCTCTTGGACTCTAAGTGGTTGGAGTGGGCTCCCCAATCCACATGTGAACATTTAAATAGGAAAAAATCTGATCATGCACCCCTCCTTCTTTCTTTCCAGGCTCGTGTAAATCACAATAAGAAACAATTCAGATTTTTAGAGTTTTGGCTAACACATGAAGCTTTTGAACAGACCATACGGGAAGCCTGGGAGTCGGTGGACCATGCTAATTCGTTTACAAGAATTGGCCTGCGGTTTTTAGCTACAAGGAGAGCGTTATCAACTTGGAGTCGTCTTTGCTTTGGTAATATGTTTCAGGCTGTGAAACTTGCTGAAGATGTTATGGTGTCTGCCGAAGTTGCATTTGAACGAGATCCTTTTTACCGCGCTCAGCTTCAGGAAGCTGGGGCAATCCTTAAGAAATGCATATCCATTGAAGAGTCGTACTGGAAACAAAAAGCTCGGGTTAAATGGGACATACAGGTGATAGAAACTCAAAATTCTTTCACGCTTGTGTTTCTAGTCGACGCTGACAACTTCATATTCATAGCATTGATACTGTAGATGAGAGGCATATGACTGAGCTGAAGGATATCCAAGAGGAAGCTATCAATCATTTTAGTGCCATTTTTCAATCGGAGCCTGTGGAGATGAATGATGCATTCTTGGAGGTGATACCGACTATTGTTTTGACAGAGGAAAATGATGCCCTAACTGCATATCCATCTGAAGAGGAGCATTGGGAGACTGTTCGTAGCATGGACGCTAATAGCTCGCCTAGACCAGATGGATTCCCAGGAGTTTTCTTTCAAAGATGCTGTCGATCATCGGTAAGGATGTTATGGATGTCACCAAACTATTTTTTGATGGCTTTACTCTATCTAAGGCTATCACTAGTTCATTACTCGTTCTGATTCCTAAGGAAAAGCAGGCCCTAACATTTGCTGATTATACGCCAATTAGCTTATGCAACTTTATTAATAAAATCTTGTCTAAGTTGTTGGCGAGACGATTGTCCCATCTACTGCCAATAACTTAGACGATTGTCCCTAGACAATATAGCTTTGGTTCAGGAAATGACTAGTATGATCAACAAAAATAACTGGGGGAGGAATGCCATCATAAAGCTGGATATGAACAACGCATATGACAGGGTTAATTGGGCCTTTATGATTCATGTTCTAAGGCGATTTGGATTCTGCTCTAAGTGGCTGGATATGATGCTACATATTATGAATAACAATTGGTTCTCTATCCTCGTTAATAGGGAATCAGTTGGCTTCTTCCAGAGTTTCAGAGGTCTTAGACAAGGTGATCATGTATCTTCTGCATTGTTCATCCTTGCTGCGGAGGTCTTGAGTAGAAATTTATAGAAGCTGGGGGCACGAACAGGCTATCAGAACTACTACACTCCTAGCAGATATCCTCGGGTGTCTTGGCTTATGCAGATGATCTGATTATTTTCTCGGGTGCGGAGAAGAAGTCAATCAAGCAGCTGCTATCACTTCTTCAATCTTATGAACGGGTTTCCGGCCAAAAAGTGAATGCTAATAAGTCTGCAATATATGTATCTGAAGAATTTCCAATGGAGCGTGCTAGGGAATTGTCAAATGTGACTGGCTTCTATGCTCGTCATCCTCCACTTATATATTTAGGGTGTCCTTATGTGTGGCCGGCGCAATACATGAATGTATACAAGCTTAATTGAAAAGGTTCGTGCAAGAATTGATAGATGGCATAACAAGATTTTATCTCCTGGAGGTAAGCTCACTCTCCTAAATGCTGTACTTACATAGCCCTGTGTATACTCTAGCTGCGTGTGATCCACCTACAACTGTGTTAAATACAATTGAGAGTTTATTCTTAGGCTTCTTCTAGGGTACGGTCTCTGGCATTCCTAAGAGATCATGGATGAAATGGGAAAGGGTTACACGGCCTAGGGACAAAGGAGGTTTGGGCATACGAAGACTGAAGGAGATGATGGATGCGTTCACAGTAAAACTGTGGTGGAAGCTTTGGGACCAGAACACTTTATGGGCTAAATTCTTCAAAGCTAAGTATTTCCCAAGAAATCATCCGAACCATGTTGAAATTACTTCCAGAGCAGCATATGTATGGCGTCGTCTTATACGGGGACAAGAAATTAGGGAACGTCAAGTCTCATTACAGGTGAATAATGGCTCCTCGTCTGTATAGTTCGAGCGCTGGGTGCCTTCTAGTCTGCTTCCACAATGCAGCAACACAAGGAGGATCAAAGAATTGGCTGATAGCAATGGTGTATGGGATGAGCAGTTGATTGCTAATTCTTATGGCCCAGAGGTTATGCAGCAGATCAGTGATCAAAACCTCAAAATCACGACAGGGAAAGACAAATTGCGATGGAGGGGAGGTAAGTTCACTGTCTTTTCTGCGTGGCAACATACTAGAACCCCATTTCCTAAAGTTCCTCATTTTACTAAGATATGGAATACTTGTATTCCAGCCAAATGGTCTATACTATTGTGGCGAATGCTTCACAACAAATTGACCACTGATGATTGCATACCGAAGCTCGGCTATCACCTAGACTTTAAATGTCACTGCTGTCAGGAAGCGGCTAATGAGACTGCATCTCACATATTTGTGAACGAAAATCTAGCAGAATGTGCGTGGAGTTACTTTGGCAAACAGTTTCGTATAAGAGGAAGACGACAGGGAATACTGTAATGCTTCCAACTATGGTGGACTAAGAAGAACAAACATCTGAAACAAGTAACAGTAGGCGCGATATGCTGTGTCCTTTGGAAAACAGAAATAAGTGGAGGAATGAGAATTACACGTTCAATGATAGCCAAATCCTATTCGAGATTCGACGCCAGATCAAGAAGAGAATGGTGCTGTGCAGACATGTCAAGGAGCTCCCAGCCTTCCTTCGTGAAGATTTAAAGTTGATGAATAAAATGTGAGCTTTTTGAATATATATATATATATATATATATATATATATATATGATCACTGGAATAGTATGGGGACCACCTCCAAGTTATCCCACCTCAACGCCACCGAGTCCGATCACGCCCCTCTATTAGTTTGTACCTCCAACAACCTGGGGCCGAACAAAAAGAGTTTTCGCTTCCTCGACTTCTGGACCGACCACCCACGGTTCCTGGGGGTAGTCACGGAAGCTTGGAACAGCGAGACCAACGCCGAGCCCCTGACCAGGGTGGCCATCGAGCTTAAAGACACGAGGAAAGCTCTAGCGGATTGGAGCAAGCAAGCCTACGGGGACATTTTTCAGGCTATCCGTGAGGCCGAGGATGACGTTATTCGCGCTGAGATCAGATTCATGAATGATAGATTGCCCATGGCCAGGACTGCCCTCAATCTCACCAAAGCCATCCTTAAATTCCGTCTGAAAGTGGAGACAGATTTCTGGAAGCAGAAAGCTAGGCTCAAATAGGACAACGAGGGAGACAAAAACTCGAGCTTCTTTCATGCATGTGTCAATGGACGTAGGCAGAAACTCACCCTACACCAAATCGTGGACGGCAACGGCAACACCATCAAAGACCAGAAAGGCATCCAGGAGGCAACGACTGAGTACTACTCCAATCTGTTCTCTAAAGGGACCGTCATCAGGGACCCTTCCTTCGTGGAGGCGATTCTGCACCTCGTCAATGACGGTGATAACATCCAGCTTGAGGCTACTCCATCCGAGCTTGAAGTGAAAGACGTTGTTTGGGCTCTAGACGAGCACAACTCCCCGGGTCCAGATGGATTTTTGGGGAGGTTTTTTCGCTCCTGCTGGGACATTATTAAAACTGATATCCACGAGGCGGTAGTCGCCTTCTTCCAAGGTACGACGTATTCGAGAGCCATCTCGAGCATCAATATCATCCTCATCCCGAAAAAGGATAACCCGAAATCCTTTCGCGACTTTCGTCCAATCAGTTTGTGCACCTTCACCATCAAAATCATATCCAAGATCGTAGCATCCCGTATGTCTGATCGCCTTCCCAAGATCATCTCTGAGGAGCAAAGTGGCTTTGTTCGTGGAAGAAACATCCAGGATAATATCATGTTAGCTCAAGAATTAATCACCTGTATGAAATTCTCGGCAAGAGGGAGCAACATAGCCATCAAATTAGACATGAAGAAAGCTTACGACAGGCTGGATTGGCAATTCATGATCTGGGTCTTCAGAGCCTTCGGCTTCTCTGAAACCTGGACCAACATCGTGTGGAGATCGATCAGCAACTCCTGGTTCTCTATGGTGATCAATGGTCAGGCCGATGGCTTCTTCACATCGACCTGCGGGGTTAGGCAGGGGGACACCCTCTCGTCCACCATCTTCATCATCACGGTGGATGCCCTGAGCAGGAACCTCAATAGGATGACTTGTTCTACCAACTTCCATCACTATCATACGTCGAGCGGTTGCCCCATTATCACTCACCTTGCTTTTGCTAATGACATCCTCATTTTCTCGTCCGGGGATATCGGGTCGGTAGAGGTGGTCCACAACACCCTCCAGAAATATGCTTATTGCTCGGGCCAAAAGGTCAACCCGGAGAAGAGCATCATCTACACTTACCACAAAATCACGAGAGAGCAAGCCGCCACTCTCTCCAACTCTACCTCCTTCCCTATCAAGCACCCCCCTCCAATATCTGGGCTGTCCCCTTCTGTACGGGAAATCTAACGCGGGTATCTTCGAGGACATGATCACCCGCATCAAGAAAAAACTTGAAGGATGGCACAACGCGACTCTATCTCCGGGAGGGAAGATGATCCTCATAAACAACGTCCTCACATCCATCCCCATCTTCACCCTCGCCGCGTGCTCTCCCCCCGAGAAAGTCCTTAATTATATTGAGAGCATCTTCAGCAACTTCTTCTGGGGTCACAGCGACGACGCCGACAAGCACCATTGGGCTAGTTGGGACACCATGGCTAGGCCTACCGAAGAAGGGGGCCTTGGTTTCACCAAAATCTTCCACATTGTTGATGCATTCTCGATAAAATTATGGTGGAAGCTGCGCACTAATCATAACTTATGGGCTAGATTCATGAAGGCCAGATACTTCAAGAACATCCACCCTACGATGGCCATTTCTAATAGCAGATCTTCAGCAGCGTGGCATCATATGCTCATCGGGCGCTCCCTCGCCGAACCTCTCATGCGTCTCATAGTAGGTGATGGCGAATCTAAGGCCTTCCTGGAAAGATGGGTCGGAGACACCTTAATCCCCAATCAATCTGAAGCCCACAGGTTTTGCATGGTCAAGGACATGTGGGACCCTAGTGAGGAAGATTTGGACTGAAACAAAGTGCAGGATTGGGTGGGATCCGAGACGGTAGAGCTCATCCGTCGTGAAAAACTGAAGATCGCGCCTCACGCTGACGAGCTCAGGTGACAGGAGGGTGGGTCGGGCTGCTTTTCGGTCAAATCGGCCAGGAAAGTGATCCGAGGCACGGGGACAACGCTCTCTAACATTGCGACATTCTGGCAAACTTGCATCCCCAAGAAGTGGTCCTTTATCATTTGGAGAGCCCTGCGCAAAATCCTTCTCACTGATGACACCCTCTGCACTATCGGATTCAGCCTTGCTTTCGCATGTACATGCTGTTCCGAGCTCAAATCGGAAACTGTGGACCACATCTTTTGTCAGGGAGGCCTCCCGACCAGGGTTTGGAGTTCTCTCTCCCGACGCTGCAGGACGGACATTGGGTGGGAGCACTACGAAGACCTCAGCAAGGCATGGAGCTTAACGTCCCAGGCCCATCTGATTGTCGCAGCTGTTGTGACGTGGGTTATTTGGAAGAACCGCAACAAGGCTAGATATGAAGGCCATCAATACTCCGTCGACCAGCTGATCAGGGAGACCATCAGGCAATGCAGAAAATGGCGTGCTGTTCACGGCGACCGCAACCAGACCACTATCTGGAACTCCTTCCTACCCTAGTTCTAGTCGTTTTGGGCTTCTTCCCTCCCTTCCTTTTGTTAGTATACGTATATAGGCTTTGGCATTTTGCGCCTTCTGGTATACTTGTATAGCTTCGGCTTTTATCATTATGGATTAAAATGGGGGGTTTTTCTAATATATATATATATATATTTTTTTTTTTCAGTGGATTTTTTCTAATATATATATATATATATATATATATATATATATATATATATATATATATATATATATATATATATATATATATATATATAAAGGAAAAAATCCACTGAATATCTTGTGAGATTTTTAACTGAAAATATTACGAGATATGTATCCTCCCCAAACCCGGAGCCCAAACCTACAGCAAACCACACCTCTGTTATATATAGATCGAGAGAGAGAGAAGGAGCAAAACCTTAATCTAAACTAACCCAACTTCGCTACTGACCTACCCTATCCCTGGCGCACACCCCTGACCGCCTGCTCGCTGCCCTGACCTGATGGCGATCGCCTGAGAACAGCGCTAACCGCAGTAACAGCGGCAAGGTTACTTTGTGGTAGCATTTCTCCCTTGCTAATACACCGATTCACGAACTGATTTTTTAGGTACGATCCAGGCATAACCCTCTTCCATCCCCTTCAAGTAGGCAAATTTCTAGTGCATTAATTATTGAGAAAATTGAATCACAAAATCATGAAAAAAAATCTGTTCAAGTTGAACATAAAATTCGTTTCAGACCCCTAAATTGGAATACAAATCTATGCCAATCCAAAGCAATTTTTTGAAATCTGTTTAAACAGTATTAGAGACAACCTAAACACCATGGAAACCCTATTATGAGTTTTATTTTTAGTTGTTTAGATAGTAATAGAAATCAGTTAGAAAATCGAGAAAAAAAACCTATTTTTAAAAGCTTAATTATTTTAAAAACCTGTTTAGACAGTACCTCAACAAATCGGGCGACTTTGTCACAATCCAAAGGCATCTTAAAGGTGTGTACGGATGTTGCAGATGTATGGACTTTGACAGAACTCAAATTGGTTGCGTGTGTACGACGAATTCGAGGTATATCAGTCAAGGTACACTGTATCAGACCCTTTGCAAAAACCCTAATTATTTTGTGCACGTTTGTCATATCATGACGGAACTTGTGCCACTGGACTCATAACGTTTTTATGGTACTGTGAGCCAAGTTTGGTCCGATTCTGAGAAGGTCGACCGAAACACTATTTTTGTGGGTCCACTCAACGGACGATTTTGTGCATGGCTCGTCAGAATCCAAATCTGGACATATTATTGACTTCGTATCGAAAAATTGGACTCATAGGTATATAATTTCTCCACTTTAGAGACCGTAGGTTATGGCACTTTTTTGGTGCAAATTGGGTTCAACGACGGACACAGTTTTGGCCAAAAATTATCGTTTTGTTCCTGTGTCCAGAATTGGACTTATGGGTATTCAAACTTAGACATTTTTTATGCCTAACATATTGTGATGTCTATTTCAGCATCCGGAGACATTTACGGGAGTTCAGTTTCGTGGCTTTTTAATTTGACGAGTTATTTTCGGGACATTTTTGCTACCACCAGGCAAGTGCCCTATATACAGTTTATTTTACATGCATACTTTCCTTTACTCTTTTTTTTTATATGTCTCTTTCCTGTTGTGTACTTGTTGCTTTGTCATATTTTATTTTCCTCTTTTATCATGTCACCTGCCTGTCATTTTTTTTAATACACTTTCATAGTTGTTCAAGTAGTGCCTTGTATGTACCATGACTAGTTCTCCCCACTTGATTGTTAGTATGCACCGTGCTACGATAGAAACTTTATACGTGACTTGTTCCATACTCTCGGTCATTAGTACGCGTCGTGCTGCGATGGAGACTCTAATAGGACTTTCTTCCTAGATCATTGTCGATGTTATTAGTACCTAAATATTGACCACTCTCGATCGTTAGCATGCACCATGGTGCGATTGAGACTTTGTATAGATAGTTAGCACGTCCCGTGTTGCTTTCTATAGGAACGTTAGCTCGTGTCGTGCTGCAGTTTTACTCGACTTTACCATGTAGCCACGTCTAGTAGTACGTCTCTTATGCCTATGTTCTCACTTGTGTTTTCTCTTTTGTTATTTCATTCCTTCTTCTATGCATGTTTTTACTGTTACTTAGTGGTATGTTTATGTATCTTGCTAGTCCCCTGAGGACCTGGTGATCTCTCTAGGTAGTATATGAAGTTATCAAGGTTTAGTACATTGATGGATGATGGTTGCTTCACCAAGACTATATGTATATTTAGTTGTTGTTCTTATCATTTTCTTTCTTATTTATATTTTGTCCTCTATTTAACTTATGCTGTTATTATAGCCTATTATTTTACAAGCTTCATTTTCTTCTAGCTTGTTCATGATAAATGTATTATTGGGGTTCCACTCTAATACATTTATCTATTATAGAATCAGTGTATTACGGTCTGATCAAGCTTAGTGCACTTGATTCTCCATTTGTTATCAATATTTAGTGGATTGAGATATAGTTGATTTAGAATAACAAGACAGCTTATACGTATTCGAGCTGGGCTGGAGTCCGCTTGATACGTAGCTAGCATGAATACGATCTTCTAGTCCTACGTATTTTGGGACTGGGGCGTTACATATTTTTTGGTGGCCCATGTAGGTCGAGTTAGTCATTTCGGTTATGTTACTGTACCAAACGGACCTGCGAATATGATTAAACCATTTGGAATCTCAATCCACCACTGCCCTTGACAATTCTTTTAGAAATTTCTCTACCATCCTTGAATTTCGCATTTGCTCTCAACTATTCTTCCTTTGCTTTCTAGTACCGTTGCTTCTCATCCCTTCCTATTTCGGATTGATGAATGATCGTACTATATAATCTATCAGAAATTCTTAAGTTATAGTTTAAGTTAGCCTACTTATTGAATTTTGGTTGCTTAATAAATAAGAGGGGATTACAGATGCCATATGCTATAGATATCTAGTGGTATGGATTTTTGCAACTAGTGTGCAAGGGTTGTAAAATTTTAGGACATCATGTGTTTGATGGGGTAGTGTGACCAAAGGTAGGTAGACGTCCTCAGTATAGAAATAAATATATGATCATACTAGGTTACTCTTATGGTAGTCACTTGATCATGAATAGAGTGGTAGTTTTAGTACAAAGATTTACCCTCTATAGGAAGAACCTAAACATAGCCTAACACAAACCATTTACTATTATGCCCTATTAGTTATATAGTTAGGATTAGACAGAATGGTAGGTATCACTTAGCTTGGTCCGGTAAAAAGAGACTTATATAATTTTGATAATAATATGGTTAAGAGGATATAATTAGACGTTTAGATTAGATGCACAATTTAGAAGTTTTATAAGCTCTACCTAGATAATCACAATAACATGTGAGGATCCCTAGTAGGTAAATAAGTTGGCAACATTTCAAATTTAGGAAGTAGGGGCCATGGATTATAGGAAAAAAGTTATAGATAGTTGAATTAGTATTAGCTTGCTAGTTGTTCCTTTTAGGCTAGATTAGCATTCTTTTAGAGTATGTCCCTTAAATATATAAAGATAAGACGGATCATTTGTTCGATGGTTGAAAAACGCATTCTTCCTTATCATTATTGAGTTGTTTGATAAATTGAATTTTGGGGATTAATTTTTTTTAAGGTGGGTAGATTGTAAGCACCCTGATGTTTAAAAATTATTTTTTTATTTATTTTATATGATTTCTATTTATTAGATTAATTTTTTTTCATTATGACTATAGATGTACTTTTCTGTAGCTTTGATTTTTGGAGCACAAGAAATGTCAATCTTTCGAAACGTCCTTCATGAGTTTTGAAGTAGACAAGTCCACCTATAATTTGATATATCATGTTCCATCCAAACTTGTCTCCTAACATTCTTTTGACTTCACACAACTTTGGATCAATTTAGGCTATTTTACCGTTTCCCGTAATTCTAGACCTAACTTCCATTGGGAGTTTGGAACTTGACATCGATCAAAACCATTTGACCCAATATAGGTTTTGACCCATTTTAAGTCTACAACACACATGCTAATGTTGCGCCACTCAATCGAGTTCCTATGTGCTAGTTATTTGCGAATGGCACAAGAGACTCATTGGTCGACTTTTTGAGTTTGATTTGACAATAAAATATATTTGGACCCTAACCTAGCCAACCCCACTTGGTAGAGACATGATAGGTTGCCATGATTTAGTCAAATTATTATGAATTTATTTTGGGATGTTATACAGCCAAATATATTTAAATATAATTATATATATATATATGATTATATTTATAATAGCCCAATAGTATTTATTATAGATGGCCTTAGTCATGGTTAAGTTTTGAAATGCAAAATGACCCGGATATATGAAGCCTCCCCAAACCTATAGTAGACCGCCCCTCTGTTATATATAGATCGAGAGAGAGAAGGAGCAAAAACCTAATCTAAACTAACCCGACCTCGCTACCGACCTCCCTATCCCCGTCGCATACCCCTGATTGTCTGCGCTCTGCCGCAACCTACTGGCGATTGCCTGAGAACAACACCAACTGCAGTAACAGCAGCATCAGTAAGGCTACTTTGCGGCAACATTTCTTCCTAGCCAATCCAACGGTTCACAAACCAATTTTTTAGGTACAATCGTGACATAACCCTATTCCATTCCCTTCAAGTAGGTAAATTTCTAGTGAATTAATTATTGAGAAAATCGAATCACAAAATTACGAAAATAATATGTTCCAGTTGAACAGAAAATTTATTTCAGACCCAAAATTGAAAGGCAGATCTCTGCCAATCAAATACGATCTTTCAAAATCTATTTAGACAGTATTAAAGATAACCTAAATACCATAGAAACCCCATTATTAGTGTTATTTCTAGTTGTTTAGACAGTAAGAGAAATTAGTTAGAAAATCGAGAAAAAACCTATTTTAAAAACTTTGAAAAATTTTGATACGGGATCCGTCCCGACAAACTGGACGACTTTGTCGCAACTTGAAGGTATCAAAAGGTGCGTACGGATGTGTGGGCTTTGACGGAACTCGAATTGGTTGTGTTGCGCAAAGAGTTCGAGGCGTATCGGTCGAGGTACACCATATCGACCCCTTTGCAAAAACCCTATCACTTTGTGCACGTTTGTCACATCGCGATGAAAGTTATGCCACTGGACTCGTAATAGTTTTCTGGTCCTGTGAGCCAAGTTTGGTCCGATTTTGAGAAGGTCGACCAAAATGCTATTTTGGCGGGCCCATAATCCTACTCAACAGACAATTTTGTGCATGGCTTATCGGAATCCAAATATGGACATATCGTTGAGTTTGTATTAAAAACTGGACTTGCAGGTAAATAATTTGTCGAATTTAGAGATCATATGTTTCGGCACATTTTTTGGTGCAAAGCGGGTCCAACGGAGGACACAGTTTGGCCCAAAATTACCGTTTGCTTCTGTATCCAGAATTGGACTTATGGGTAGTCAAACTTTGGCATTTCTCTTATGCCGAACACATTGGTGATGCCAGTTTCAGCATCCGGAGATATTTGCGAGAGTTTAGGTTTCGTGGCTCTTTAATTTGACGAGTTGTTTGCGGGATATTTTTGCTACCATCAGGCAAGTATACCTTGCCATATATACAGTTTATTTTCATGCATACTTTCCTCTACTTCTTTTTGTACATGTCTCTTTCTTATTATGTACTTGTTGCTTTATCATATTTTAATTCCCTATTTTATCATGTCACCTGCTTGTCATTTTCTTTTTATACACTTTCATAGTTGTTCGAGTCAGTGCCTTGTATGTACCATGACTAGTTCTCCCCACTTGATCGCTAGTATGCACCATGTTGCGATAGAGACTTTATACATGACTTCTCCCTTACTCTCGGTCGTTAGTACACGCCGTGCTCCGATAGAGACTCTATATAGGACTTGCTTCCTAGATCCTTGTCAATGTTATTAGTACCTGGCTATTGACCACTCTCGATCGTTGGCACCCACCTCGCTGCAACCAAGTCTTTGTATAGATAGCTAGCACGTCCCGTATTATTTTCTATAGGTCCGCTAGCTCGTGCCGCACTGCGGTTTTACGCGACTTTACCATGTAGGCACGTCTAGTAGCACTACTCTTATGTCTGTGTCCTCACTTGTGTTTTATCCTTTGTTATTTTATTCCTTCTTCTATGCATGTTGTTTACTGTTATTTAGTGGAATGTTTTATGTATCTTGCTAGTCCCCTGAGGACCTGGTGATCTCTCCAAGTATTAGATGAAGTTATCAAGGTTTAGTACATTGATGGATGATGGTTGGTTCACCAAGACTACATGTATATTTAGTTGTTTCTCTTATCATTTTCTTCCTTATTTATCTTTTGTCCTCTATTTGACTCATGTTGTTATTATAGCCTAGTCTTTAACAAGCTTTATTTTCTTCTAGCTTGTTCACGATAAATGTATTATTGGAGATCCACTCTAATACATTTATCTATTCTAGAATCAGTGTATTACGGTCTGAAGCTTAGTGCACTTGATTTGCCATTTTATCAATATTTAGTGGATTGAGATATAGTTGATTTGAATAACAAGATGACTTATACGTATTCGAGATGAGCTGGAGTCAATTTGATACGTAGATGGCATGTATATGATCTCCTAGTCCTACGTATTTTAGGACTGGGGCGTTACAGCAACGCAAAGCAGCAGCACGCAGAAGTTGCAGCAGCAGCTTTGGGTAAGGGCAACTTCGCGATCCAATTTCACCACCATCGCTCTACCATTCTGCGAGCCGATTTCTTCGTAATGTAGGCAACCTAACCGACTTCGCTTCTTTTCAAATAGATTCTTTTAATTTGTATCATGTGAGATGAAAATCGAGAAAAACTTAATTTTTGGACGTTAGAACTGTCCCATGTCACATATTTGCGATCGATTTACGACCAAATTATTACAAATTTAGAAAACTGCTCGAACAAAGTTTTAGACAACCCGACCAAGCTCAAAACGTATTATTTAGTTTATTTTATTACTTATTATTCTGTTTAAAATTAGTTTGAAGTTGGCAAAAAATCTGTTTTCAAAACCCCAAAAAATCTGATATAGAGTTCGTCCCGACAATCCGGGTGACTTGGCCGCAAACCACTTACATTGAAAGGTGCATATGGACTTCGTGCATGTGTTGGACTTGACAGAAGTCGAATTGGTTGCGTGTGCGCGACGAATTCGATACGTATCCGTCAAAAACTCTCGTATCGACCATTTTCCAAATTAGTCAATTACGTCATATACGTTCGTCACATCACGACGAAACTTGCGCCACTGGACTCGTATCATTTTTCTGGTCCCGTGATCCAAGTTTGGTCCGATTCTGAGACAGTTGACCGAATCGCCGTTTTTGTGGGCCTACGATCCAACTTAACGGACGATTTTGTGCATGGCTCATCGGAATCCAAAATAGAATGTACCATTGAGTTCGCATAAAAAAATTGGACTCATAGATATATAGTTTGTTGACTTTAGAGACCATAGGTTCTGGCATGCTTTTCGATACAAAGCTGATTCAACGACGGACACTAGTTTAACCCAAAATTACCGTTTTGTCCCTTTGTCCAGTGTTGGACTTATGGGGAGTCAAACTTTGACATTTTTCTTATGATAAAAATATTGGTGATGTCTGTTTTAGCATTCAAAGATATTTACGGGAGTTCAGGTTTCGTCGCTCTTTAAGTTGACGAGTTGTTTGTGGGACATTTTTGCTACCACTAGGCAAGTATATCTTGCCCTATATACAGTTTATTTTACATTTAACTTTCCTTTACTTCTGTTTGTTCATGTCTCTTTTCTTTAAGGTAGTTGTTGCTTGTCAAATTTTATTTTCATGTTTAACCTTATCACATGTCTTTTATTTTCTTTCATGTACATTCATAGTTGTTCGTGTTAGTGCCTTATTATGTACCATTACCTATTTTCCCTCTCGATCGTTAGTACGTGCCATGTTGCGATAGAGACTCTATATCGGACTTGCTTCCTAGATTCTCGTCGATGTTATTAGTACTTGGCTATTGACCACTCTCGATCGTTAGCACATACCGTGCTGTAATAGGGACTTTATATAGATAGTTAGCACGCCCCGTGTTGCTTTCTATAGGACTGTTAGCTTGCGTCGCGCTGCGGTTTTACTCGACTTTACCTTGTAGCCACGTCTAGTAGCACTATTCTTCTGCCTGTGTCCTCAGTTGTGTTTTCTCTGTTGTTATTTCATTCCTTCTTCTATGCATGTTATTTACTGTTATTTAGTGAAAATTTTTATGTATCTTGCTAGTCCCTTGAGGACATGATGTTCTCTCTAGGTATTAGCTGATGTTATCAAGGTTGAATACTGTTCGACGTAACAAAAGGTTGAACGAACTTTTTACTTTATTGAACATAAAAGGACCTGTGTACAGATAAGGAAGTCCTAAACATGATATTCTAAGTACAAGAGGAAGAGTTTTCTGGGAAAGTATGACGGTGGAGATCGAGCACTGTAGCGGCTCCTTTACTCCGTTGATGATCTGACGATGGGTTGAACTTGCTTTGGCTCTCTGACGCCTTTGATGGAACTCTAGGGTCACCGATCAAAAGGATGTCTGGATTTGAAGATTTCTTGGTGATCTTCGTGACCTTAATAGTTCTGGTGGTGGTCCTTGTTTGAAGGAAAACTTCTTATATTTATAGAGAACAGAGCACATATGCGATGTGCATTAGGGTTTTGAGATATGAAGAAATCTGTTGTCATTGCACGGTGCGGGCTTTGTGGTGCTGACACATGGCGGACATCGAGATTCTCCTCAATCGAGATCTCAGGTGATTATCAAACTAATCGAAGGAGGAGACGTGGTGCGTGTCGATTTGCTTGTTCGGATGCAGCCGAGTAAATCTTGGAATTTCTTCTCAGATTTGGATTCTAATTGATCCTCTTCTAAGATTTAAATCAATCTGATAAGATATCAATCATGATTCAATCCCAATCCCATCTTTAACAGAGGCGGTTTAAGCAAACCAATTGGGTGGGACCATGCTTCCTGCGCCTCTAGCGAGGTATAAGTACCGCTGCGCGTTCTTCTGGAGACAACTGACCCTCTGTGCTTTCAAGCGACGAGTGGATTTGGCTTCGAAGATGACGAGACTTCTGTGTGTTAGAGCAACGAGAAAGCTGTGTTTCGAATAATGAAGTCACTGTGCTGTAGTGCGACGAGTAGGCTTGTGTTTCAGGTTGACGAGATTATTGTGCTTTCGGAGCTACAGGCGGACTTGTGTTAGAGGCAATGGTATCTCCCAAGTCTCTGGAAAAGGTATTTCTAAACTTCTGGGTCGGAGCAGAATGCTGTGCCGTTGATGTTGATATGGTGTGAACGTATCACCAGTCTGCACCTGGGGTTAGCGCAGGCATGTAGCTGCGCCTCTGGATCGAAGATACTGACTTTGAAGTAAAGAGTAATAAATGTCCGCTCTTTAAGGACTCCCTCTTAATTGCCATCATTACTTGGGGAATTCCAAGGGGGTCTTGGACTTAGTCGAATGAACCTTATTTAATGAGATTCATCATGTTGGGTTCTAGGTTCGTCCCATCACTGTAGGTATTTCAACCATTGGCCATGTGGCGTGCGTTTTGGACCACCCCGCCTTATATAAAAGGGAAGTTTCTTCTGAAGAGCCATGTCTTCATCTTCTTGTCCTTCAGCACCATGTGAGACCCAGACTTAGCTTCGAGCGGTAGTGGGCCTTATTTAAGTCAGATTTTGGTTGAGGATCCCTTCGCTTAGAGGAGCTGTGCCTTCGTAGAAGAACTGTTGATGAGCTTCAAAACGTGCTGGAACGCTTCTCATATGAAGTTCAAATAATGAAGTTACATGCCTGTGTTTCGAATAATGAAGTCACTGTGCTGTAGTGCGACGAGTAGGCTTGTGTTTCAGGTTGACGAGATTATTGTGCTTTCGGAGCTACAGGCGGACTTGTGTTAGAGGCAATGGTATCTCCCAAGTCTCTGGAAAAGGTATTTCTAAACTTCTGGGTCGGAGCAGAATGCTGTGCCGTTGATGTTGATATGGTGTGAACGTATCACCAGTCTGCACCTGGGGTTAGCGCAGGCATGTAGCTGCGCCTCTGGATCGAAGATACTGACTTTGAAGTAAAGAGTAATAAATGTCCGCTCTTTAAGGACTCCCTCTTAATTGCCATCATTACTTGGGGAATTCCAAGGGGGTCTTGGACTTAGTCGAATGAACCTTATTTAATGAGATTCATCATGTTGGGTTCTAGGTTCGTCCCATCACTGTAGGTATTTCAACCATTGGCCATGTGGCGTGCGTTTTGGACCACCCCGCCTTATATAAAAGGGAAGTTTCTTCTGAAGAGCCATGTCTTCATCTTCTTGTCCTTCAGCACCATGTGAGACCCAGACTTAGCTTCGAGCGGTAGTGGGCCTTATTTAAGTCAGATTTTGGTTGAGGATCCCTTCGCTTAGAGGAGCTGTGCCTTCGTAGAAGAACTGTTGATGAGCTTCAAAACGTGCTGGAACGCTTCTCATATGAAGTTCAAACCTGGGCGATGTATCGGAGGTCTTGGAGGTCCTAACGACCTAGCTCGTGGCCCGGTTGCCATCGTGAAGCGTTGCAGGTTGTGCTCTGCCCTGCTCATTAGCGGCTGTGATTTTGTTAGGCTAGAAGAGCCTCAGAAGCTGATGCCCTTTTGAAAAGGGCCTTCCTGCTGTACTGTGGCCTAAGCTCTCGACGGGCCAATAGCTGCTTCCGAAAGTGCTACGCATCTGGAGGGGGGAAGCTGTGGTGGAGACTTTGATGGAGACTGTATTCACATCTTCTATCCACAGTGCCTCTCTCTATGACGATCACACTGTGAAGATTAACCCCGGCATAGATCAATAGGAGTTTTTAATTCAGCACATGTAACCACAAAGTCTTTTGTAACAGATTCTTGTAATTATGTCTTTATGAAGTCTTTTATGTAATCATGTCGAATCTGTAGCAGAACCTTGTAGCATGATTAATGAAAGGAACTTCCGAGCTTTTCATTATCTGTGACTTTTGTCTTTGCCGTTTGGCGTACTTGACCGCCTGTGCTTCTGTGATGCTGGTATCATAGTGAGGACACTAACCTGCGCCATGCAACCTCTGAAATGTTGTGAAGAGGGGTGGGTAGTGGGAGCACGCACCAGCACCTTGCATTACGCTGAGATTTTTCATGCTTCTACAAGACCCCCTTCAAAGTGTCCCGAACTTGGGTCAAGCTCGGGGTACTTTGAACAGAAGCATGAATATCTGGCATGAGCGTACATGCTTGGTAGTAGGCTGGTGTCATGCCTAGCCCTGGATATTCATAACGAGGGGTCATCTTGGAAGACCTGCCTACCCAGAGGTAATAAAAACATGGTAGGCCTAATCTTCATTGGGATCTAGAACAACAATTCAGAGGTAGTATGAACGTGAACTGTTTTCTAGATGGCCATGATAATCATAGGATCAACACGGAGAGAACGACTACTCAGAGGTAATATGGACATGGTAGCCGCGATTTTGGGTGTAGAGGAGCAATCCAGAGGTAATATGGACGTGAAGTGCTTCATCTACTTGAGAGAAAATATAGAAGAGAGGGATCCCCTTACCAGACCCATAGGCACCCTTTTAGGGGATGTGGGAGCCTATGTCGGTTCCGTCTGCAGACGTAATACTTCTTCAGGAACTTGCCGTTGATGGGCATCATTAGTAAGTCGCCATTAGGTTTCACCAGCCGGTAGGCGCCATTAGAGTAGATCGTTTATATAACAAACGGTCCTTTCCACTTGTGTAAACCCCCTAGAATTAATTTTTTTGTAGTATTCAAAATAATTAGTTATTTTATTTGGGGCTATCTGGAAAGAATTATTTCTATGTTTCTATTTATACTTGATAAAATACAACTATGGCCTTATAAAAAATGATAGGATATTTTTTAATGATTCTTGTTAATTACATAATATGTATATCATACCTGCCAAGTAAACCTTCTTCATATATAGGTACTATTATCTATGTTAAAAAGGTAATTATTTTTAAATTATTGGAGAATATATATATATATATATATATATATATATATATATATATATATATATATATATATATATATATATATATATATATATATATATATATATATATATATATTTGCGTTCGAAGTTTTTTTTATATACAATAAATTAGGAAGTTTTTGTAGAACTTATTTAAAAAATTTAGAGTTAGAAATTTTACTAGGAATTTTTTGGTGTTACTTATTAGATAAATATTTATTTATTTGTTTTAAAACCCTTATAGCTATATTCAAATTTTATATAAATAAGAATCTGTATCTTGCGAGAATAAGGGTATTTCACGAGAATGCATTATCCCGCGAGATGAAGTTTCTCTTTGAGCCCGCAAAGACAACAGAGGGAAAACTCTGTTATTCGAACAAGTGGATTCCCTTCCCAAATTCGATAGAAATTACTCAATCTTCCGAATCAATTCAAATCACGACAACAACAGTAATAGCAGCGTACAGTTTTGGCCCAAATTCGCGACGACGTATCGTCGTGTACCATCGTTCTTTTCTCGAACCGATTTCTCAGGTGCGCCCCTAACCTAACCATCTTCGACTCTATTCAAATAGTTCGTAAGTATCTGCCATCAATCACCTGTTAAATCGATGCGAAGTCGAGTAAAAATTGTTCGAATACAAAACGTTAATTCAGCCCCAACCCCTAATTTGGAAGATAATTTTTGAATCCAATACTAGAAATTTTCAAAATCAACTTGAACATAGTCCTAGACAACATAAAGGGCTACCAAACCCATTTTACAGAAGTCGAATTAGACGACTGTACGCCGAGAAATCGGTTTCCAAATATGGACAAATAACTGTTTTCAAACTGTTAAAATTTTATAAAAATCACCGATACGACGTACGTCCCGACAAACCGGACGACATGGTCGGGAACCGAAAGCATCGAAAGGTGCGTATCATCTTCGCGGACGTGTGGGCTTTAACGGAATTCAAATTGGTTGCGTGTGCGCGACGAATTTGATGCGTATCCGTCAAAATTCACCGTATCGGCCTCTTTGCAAATTTTCTAATTACTTTGTGCACGTTCGTCATATCGAGACAAAACTTATACCAACAGGACCGTATCGAAATTCTGGTCATGTATGCCAAGTTTGTTCCGATCCTGAGAAGGTTGACCGTAATGCCTATTTGGGCGGGCCTGCGACCCGATCCAACAGACGAAATTATGCACGTCCTACCGGAATCCAACTTTGAACATACGGTTGGGTTTGTCTCCACAAAAGGACCCGCAAACATGTAGTTTGACGACTTTAGAGACCATAGACATTGGCAGGCATTTCTGTGCAAAACAGGTCCAACGGCGGACATCGTTTTGACCCAAAATTATTATTTTGCTCCTGTTTCAAAATTAGACTTCTGGACAGGCATTTTATAGATATATCTTTTACACCAGGAACGTTCTTGATGTTTATTTCAGCATCTAGAGCCGTTCATGGATTTTGAGATTTTTTGCTGGCGTCATTGATTGCTTGGAGTTGCTATTCCCCTATTGCCAGGCAAGATACCTTGCCACCTTACTATGTGATTTACTTATTCTTATTTTCAGTTATTTATATTCAGCATTACTTACCTATTGTTAGTATTATATCACTGTGCGTCCAAGTCATACTTTGGTGCAAGCGACTCTATCTGTCGTTTTTATTACTTTTGTTTATTTCTCTTGCATAGACTTAGCCTAGTGACCACCCATTGATGATGAGGTATTGGTATATGTCATACGACCTTGACACCTATTTTAACACGTGTTGTGAGTCACATGTAGGACACGTACTCGCGTAGTCGGTCGGCCACTGACACGTATCAGGCGTACGACGGTTAGGAGTAACCGCCAATAGAATTGCATGCTAGTAGACTTGGCAGCTACTAGAGGTTCCTAGGAGTCATGGATATGACCCTACTAGGCATTGGCTAGGGAGAACAGTTCCTTAACGTATGGGCCACGTATGCACTTTCATGTTCTTGATCCTGCTGGCCTCTGACATTCGATGAATGTTATGCTTTGAGGTCCCTGGTATCCTGGTGGGACCATACCTGAGTTTTCTATACCTGTAGCTAGAGTGCCTATGCGTCAAAGGTTTCTTCTCAATTGTATTACCACTGTAGAACTGGTAGGCAACCTATTGCATGCTCCCTTTTACTCGCTTATATATCACAGTTTATATGGCATGGTGTTTTCTTGTATCTTGTTACGTCCCTCTGAGGACCTGGTGATCTCTCCAGGTGTGTGCTTTTCATGATGTTTCGCAGCTGCTCTAGCCAAGATCACGGCCTTCCCTTTCTGTCAAGGAGGATTGCTCTTGGATCTTTCATAGACATTTTATCTATCCATTTCTTGTACATTTTTTTCTTTAGTTGGTAGTGGATTTGTCTCCGCCCAACATCTTGTACAATGATTATTCAAAGTTGAATTATGACATATCTTTTATTCTTTCATTTGTGGATGAGATTAGATTACTATTGGTTTACGGTATTTTACAGCTCATGTATACATTCGAGGCTTCCATATATTGGAGTATACTTTGTATGTATACAGTTGGCATAGCTACATACTTAGTCCTAAGTATTTTGGGACTGGGGCGTTACATGTTTTTGGGGTGGCCCATGCAGGTCGAGTTTATCACTTCGATTACGTTAGTGTACCGATATGAACCTGCATATAGGATTCTATTCTAGGTATCTCATCCACACATTTGACCTCCTTCCTTGAATTAAATTCGAACTCTCATCTGATTACCTTGACTTCCTTCTACTTGATTCCTTTTCACTTTAATTCTTACCTTCTCCCATCATGCTTGATAGAAAGGTTAGAAAGATGACTCATACTAGTTATACATGTTATATTGTTCAATCACCCTATCAGTTGACTCTTATAAGTTGGGTAGTATGCCTCACGACCTATCACCTTGTGTTCTTAAAATCTATTAAGGAAGTATAACTGGGTGGCACTGTCACTACCACATTTTGACTTGAGAGTATTTTGGTCATTTTGACTTTTTGGTAAATTTGAAATTTTATTAATTAAATATGTGTAAACTTTCAATGTCAAGTGTGTGTCCCTGCCTCAGGTTCTAGCGCGACGTTGGCGTGTTTTCTAACTCAATTTCACGAAGTACTCTTTATCCTTTGGTGTGTTACATTTCTAGCCTGTTCAGAAGGCACTTCATTTAGTTAACTTAGACTACTTTGTTTCAATGCAAGGACTTGCACGTGGATTTCCACCAGCAAAGTCCACTTAATCTATATGCACCGATCGCCGGCACCACAAGCCATTTTGGACCCTTCCTGCCATGGTATTTCTCAACTATTCAGAGCGTGCGGCTGGTACACGTTGATAGTGTCTTGAAATACTCTTGCACTTACGTCTCCTGGGTGGCCAAGCCCACACCCAGGCAGTCCGTAAGCCCCCTTGATTTTCGTCCGGGCCGGCTATGATCCTCCCTTTGATCGTGCCGCGAAAATCCCTTATTCTGCCTACCTCCCGTATACGATGGGATTGTCCACGACCAATTCGTTTTGTTTGTCAATTTAACTTAACGGCTGTCTCCGAGCCATAGGCTAACCCTTAGCCATAATGCGTTATCGACCAGGTTGGCGTCCGTGCAGCGCGGGTAGCGAGCCCCGTTGCACGTGTCCGTCATACCTGTCGCTAACCATTCCTTTCTTTCTTATCTTTTATTCATTCTTTCTTTTCTTTCTTTCACTTGTCCGTTCCATCATTGATTCATTCACACATTCATTCATTCATTCATTCGTTGATTCATTTATTCAATTTTTTGTTCATTCTTTCATTTATATATTATGCAACTCCCCGGGCGGGAGTCGCCTTGGCGACCCATCGGTCCCGAAGTCTTTCAATGTTGCTATACTCTACTCGGAATGACTATGTCGATAGTCTTCGGTTTCATTTTTGTAAACCATTCATTGTTTCATTGTTGAACGCATAAGGGACTTGAACGTAAGCTTGTGCCTTAGCACGAGCGTAGGGCGCGGTGCGAGAGTTCTCACATTTTCAATGTTCTTTTCCATATTCTATACAAGCATACAAGATGGAATTATTCCCTTAGCTAGGTGCGTTGAGTCATTTATTAGCATGCGCGGTGTTATCACCTAGCGATTCTAGCAATAGTGTTCGTATAATTATGTGTCTAGGCTAAGCAAAGACGGGTTCATCGGAGCCACCCACCTTAGCGATGTTCGCATCGGCCGAGCGATACTCCGAGCGCGCCTTTGAAAGTCCAAGTCTGGATTCATCCTTGACGGGCCAATGTAAGCCTTGCATCGATTCCTCATCAGGTCGATGCCAACTCTTCGGGTCGACGGCTCGTTTGAGTCGTTGCACTTGCCGTTTGAATCGGCGTTCCGCTAGGGCGAAGCGGGTCATTACATAATACACCACTCAAAACAAATCTCGTCCTCGAGACTTCCTGAGTGCAGGTCATCCTATCGTTCCTTAACTCATTTCGTGTATGTATCTTAGACAATTTCTATCGAATGGCTTCACCGTTGATGGCATCGAACTATACTCGATACCTTTCTAAGTTCCGTGTCGCATACGTTTGGTCAATTTTATTGAATGACTTTTCGCTCATTTTAGAGTTGATGGTAGTTATTCAATTCAAGTGTTTCTTCGACTTGGTTGCTATTTCTTCGTGTCATGGGACTGTTAATGGTCGCACAAGGTGCATTATAATTCATCAAACACGAGAGTCGTAGGCTGAGGCAAACTCACTCATTCGTTCGTGCGCATCGCAACACCCACTTGCAGCTGCATTCGAGTTCATCATATCGCTGGGTTTGGATCGTGCACATATTCAAGGTGTCCCCCGAATACGTACATTTCAACCAAGCTTAGCGATTAGCGAAGTCGGACTAGCTACTCGTGATAGTTTCAATTTGCCGATCGTTTCACTAACTTCGATTTAAAACCGAACTCATGTGCATCTCACTATCGTTTATCCCGGTCCTCGGGATGATCCGATTCGCTTCTCAAGCGTTCTTGTCAACGAAATCAATACGATTTCTTCTTAGCGGGGTCGACCAAGTCTAAGTACTTCTCGTCCGATCCAAGACCAAGTATTGCATTGTCATCGAGTATATTTTTCTTTCTAACAATGATTCAATTCGTTATCCCAACTTTACTTGTGCATCATCCATTCCTATCATTCACTTCGTTTGGGGCCAAACTCGTTGTCGTTCACGCACACTCCCAGTTCCCCGTCCTACTCTAAGTCTTGTTGCCCCAAGTCTATCGTCCGTCCAGACGATACCGTAAATGTGAAACCCAGTTTTTGTAATGTTACTTAATATTATTATTATAATATTATTACTATTATTATTATTATTGTTATTAATGGTGGGTTTTAAAATTAATTTCAAAAATTAAATTCAGGGCTTTTGATTTGCTGACCTGACCCGAGCCCGGACTAGTTCCCGAAACCCAGACCCGGTCCTGACCCAATCCATTCGCTTGTAAATTCTGATTTCTATCTTTGTTAAAAAAAATATATATATTTTTTACTTTTTGAACTGGTCCACGTTGGACCAGCACAACACCCCACCACACCCTATTCCTTCTCCCATTTATTCCTCTACTCCACACGTTATTTTCTCCTTCCCCTTAATAATACCACCCCCACCACTCCTTATCACTCCAGAACACCTTTCCTCACCAACACCAGCACAAAACTTTTCCCCATTCTCCTAAACACCATCCCACCACCACCAACTCACTATTCCTCTCTCTCCCTCCTCCTAAGCAAAACCCACCCGAGCCCCTCTCGGCCATCCGGCCCCGACATGACTGGAGATACATTTTTAGGGGACTATGAGGATGCTGAGCTGTTATACAACAGCTATTACGACCCGGTTTTGTACCCCGTGGTGTTGCCAGAGTCCCCTTTGGAGGACGCAGGACCTGAGGCCGACGAGCCGAACGCCTAGCTAGATTTTCTGTTTCTGGATTTGTTGTTTCAGAATTTTGTAATTTAATTTCAGCTTTTAATTCAGTTCTTTCACTTTCCAGTTGTATCTATTTAAAGGTTTAATAAAGTTTTAAATTTCCGAATATTGAGTTGTAATAAATATAGATGTTGTTGTGGTTACCTGCTAATGGAACAGCTTACTGCCGCCGTCTCAACAACGGTGCAGGCTGGGCATGATCCGGTTCGACCCAATTATTTTGGATCGGATCGTGACATATTTTTAGTGGTGGCCCATGCAGGTCAGAACAACAACTTAGAAAAACATACCTAGAAACAATTAGAACACTAGAACATTGATTTGTCACAACATAGGTTCGAATTATATATAAATAAATATTTTTGATTGATTATAGACTGGTAGGATACCTTGCTTATGTCTGTACCCTAAACCTTCCAGATTATAACCAAGGAAAAGACCAATCCTGCTGGCGATGAGGTGTCATCTACGGATCATACCCCATCTCCTCAACCAAGTCCAGGGTTCATTCCCTCGCGGCTGATTGACCGTCCCCATGATGCATCCAGTGAAGTTTTCACTACACTGGCAATTCCTACCTCTTCTCAAACTGAGTTGCATTTCCTTGGTGGAGTATCCATTCCTATTGCTCCACCAGTACCAGCAAACACCTCCCAAATGGTTGCCCTATTTCAAGAAATCCTGGAGTTCCAGAAAGCTCAAGATGAAGCCCAGCAGGAATAGATGAATATCACGAGAGAAGACATGAAGAACGTCAATGAGGTAGCCTTAGCTATCTTAAACCAAGTTGAAGCGGAACCTCGTCCTAGGAGGGATACCCCTGAATCTAGGAGAAATTTGAGCCCTATCCGGTAGTCATATCGTAAGAAGCTATTGGTTTGTGACTACTGTAAAAGGTTTGGTCACCAAGCCAATATTTGTCGCAAAAGATTGGAGAAATGTTTGGCATGTGGATCTGCTGAACATCGGGTAAAGGACTGCCCCTTATCTTTCCATCAAACCAGAGCACATATCCCAGCAACACCTGTTAGGCCACAACCTAGGGACTCTGCCTAACCAGCAGACCTTGCCTCCTACAATAAGGTATGATGCAGACTCGAGGTTCATAGAAGATGAAGCAGTTGGAGACTACTCATGCAAGAGCCAGAACCATGAAGAATAGTACCTAGGACTGCTGAATAGCATTATGTATTGTTATAAGAAGTTGTAACATGATGTCCTTAGATCAATCATGAGAGTTTTTGCTGTAATTCTCCACATGAATAAACTTCTTAGTTACACCTTTATGGTAGATGTTTTCCCTGATAGTCTTCCCGGATTACCCCAGATCTAGACATAGAGTTCACTATTGACCTAGTCCCCGGCTCTCCCCTATTTCTAAGGGATGCTACAGAGTCAACCTGAAGGAGGCCAAGGAGATGAAGGACCAGATCAATGAACTGAAGGCTCTGGGATTCATTCGAGACGGAGCTTCATCCTGGGGAGCACCTGTCTTGTTTGTGCCCAAGAAGGACGGAACAGTACGGATGTGCATCGACTACCGGGCGCTGAACAATATCACCATCAAGAACAAGTACCCTCTGCCCCGAATCGATGACCTATTTGATCAATTGAGCGGAGCCTAGGTGTTTTCGAAGATTGATCTTAGATCTGGCTACCACCAGATCAGGGTCAGGAAGGAAGATATTCCCAAGACGGCATTCAACACCTAGTATGGGCAGTTTGAATTCTTGGTCATGCCGTTTGGACTGACGAATGCTCCTGCGGTGTTCATGAACCTTATGAACAAGGTTTTCCATGAATACCTAGATCAATTGTCGTAGTCTTCATCGATGACATTCTGATCTATTCAAAGACGGAAGAGAAACATGAAGAGCACCTGAGGAAAGTGCTGAGTATTTTGAGGAAGGAGAAGCTGTATGGTAAGCTTTCCAAGTGTGAATTCTTTCTAGACAAGGTGGATTTTCTTGGCCATGTTGTCACAGGAGAAGGAATTTCGGTGGATCCGAAGAAGATAGCCGCTGTTGAGAAGTGGTCTACCCCAAGCTCAGTTGCTGAAATCAGGAGTTTCTTGGGCTTGGCTGGCTACTACCGGAAGTTCGTGAAGGGTTTTACCAGAATTGCTGAGCCGGTGATGAAGCTCACTTGGAAGAATGAAGAGTTCATCTGGACGGAAGATTGCCAGGCATCATTCGAGGAGCTGAAGAAGAGACTTACCACTACACCAATCCTTGCGCTACCCGCAGGAACTGGTGGTTTCTCAATCTACAGTGATGCCTCAGGTAAAGGACTGGGTTGCGTTCTTCAACAACATGGAAAAGTGATTGCTTATGCATCTAGGCAATTATGGACTCATGAGAAGAACTATCCCACACATGATTTGGAGCTTGCAGCGGTGATATTTGCATTGAAGTTATAGAAGCATTACCTTTATGGAGAGAGAGTGGAAATATTTACAAACCACAAGTATGATTTCACTTAGAAAGAGCTGAACATGAGGCAAAGAAGATGGCTGGAGCTGATGAAGGATTTTGACATCGATCTACAGTATCACCCGGTTAAGGCTAATATGGTCGCAGATGCACTTAGTCGATACCCTATGGCGATGTTTCGACCAAGGAGCGGCACCTGCTAGAGGACATCGAGAAGCTTGGACTGGAGATTATACTGCCTGGAAGGGAGGAGCTGGATGCTGATCCATTGTTGTTGAAGTTGCAAGTGAGCTCGAGTCTGTTGGACAAAAAACAAGTAGACGCAGTTTCAAGACGAGACACTTTGCAAACTTAGAGATCAAGTGCTGGCAGGAACACTTGAAGGATTCTCAATCGCCAGTGACGGAGCGCTGAAGAATGGTACGAGGCTTTGTGTACCAACTGGCAAACTGAGGAACGAGTTGATGCATGAAGCGCACCAGTCGCAGTATTCCATACATCCTGGAGCCAACAAAATGTATCGAGATATGCGAACTATAGTGTGGTGGTACGGAATGAAGAAGGACGTGGCCAGGTATGTTGCTAGATGTTTAATTTGTCAACAAAGTGAAGGGTAGCAGACAGAGACCAGCAGGACTTCTACAGCCACTGGACATTCCAGAGTGGAAGTGGGAGCACATCACAATGGACTTCGTGTCAGGACTGCCCCGTTCCTAAGGAGGGAAGGATGCCATTTGGGTAATCGTGGACCGACTGACGAAGTCAGCTCACTTTATCCCCTTCAAGGTTGGTCTATCCACCGAGAAGTTGGCAGCACTGTACATGCGGCATATCTAACGGATTCATGGAGTTCTGGTAAGTATTGTGTCTGACAGAGATACTAGATTTACCTCCCAATTTTGGAAGAGTTTGCATGACAGTTTAGGAACACAACTGAAGTTCAGCACCGCCTATCATCCCCAAACTGACGGGCAATCAGAGAGAACAATACAGACGCTAGAAGACATGCTGAGATCCTGCGTCTTGGAATTTGGAGGGTCTTGGGAAGACCATTGGCACTTGGTATAATTCTCCTACAACAACAGTTACCAAGCTAGTATCGGTATGACACCGTTCGAGGCACTCTATGGACGTCGTTGCCGCACTCCACTTGCTTGGGACGACGTCGGAGAACGAGTATTGCTTGGACCTGAGATGGTGACCGATGCAGCAGAGAAGGTGAGAATGATCAGAGACAAGCTCAGGATTGCCCAGGACAGACAAAAGCATTGGGACGATAGTAGCCGACGGCCTTTGGAGTTTGAAGAAGGCGACAGTGTGTTTTTGAAGATCTCTCCGACCAGAGGAACCATCCGTTTCGGCAGAGCAGGAAAGTTAAGCCCCAGGTATATTGGCCCTGTTGAAGTACTCAGCAGGATTGGAGAAGTGGCTTATCGGGTTGCTCTACCCCCAAGTCTAGAAGGCGTCCACAACGTCTTCCACGTATCATAGCTCAGACGCTACATCCCGGATCCGAGTCACATTTTGGATAATTCAGAGCTGAAGATTGGACTCAACCTTTCAGTGCCAGAGAAACCAGTTGCAAGCGTAGTCAGAGGTGAGAAGAAGATCAGAATTTGAACCATCACATAAACTCCTATTTCTTATCTTTTCGTTTTAAACTTGACTGATGCTGCTAAGTTAGCCTAGTTTTGCAAGCTATCTCTTTATCAGGCTTGATCATGACAGTATTTTATTGGGTGCACCCACTAATATATTGTCTAATCAGGACCGGTGCATGATGGTATGATCAACCTCGTGTACTTTGGTTCGCCTTTGTATTTTTCTGCATGGATGATATCATAAATGAAACTTGTCCCTAAACCGTCTCATCCACGACAGCCTTGGAAATTCTTATTGTTAGACCTGAGTTACGGGTGCAGTACACGTACTTGTTTGAGACTTAAGGTAACCCCTAGCCCTGCCTTTAATTTCGAGGACGAAATTTTCTAAAGGAGGAAAGATTGTGAAACCCAGTTTTCTGTAATGTTACTTAATATTATTATTATAATATTATTACTACTACTATTATTATTATTATTAATGGTGGGTTTTAAAATTAATTTCAAAAATTAAATTCAGGGCTTTTGATTTGCTGACCTGACCCGAGCCCGGACTAGTTCCCGAAACCCAGACCCGGTCCTGACCCAATCCATTCACTTGTAAATTCTGATTTCTATCTTTGTTAAAAATATATATATTCTTTACTTTTTGAACTGGTCCACGTTGGACCAGCACAACACCCCACCACACCCTATTCCTTCTCCCATTTATTCCTCTACTCCACACGTTATTTTCTCCTTCCCCTTAATAATACCACCCCCACCACTCCTTATCACTCCAGAACACCTTTCCTCACCAACACCAACACAAAACTTTTCTCCATTCTCCTAAACACCATCCCACCACCACCAACTCACTATTCCTCTCTCTCCCTCCTCCTAAGCAAAACCCACCCGAACCCCTCTCGGCCATCCGGCCCCGACTCCGCGTGACTCCGCCCTCGGCTTCCCGTCGAACCCGCGCCTCCAGCGCCAGACCCCGATCCCGCGGCGCTCTCCGGCCCTTCCCGACCGCCCTGCTCCCCCGGCGCGTTTCCCAGCGCGGCCCCGCGCCCAACGCCGCGTCCGCCGGAACCCGACCCGGCCGCCCGCGGCCCGCGCACCCCCGGCGCCCTTTCCGGCCGCCCGTTCCCCCGGCCGCTGCGACCTCCTAGCCGCTCCCAGCGGCGCTGACCCGCGTGCCTCCCCGATTTCCGGCCGCGCCCTAGCCTCCCGTGCCCTAGCACGCGGGCGCTGTTCTCCCCAGCGCACCCCGAGCAGTGCTCTGCTGTTCTGGACAGCCCCTGTCCAGTGCTGTTCGTGGGATTTCGAGTTCGTTCTGTGGATTCGCGCATCCCGAGTCTGAGGCAACCCTTCGGATTCCGTCGATTTGGGTAATCCCTGGTTAATCATAGTAGTTCGTCCCTCCCCGTGTCAATGATGAGTTGGTCCACGAATTTCCTTTGGGAAATTCGATTTTTGGGTTAACGTTGTTTCGGGATTTTCCGAGAAATCTTCGGGAAAGCCCCTGTTTGTTGGCTTTGTGTTTTCCGAAACGTTCGAAAATGAATTTCTGGATAATTTGGTTTTTCGCATACTTTTCCGAATTGTACTGTGATGTTTTTGGGTTGGTTTCGGACTCCCGAATTCGTTTCGGGTCGTTCCGAATTAATATTGAGAATGGTTGTGGTTATTTTATATATATATTTTGGGATTCTCTGGTTTGGAATTTGCAGGAAAATATTGGCACACTTTCCCAGTTTTTGGGTTGACCAAAAATAGAGGAAATGCTGCCGGATTTTCCATAAAATTTAATTATATTTTTAAAATGATTTTAAAATGGTTTTCGGAAAATACTAGTAATTTTGGGATTTTTGGGCGACGACCGTATCGGTCAATGGGCCCTGGCTAAGTACAAACGAAACCGGCTTCACCCGGACGTTGAGGCATTAGCCTATATGACGATTGGACCATATCTTAGACTCATTAAATATTTAATTTATTTTTATTATTTAATTTATTCATAATTAAATTGTAGGAAGATTTTAGAACTAACAAATGTTTCGTCTTATTTCAATTTATGTAAATAAATTGTAATGGGCATAAGCCCAGCTGGTCTTTTGGCTCTGTGACCTGTAATTTTGTAGCGTAGGTTTTCTGTTGTTTTTCTAGTTTTGCGAGTTATTTTAGCGTACGCGTAAATCAAATAGATAATTATTTTGATATAGAAAATTAATAAAGTTTTCTCACATTAAAATTTACAAGCTTTAATATTTAACAACGATCATATTTTTCTCATTAAAATAAGAAATTTAGTTTTATATGTATAAATTACGAAAATATAAAGTTTTAATCAAATTAATTTGGTAACGACAAGTTTTTCCAAAATACAAGTTTAAATGATCTTTCCCTCGTTATTAATTACAACGCACCGATAATCACGTTTTGTTCGTGGTTAATAAAAAAAGATTAAAATTGATTAGGACACAATTAGAGATTTCAACTAGCATAGTTAGCTTGGTAACCCTGGATTCTGAGTCGAACTTCTCGAATGTAGGATTTTGAGGACGAGTCTAAATCCCATCTCGAAGTCTTCATCCCTTCAAGTCCAGTCCATTTGAGGCAAGTACATTTTGTGTTAGTTTACAGTTATTTAATAATCGCTTTACTGCAAGTTTAAACCACGATGCAACACGAAACTCTCCCTGAGAGCACTGACTGTAACTACTGTAACTGTTTGGGGACTGGGGGAGTAGTGTAATGAGTATGACCACATCCCAAAATAACTTAGAACTGTACTAGCTTACCCCTCATACACACGGGGATAAGCCGTATCTTCACTGTAACAAACCCAAGCCGGTCATATTCATTGCCTATTCAAATCACACTGTTTTACTGTTAGAAAACTGTTCATTTCTAAATTGTTTAAAAGTGCATGATTCTATTATTATTTCAACTGTCAAATTAGCATAAATTGTACTTTGCTCCCTCCTGACTGGAGATACATTTTTAGGGGACTATGAGGATGCTGAGCTGTTATACAACAGCTATTACGACCCGGTTCTGTACCCCGTGGTGTTGCCAGAGTCCCCTTTGGAGGACGCAGGACCTGAGGCCGACGAGCCAAACGCCTAGCTAGATTTTTCTGTTTCTAGATTTATTGTTTTAGAATTTTGTAATTTGATTTCAGCTTTTAATTCAGTTCTTTCACTTTCCAGTTGTATCTATTTAAAGGTTTAATAAAGTTTTAAATTTCCGAATATTGAGTTGTGACAAATATAGATGTTGTTGTGGTTACCTGCTAATGGAACAGCTTACTGCCGCCGTCTCAACAACGGTGTAGGCTGGGCATGATCCGGTTCGACCCAATTATTTGGGATCGGGTCGTGACAGTAAACCACGCAGGTTCAATCACTCGACATAGGGTCATCCACCTATCCGCTAGGTCATCTCACCAGGTCATAGTTACAAGTCAAGTCCGTGGCTCATCGTGCAAGGTCGTTGCACGACGCTCGCCCCAAATCCTATGGTCAAACCCTTTGTTCATTTTGTACGAGAGTTTCTACCCAAGTTCGTTTCACTCCAATTTCTAAACATCAAGCAGTGTTCGTCCTATTTGCATCAACACATTCTCCGCTCCAAGTTCGAGCTCGTTAGGAATGTCATCCTACGAAAGGTTATCCTCAACCAAATCCTCGACATGTTTATATCGTGCGCCCACACTAGCAATTATCGTAGTCTATCTCTTCAAATATGTTTGATACAATTCGTCTATCCATCCTATCCAATTCACGTAGTCGATCATAAGGTCGTCTAGCCTTGCAATACGTCGCGCCCCGATCTCACGCAAGTCTGATTATCCACGGCGGACATGAATCACCATGTCAACATTCCCGCAGAATAATCGTCCTCATCGGGACGTAACTCTTGCGTTGCGTCTAGACTTACTCATTTTCGATATGCGGATTGGGCCTACTCAATCCTCAACTTTACTTCGTCATCCATCACAAGTTCGATCAATCCTCAAATTCGCCTTCACTTCAAACCACAAGTCGTAGCAATCAAAATTGCCATGTCATGATATTTCGAGTTCAATCATTCCCGCTGGACATGAATCACCATGCCAACGCTCACACGGAACGATCGTCCCAAATCCGACGTGACGCATGTGCGAGGCTGGAGTATCCTTCAAAACAATAACTTCTAACACGATCATCATTCATCGAATCAGAGTACCCCCGAGTTATCTTACATCGATCTTTGATACGCCTCAATACCATCGATGATATACATAACCTGACGATCTTTCTTTTGCAATGAATTTCGAGTCGTGCAACTTAATTCCTCAATTTACATTGTCTCGTGCTAACTCTTCATTGAGCCACGTCCATTCCAAGTCCTTAGTCATTCTCGTATCTCCAAACCAATGTTTTCCATGCACGCTATCTTCCGATCGTGCTATCTTCGATCTCGTCCATGCGTAATTCACCTTAACTCAAGTTTCAATCCCTTCGACTAAATTCAAAATCGCACGCACGATCTTCTATGTTTCCTCGAGCAAGACCTCCATTCGTTTATCATTCCGACTCTCTATTCAATCGTTTCGTAATTCGTACTACGCATTCTTAATTCGTCCAAACGATATCTCGTTTGAGACTGTCGGAATCAAAACCAACTAAGCGTTACTCGTTCTAAGGCTTTGCGCGATGTCATCTCTTGCCGACACACTCGTTCCATCCGTAAATCCTTTAGTTTTGCTCGAACAATTTCTATAACGTCCATACACCACTCAGGGTTCGAGCCACTCGATTAGTCGTCGACGCTCACTTTTATTCTTCTCCGAACCTATCACATACACCACTCGGGTTTAAGTCATTCTATAAATCCTCAAAAGATCATTCGATTCCCAATCGATATGTTCAATCGTGCGTTCGCCCGTTCCTCAAACTCTAAGAACCACTTCCCGTGCTCGCTTTAGCATTGGTCAAGTACCGTTTCTATCAACATACGTTCTAAGTCTCACTTATTCTCGTCCGAGCGATAGTCGGTCTCGCTCGCAAACTCGTTTGCACCAACAGGTCTAGGAGCGCGACACTCGGCACAACTTAGCCAAAAGGCTCCGTGCATAATCATCCCGTTCGAACTATACTTCGGTCTCGCGTACTCGTTCGCTATTGTCAGCGTAAGGTTATTCGAGCATGCACTGCGTTTGCTAACTCTTAGCATTAGTTTTCTCTCAACTCAAGTCCGTTGCGGTTTGGCACAAAGGCCTTCGCCTATCGATCCCGTTCAACCGAGTACTTGTACGAGCTTTTGAAAATATTAGACTTATTGTATCGAACATCCCACGGCACAATGAGAGAGAGCGTACACTTCTTCTATTTCAAAACGAGCTTTCAAAACTGAGAGAATCGAAATGAAGTCCAAGGACGTAAAGTCGTGCTCTGATACCAATCTGTCACGCACCTCTCCCGCAAGAGCGATCGTCCTCGCTAAGGCGTGATGCCACACGGGCCTAGGTTGCGCCCGTGCAAGGCTAAGTCCGGAAACGGCCGATTTGAGCTAGGCCACAGAGTCGCACAGAGTGTCCCCATTTGCAGCGGAAAGTAAATGAACACAAATTGAAGCGAATTCAAACTCTTTATTGATATTGAAGAAGTTTATAAGCGGCGCTAGGCCGAGTCTACAAGTCTCTCAAGCTCTCTCTCTCTGAAACATAAAAGGCGTGCCAAGTGGCTTAAAACATGGAATGATTCATGGCGATGTTCCGAAACATTATGTCCTGTATATGGTGTTTCAGCTCCTTGTAATGCTCCAAGGCTCCAGAGTTGGCTCCGCGCCTTAGCACGTTCGAGGGAAGCTCCACACCCGATGACGTCTCCTGCGTCCTACAAGCAAACTGTGGGGTTATCAGTACATTGTTATGCACTGGTGGGAAGGCTAGCTCGCCCACAATGCTATCATTACCAAACACATTCTATTTACTTTTGTGCACCGTCTATCATTCATTGTCTTTCTAATCTTGTCTTAGGATCAGTTTCATGGCATATTTCATAACCTATCCCGTGTTGCCAAATTCAAGTGTTTGCATGGAAATACATGCACGACTTACCCATACTTACCGTCCGGCCTTCCCTGTCCAAAGTAACCCAAGTTAGTCAACAATTCATATAAACTTTTAATGTCAAGTGCGTGTCCCAGCCTCAGGTCCTAGCGCGACGTAGGCGTGTTTTCTAACTCAATTTCACGAAGTACTCTTTATCCTTTGGTGTGATACATTTCTAGCCTGTTCAGAAGACACTTCATTTAGTTAACTTAGACTACTTTGTTTCAATGCAAGGACTTGCACGTGGATTGCCACCAGCAAAGTTCACTTAATCTATATGCACCGGTCGCTAGCACCACAAACCATTTTGGACCCTTCCTGCCACGGTATTTCTCAACTATTCAGAACATGCGGCTGGTACACGTTGATAGTGTCTTGAAATACTCCTGCACTTACATCTCCTGGGTGGCCAAGCCCACACTTAGGCATCCCATAAGCCCCCTTGATTTTCGTCCGGGCCGGCTACGATCCTCCCTTTGATCGTGCCGCGGAAATTCCTTATTCTGCCTACCTCCCGTATACGATGGGATTGTCCACGACCATTTCGTTTTGTTTGTCATTTTAACTTAACGGCTGTCTCCGAGCCGTAGGCCCTTAGCCATAATGCGTTATCGACCAGGTTGGCGTCCGTGCAGCGCGGGTAGCGAGCCCCGTTGCACGTGCCCGTCATACGTGTCGCTAACCATTCCTTTCTTTCTTATCTTTTATTCATTCTTTCTTTTCTTTCTTTCACTTGTCCGTTCGATCATTGATTCATTCACACATTCATTCATTCATTCGTTGATTTATTTATTCAATTTTTCGTTCATTCTTTCATTTATACATTATGCAACTCCCCGTGCGGGAGTCGCCTTGGTGACCCATCGGTCCCGAAGTCTTTCAATGTTGCTATACTCTACTCGGAATGACCATGTCGATAGTCTTCCGTTTCATTTTTGTAAACCATTCATTGTTTCATTGTTGAACGCATAAGGGACTTGAACGTAAGCTTGTGCCTTAGCACGAGCGTGGGGCGCGGTGCGAGAGTTCTCACATTTTCCATGTTCTTTTCCATATTCTATACAAGCATACAAGATGGGATTATTCCCTTAGCTAGGTGCATTGAGTCATTTATTAGCATGCGCGGTGTTATCGCCTAGCGATTCTAGCAATAGTGTCCGTATTATTATGTGTCTAGGCTAAGCAAAGACGGGTTCATCGGAGCCACCCACCTTAGCGATGTTCGCATCGGCCGAGCGATACTCCGAGCGCGCCTTTGAAAGTCTAAGTCTAGATTTATCCTTGACGGACCAATATAAGCCTTGCATCGATTCTTCATCAGGTCGATGCCAACTCTTCGGGTCGACGGCTCGTTTGAGTCATTGCACTTGCCGTTTGAATCGGCGTTCCGCTAGGGCGGAGCGGGTCATTACATATGGTAAGAACTTCAATGATTCAAATTTATGAGTCAGATCTTCCACAGGACTCTTATCGATTTTTGCTTGTACACCTTCATCATCACTGTCGCTAGATCTGTTACTATTGAGCTCATGAAAAGTAACGTTAATAGATTCTTTAAAAATCATAGACCTTTTATTGAAAATTCTATATCCCTTATTCTTAGCAGCATATCCGAGAAATATCCCTTCATCTGCTTTAGAGTCGAACTTACCCAAGTTGTCCTTGGTGTTCAGGATAAAACAGCAACATCCAAAATTTTTGAAATAAGAAATGTTTGGAATCCTTCCAAACCAAAGTTCATAAGGTGTTTTCTTCAAGATGGGTCGAATTAAGACCCTATTTAAAATATGACAGGCTGTACTAACAACTTCTGCCCAAAAATATTTAGGAAGATTATGCTGATTAAGCATGACTCTAGCCATCTCGCTTAGAGTACGGTTCTTCCGCTCCACAACACCATTCTGTTGAGGAGTTCTAGGACAAGAAAATTCGTGGTAGTACCTACTATCATCATAAAACTTTTTAAAATCAGTATTTACGAATTCGCCACCATGATCACTTCGGATACGAGTAATCATGAAGCCTTTTTCGTTTTGTACCTTTTTACAAAATAACTGAAATTCAAAAATAGCATCACTTTTGTTTGATATAAAGTAAACCCAAGTAAAACGAGAGAAATCATCAACAATAACAAAAGCGTAGAGCTTACCGCCAAGACTAGCGACTCTATTAGGACCAAACAAATCCATATGTATCAACTGCAAGTCGAAAAGTACTTACAGCGTTGATGGATTTAAATGTAGACCTATGTGTTTTATTTTTTTCACAGTCAGCACATACCATATCTCTCTTGAACAGAATCTCGGGGAGTCCTTTTACCAGCTTCTTAGTGCTCAGTCGTGAGATAGTGTCCATATTTGCATGTCCTAGTCTCATATGCCATAGCCAGCTTTCATCTAGATTAGCTACTAGGCATCTTCCTGCATTATTAGTACTCTCCAGAAAGAAAACATAAATATTGTCTTCTCTAATTCCTTCATATACGGGATTACCAGATGACATATCATATATAGTGCATTTGTCTTTTACAAAGTTGATACCATAACCATTATCAGCCAAATGACTTATGCTTAGTAGGTTATATTTCAATTCTGTAACTAGACAAACGTCTTTTATTACAGGATAATGAGATATACCAACAGTGCCATTTCCAATAATACACCTCTCAGATTATTTTCGAAGGATACGTATCCTTCTTTCTTCATCGATATCGTGGCGAACAAAGATGAATCACCAGTCATGTGCCGTGAATATCCGCTATCGAGGATCCACTTGCTTTTAGCATGAGAGGGTTGAGGGTCCACCTACAAAACAAGTAGATGAATCCTTTGGTACCCATTTACTGAAGGGTCCATATTGATTAGTCTTAGGTCTCCAAAATAAAGTACGATTGTCAACAAGTTTTCTTGCTAAACAATACTGTGATATGTGTCCATGAGTACCACAGTATGTGCAAGTAAGTTTAGAAACAGTGGTAGTTGAAACTGTGTTGACATGCCTATTTGGTTTCTTTGAAAACCTATATGTGAAAGCATGGTGATAATCGTGTTTCTTTCGTGCTTTCTGAGTTTTAGTCCTCTTAGGTGTATGCTTAGCATTAGGACTAAACTTAGGCTATGTCACAGATATTGCCTGTTTGCCTAACTTGATTTCTAACTTTTTAGAAACTGCAAAAGACTCTTCATATTTAGCAGTCATGTCTGAGAGTCTTTGTTCTGTGACTAAGTGCTTCTTCTTCTCTATGTCATATAACTCTTGTATTTTGACATAGTCTCTTTCTTTCTTATCAATTTTGAGGATAGCCTCATGATAGTCTACTTTGAGTTTGCCTATCTCTTCCGTGTTACCGGTAGTAGACGTCTCTTTAATGTCTTCAATAAGACTGGACAGTTTAGCTATCTCGATTGTGTATGCCTTAATCTCTTTTCGAGATTGCTTATACTTGTCAAGCACATTTCTGTATTCTTCAAGTAGTTCGCTAAAGGCATTTTCTAATTCATCGAAATTAAAGTAGTCATACAAAGGGTTTAAGGATACCTTATCAAAAGCCATAAGACAGACATTGGCATTTCTGCAGGGTCTATCTTCTTCCTCTGTATCACTGACATCACTTTCATGCCAAATACTTGTGTTAGCATACTTTCGACTGGTTGTTGCTTTTATGCTTGATCTTAATCTATCGTATGGACTGCTTTTCTTTGAAGTTGGACAGTCCTTCTTCATGTACCCTAATTTCTTGCATCCAAAGCATATTGTTTCATCTTCATTGCTTTCTTGGATATCTCTCTTCCTTCTGTTTGATTTCTCAAACTTTATGAATTTTCTGAAGTTCTTCACTAGTAGGGCTTGTTCATCACCACTTGATGATTCTTTCTCAGAATCATTGCATGTAGATTTTATGGCTTGAGCTTTAAAAGCGATTAACTTTTCTTTTGGGGTTGCTTCTTCAAACTCTTGCAGATCAAGCTCATGGGTCATGAGCTTGCCCATCAGTGTTTCCAGAGACATGGTGGTGAGATCGTTTCCTTCAATGATTGCTGTTGCCTTTGGGTTCCAGTTCTTGGTTAGAGCCCGTAGCACTTTTCTGATCTTCTCATGATTGCTGTAATCCTTAACAAGAGATTGCAAAGGATTAGTAATATCAAGAAAATGTGTGAACATCTGTGTAATTGACTCACCGATTTCATTTTAAAAGATTCATACTCATGTGTCAGTCTACTGATTTTGGATTCCTTCACTTGGGAAGTACCTTCATGAGTTACCTCAAGAAGTTTCCAAATCTCGTGAGACGTCTTACAGGTTGAATCTCTATTGAATTCCGTTTTGTCAATTGCACAGAACAGTGCGTTGATGTCACGAGCATCTAGACTAGCCTTTGCTTTTTCAGCCTCTGTATATTTGTCATGAGGCTTGTCTACAAGCAGGCCATCAACTACTGTAGGTGTCGGTTTCTTATAACCGCCAACAACTATAGACCAAAGATCAAAGTCAAGATACTTTAAGAAGAAAGTCATCCGTGTTTTCCAGTAGGTATAATTTGTACCATCAAATAGTGGGGGTCTATTTGTGGATTGCCCTTCACCATTGAATATTGATTTCACGGCTGCCATACATACTCACCGAGGTTTGTTATATTAGAATATAACCTGCTCTGATACCAATTGTAGGACCGTTGAGCACCTCTAGAGGGGGGTGAATAGAGTGAGTGCGAGTGCAGCAGAAAATAATCACCAATTTTAAAAAATATAAACAGATAACTATGGCAGTAAATAAGAGACAGTAAATAAATATAGCAAGAGATAGAGAAATCAAACTCAGTGACACAGTGATGTATACTGGTATGCCTCTGAGAGGACTAATCCAGTCTCGAGTACTCTTGCTCGATGTTAATCCACTAAGGCAAAAGCTAATTGAGAGCTTGTAGTCTCTTACAACACCGTGCTTGGTGACAAGTGCACGACCAACTTCACAACACCGTGCTTGGTGACGAGCGCACGACTGGCTCCACAACAAAGATAATTTCTGTACTTTGAACAACCTTTTTACAACTCTTAAGAACCAAAAGACTCTAGATCGAAATAGATATTATTGGCTTTTGGCTAAGAGGAGTGTAGGTGAGATATGAAAGATTTTGATCGGATGAAAACACTTATTGAATAGAGAAGAGAAGATGAAATTGATTGAGTGATTTGGAATGAGAAATTCTCTTCTATTTATAGGTGTTTTCTGGGACCGAACTCGGGCAGAGTTCTGGCAGAGTTCTGATGCAAAAATTTCGCATATGAATGTTGCATGCAGAGTTGGAGGCAACAAATATTTAAATTTAAACTGACCGAACTCGGTCAGAGTTCGGACCGAACCCGGGCCGAACTCGACTTGAGTTCTTTCTAGGTAAAAATGTTAAACATTTGTAAAATATTATTGCAAAATGGAATTGAACGTTTTGGTAGATGGAATATGGATAGGTAGGCTGTATAGAAATATGGACTATGATTAACCTAAGCCAGCATTACCCAGTCGATCTTACAATTTATATCTTAGACTCAATAAAGATAAAATACATAATAAATTATAAAATGACTCGGACTAGATTCCAATGAAAGTAAGCTTCAGACTGATGATTTACGTGCTTGATGATGCAGTAGTATGCTTGTTGATATTGATTTCACAAGACCTGAAATGATTAGCAGCAGTTCGTATATTTTGTGTATTCACTTAAGTTTATGTCGATTATTAAAATCGGGTGTGACCATGGAATGGGCCAACAGTTATTTTCATAATTTATTGAGTCTAGGAATATAATATACACTGAGTCGTACTGGCAAATAGGCTACCCCAAAATGTTTTCAAAATATCCTTTATTTTTAAAAGAAGCTGATTTACAAAAGCTCCTAACTGCTTGACTTTTCAAAAAGCCCATAACCTGATTTGCCAAACCCTAACCAAATCAACTCTGGACCAAAAGAATTCGGACCGAGTTCGGCCCAAATTTACCCCGAGTTCGGTTAGTGGAACGTTGGGATTTCAAACCTAGTCTCCCCGCGTTACGGATGCAACAACTATTTACCGAGATTCTTTCAAAGAATTCTGCCCGAATTCTTCCTTTGGAAAACATAAATAGAGAATAATTTCTACCATTTCAACACACCAATTCATTCTCTCTTCTCTCCTCTCTAAGCCTACTACGGTATTCCAAAGTGTTCTAAGCTTTCTTTTTTAAATCCCAAGCCAGTTATAATCCTCTAGTCGATTTCCTAGTGCGGTACGGTCTAGAAGTTTCAGAGTGATTATAATCAAAGGTTTGATTGAAAAAAGACACTTGACAATTGAAGTTGGCCGAGTACTTTGGATCAAAGCTCGCGTTGTTGAAGTTGCAAGAACTTCGCATGAAAACTTGTGGCATTTTTCCATAGTGATTTCAATTGGAAGCTGGAGTTCTTCCGACTGGACTAGTCCTCACAAGAGGAAAACCAGTATATATCTTTGTGTTTGTGTTTGATCTCTGCTATCTACTTTTACATTTATATATATGTGATATATTTTGTGATCTTGTTGCTAACAATTTTTAAATAGCTAATTTTTCGCTGCCTACTTTATTCACCTCCCTCTAGAGTATAGCGCTTTACATCTCGTTCCTACAATTGGTATCAGAGTAAGGACTCTATTATTTGGCTTAACATCCTTGAAGCAGATCCTCATTATCAATTGTTATACTCTGATTCCAATTGTTCCTTTAATTGGTATCAGAATAGGTTATACAGGTAAAGCGAGGTAACACTGTTATTATATTCTTATTAATACTGCTGTTACATAGATCATTATATCACATATGTCAACTGTGAAATTCACAAGTGAAGGCCAAGCCACAAATAGACTTCCACTGTTTGATGATACCAACTACACGTACTAGAAAACATGGATGATCTTCTACCTAAAGTCTCTAGATTTTGACCTCTGGTCAATTGTTATTAGTGGCTACAAAAAGCCTACTATCACCTCTATTCTCACTTCCTCTATAATCAACAAGCCTTATTATAGTTACACAGAGGAAGAGAAGAAGTTAGCTAGCCTTGATGCAAAAGCAATGCATGTTTTTTATTGTGCTGTATATATAAATGTATTCAATCTTATTACTACTTGCACAACGTCTCATAGAATCTGGAAACTTCTTGAAGCTACTTATGAGCGCATGTACAAAAGCAAAGCTAGCTACTCCAGAGAGGAGGATAGTCTTCATAATGATACAAACGTATGCATGATAGCATCGAGATTTAAGGTACAGTACAATCCCTCATATGAAGAAGAGATTGTACGCCACAACTCCAAAAGATTAGGCCGCATAATGGAATATTGCCCTGTTACTACTAAAGAGGAGAATCGCTATGAACGACCAAACGAAGGAAGATCGCCGTCTCACAAGTACGCTTCCACGAGCATATGGTGTGGAAATAAAGCAAGCGATTCGAAAAGAAGAAGAGAAATCTCATCTAGTTGCAAATATATGCACAATGGCATTATCTAACAAGGTACAAAATAATCCCCTTTATGAAGGGAATGAATTTTCTTATGATGAGTTATCTGATGCTTTCAGTGATCTATTAGAAGAACACAAGAAAGTATCAGATAAGTATAAGCAAGCTAGAAAGGATATTTTATCCTATAAGTATGTGAATGAAAAGCTTACTTGCTTATTGAATGATGATATAGTTACTTCTACTTCTGATAAATCTATTGAGATTTCCACACTTGAGTTTAGATTGCATGAGACGCTTGAATGCATTAAGAAAGGCACTCAAGAAAATGCTAAACTTAAGGAGGAGTTAGAAATAGAAAAGAAGAAGTATTCTATAGCTGCTCTTAGAATTGATGCTCTTACTGTTAAATATGATGAGATCTATGCTAACTCTAAAAATTTAGAGATTAGACTGGAAAAGCAGGTAGTACAACCTATGACTCACTCTAACACAAGACACATGACACATCAGAAAGTCACACACGACAAATCATCTGGAAAGGAAGCAAGCAAAGCTAGAGCTTCACATAACCATACTTTTTATTACAAGTATCCACGCACATCATATCACACTATTGCACGTTCTTATACTGCTGCACAGAGCACTAATGATTTTTGTCATTATTGTGGTATGAATGGACACATTTCTAATCGTTGTCAGATTAGGAAACTTATTGATATGAACTTGTGAAAATGGGTTCCAAAAGCTAACAAATATGGATCCAAGTTTTGGATACCAAAGTCTTCGTCTCTTAGTGCAGGTGAAGCTTCTCATATCAAATAGAACTATGGAATATGTTGGTGATTGCAAAGCTACAAAGGTCATCTTTCAAGTAATTGCACCAACATAAGTGTGGTCGCGAGAACCACTTTGGTTATGCTGCCAAAAGCAAAGGGTACTGTCACGACCCGCACCCTGAAGAGGGGCACGAGCACGTGGTTACGTCCAGCCTACGCCGCAGTATCGGCGGTAGAATGCTGTATATAGGGTCTGTAAATACTACGACTAAAATAGATAAATGTACCTGTACAGTATATACACTCCGAATGGAGGTGACATAGCAATACAGTCTCAATCACATATCTCAAACTAAGGTAGATAGCATGGGAAAGAAATATGATAGATAAAACATGAAATGAGTCCAAGATCCACAAGTCAGAGCTATACACAAACGTCCAGAGTCTCAGAAAATATATAATAGATACTACAAACTGAAAAGTACTAGCTGGCTCGCAGGCTAGGCAAACCTAACTAACTACGCTACTCATGGTGAGCAAAGTCTAGTGGCTCTACTAACAAGCCACGGTCCAAGTCTATTCTATCTAACCCATCCCCATAATAGGTCGGGCAATCAGCCTCTGAATCATCTGTAAAATATCATAACGGTATCCTGTCAGGAAATGAGCAAGTACAAACACCAACAGCAGTTCCATGTGAATTGACAAATACTATAAGAGACAGTATAATGAAATACAAGACAAAGTTATAGGCAACTTGCGAACCATTCGAAAGTCGTTTACAACCCTTAAACCAAACAAGGACCGGGGTTGTAACCCTTCCTTCAAACAGGACTTAGTCTCAAATCATGGTACAGTATAAAGGCAGGTAGAGCATGTGAGTAAACGAAATCATAGCATGGTGAAAAGTACAGAAAGTAATACCGAACTGGAATATAAGATACGACAATAAATGTAAAATGTGATTTAAATTATTAGAGCGATATGTGATCGGCTAGGGAGTCATGGTAGGGTTATCCACTTGGCCCGACAATCACAGGAAAATCTCTGGAAAGGGTCATGCCGGCCAACCTGGATAACCCGGCAAGGGGTGTCTGCTACACCCTACGTGAGGTGAGGGTGGCGCTAGCAAAATAGTGACAGGGAGGCTTTGATCACATAACCCCTAATAATTCCCCTATCCCCGAATAGTATTATGGACCCGGACATGGCACGTCATGACACGGATTCAAAAGCAGGTGATCAGCCTACTCCCAAATCAATGTCTATATAAGTACATGAAACATGGATATCACACACCAATATACCAAGGAAAATTCGAGAATAACATCTCATGACAGGATCCGACGTATACTAGTCCGTGAACTATTGTGTCGAGAATCAAGTAAGACACTACAACTGAATCGGATATAGTAGATATCAAGACAATAAAAACTATCAGTAAATGTACTCGCCTGCTGTCCTGAGCTGTATGGTATATCAATGCTCAGAGCGGTATCAGAAGACCTAAATATGAGATACTGTAAGTTAATTTAGGTTTAAACAAGTTTAGGAATGATTTACAATGAATGATATGCAATCTAGGTCAAACTAGGTCTCACTGAGTCACACTAAGTCCTGTCAAGTCAATCTAGGTCAAATCAAGTCATATCAAGTCAATTTAAGCCAACCCAAGTCAATCCTAGGTCATACCAGGCATCACGGGTCAAAACAAGTCGAAGAAAGTCAAACGGGGTCAAGAGTTGGCCTACAGTTCACTTTTGGTCAACTGGTCAACCCTGGTCAACTCTAGTCAACTTTAGGTCAACCCTGGTCAACCCTAGGTCAATGGTGACTAATAGTTGACTTTTGGTCAACTATACAAGTCTAATGGAAATCGAAACTAATTTGGGTAAAGCGTTGACTCATAGTTGACTTTTGGTCCAAAAAGTCAACCGTGGTCAACCGGGGCCAAGACTAGGTCTGGGTGACTATTTCTAACTATTACCAACCTCTACAACCCATATCCAAGTCCATCTTGGACTTCGAAACTCATATCTTGGCCGTAGGCCAATATCCTATTTTACCCTTAAAAAGGGTAAAATTCTAGCTTCGGCAACTATCAAGTTAGCCTACCTACGCTTGGTATTTTGACCCGAGCTCCCTAGGGTAGTAAGGTACTAGCCTATACATATATTACCTACCAAGATACCTAAGTAAAGTGGACATCTAGTCCATCTTACGGTCCGTATCGCCCTTTTACCCGTTATCTTGAACATTTCAAGATAAGGGATGGTGCGGTGCGATACCGTCTCCCCGAGCCCACACGCAACCCCAATTCTGACTCCGAAGCCTACCCACAAAATCTAAATCACATTATCTAAGTACCCTCCAAGTTTCAACGCGTTCCGAATCACGGAACTCAATTTCCCCCTATCACCAAATCTAACTCAACCCTTAAACTCACTCACTCAAACTCTCTTCAACCTATACCTTTCACCCTCTCTTGGAACAAGTTTTGGGGGTTATTCTAGTAGGTATATTAGGGTTATATAGAGCTAATAATAGGGTGTATATATGTATATATATATATAGGTATATAGTGGGGTACATACGGGGTCGAATAGGGGGTTAAAAGGGGGTTTTAAATGCCTAAACTGCTGCTACTGTTGCCTGCTACTGCTGCTGTTCTTGCTGCAGCTACTGCTGCTGTTTGCTGCTGTTAGGGGGGGGGGGGGGGGGGGGGGGGAACAGCAGCCCTATCCCCCCCTTGGTGCCTTGGGTGCTCCCCCCCTTTTCTCCCCTCTTCTCCTCTCAAATTTTCCTCCAAAACTCTCTCAATTTCACTCTAAAACCTCTCTAATCTCTTCTAAATCCTTCTCTAATTCTCTAATATATATATCACTCACCCCATCTAATTATCATTTCCTTCTCCTCTCTATACTCACAAATACACACACACACATATATGTATGACCACACACACACATGTATATATCTACACATATCTATATATATATATAAATGTGTATATATATATATATATATATAGACACACACACACATATGTATCTATATATATATAGACACTCTCACCCACACATGGACACACTCTCACCCACACATGGACACACTCTCATGACACAACTATCACTCTCCTCTACACACACACAAATACATATATAAATACACACACATAAATACACATGTATATATATATATATATATATATATATATATACCACTCTAAAAAGAATAAAACCATAATTAATCCTTAAACTAGATTTTAGGGGAACCTAGCAAATCTAGGGTCAACTTGTAGAGAATGGTCCCCTCTCTAATTTATGTGAAGGAATAAATACAAATGAGGAATTAAAGAGGGTTTAATAATCATACCTAAATGAAGATTTGGAGGAAGAAGAAGGAGTTGGAAGAAAAGAAATGAAGAGAGAAGAAGAAGACTTAGTGAAGAAGAAAGAAGAGGTGGAGGGGGACTATATGACCAGCCATGGTGCCAAGGGGTAGGGGCACTTGTAATTACAAGTTTGCCCCTCCCTAAGCCTAATGCAAAATAAATTCAAAAATGGGTTTCGGAAGTTGCTAAAAATAAATAAAAATCATAATTAAACTTAATTACTCATGGGGGACTAATCCAAACTCCTAAACCTAAAAGTTTAGTGTGGTGGGCCATGGTTAAATAACAGGCTAATTACAGCTCAAGTCGAAATTCACCGGGGTCCCGAATTAACTCGAAATGCGATGAAATTCGAACCCGACTCCTATAATAATTAAATAATAATATTGATGAAATAAAATTCCCAAAAATATTATAAAATAGAAAATTACCATTTTACCCCTAACTGGGAAAAGTGAGGGTGACAAGTCTATCCACCTTAAAAGAAATTTCGTCCTCGAAATTAAAACCAAACAATAGTAAATATTAAAATCACAAGTCATGGCTAAAAATTTAAATGATTAAAATCTCAAAAATCAAGCATGAAATAAATGACTAAAATTATGAAATTTAAGATTACTCTCAAATAGAAACTGGGTGCTACAAGTCTATCCACCTTAAATGAATCATCCTCAAAAATTAAAACAAGTAAACACACAAAAATCATGCAAATCGATAATCGTATGCGTCTGTCCAATCATCATGATACTCAGAATCTCCGTCATGCCAGTGAGCAAGGCTACGATAATCACAGAGTCCTCAACTACGATACATACATCTAGAATTATGATATTTAAAATTTTTGCATTGCCGCATGCTTGGCAGCGAAAACCTTAAATTTCCACACCCAAGAAATACGACCATAATCCGACTATATGTCCTCACTATGCCTGCTAGCATGACCCTAGAGTATTCTAAAATCTCATAATCGAGGCGACCTAGTCCATACGACTTATCTCAGAAGAAAATCACATCACAAGAACAATTTCATCCAACGATCAAAGAACAGATAGAATCGAATTTCAAGACAGTTTATAAGAAGGCAAATGCGGAACGGAGATCGAAAGATTGGAACCTGCTATCTGCTCTGCTACTGCCTGAGTGGGCTCAACTGTCATGGCGAAAGCACGCCCCTGCTGGCCTCCTCTAGCCTGCTGTACTGTGTCCTGGTCTCTTCGGATTCCACTAGCGTGGCAATCCCTCAGCTGGTGGTCAGGCACCCCGCAGTATAGACAGACGCCCAACCTCTTCCTACAAGCCTCTCTATTGTGCCCCGGCTTCCCGCAGAAGCTGCACGGAGTAGCCGGTCTCTGGCCCTGTCCTTGGTGCTGCTGGGCACGCGCTGGTGCCTGCTGAATCTGTAACAGAGGCTGCTGCTGAAATGGCTTCTGCTGATGCTGAAAGTGGGGGCGCTTGGCCGGTCCCGTACTGGAACTCACCCCCATAGTATCTCTGCTCCTCTTCGGCTTGAGGCCGAAGTCCTCCTCTGCGATCTGTGCGTCCATCAGTATCTGATCGAACGTCGCGTCACGGCGACCCGAGGTGCGGGTGCACACTGCATGAATAAGTCCCCTGCGGAACGAGCCTTCTGCCCCTCATCTTGGATCATACCGGGAGCGAACCTGCTAAGGCGGTAGAACTCAGCTGCATACTCGTCCACCGACGAGTTCCCCTAAACTAGACCCACGAACTGGCCCTCCAATGCTGTAAGAGCCACGTCCGGGAAGAATTTCTCCTTGAAGAGCCTCCGGAAGTTCTTCCAAGTCAGCCCTCTCACCGACACACGAGGATCCGTGCGGTACCATGTCAGCGCAATGTCGAAGAATCGGCTGGCTGCGGCCGAAACCCAAAGTGCTCTAGGAAGCTCTGCCAGCTCCATGCTCCGCTCTACATCCTCTAGCCAGTCGTCTGCATAAAGGATGACCTCCGTGCCTGAGAAGTCCCTGGAGCTCATCTTCCTAAAGTCTAACACTGTCCCCGGCTTGGACTGCTGCTGGCTCGGCTGCTGGCCAGTAGGGCCCTGCACCGTACCCGGTGCCACTCTCTCTACTGCTGCCAGGGCAAGCTGATGCGAGTTCTCCATACTCTGCCTCAGCATCTCGATCTGTCGGTGTGACGCCTCCGACTGGCGCTGCGATGCCTCTGCCTAGGCCCGCTGTGTCTCCATCATCTGCTGAAGGAGAAGGAACATGTGATGTGTATCCGTCGGTATCGGTGGTGGTGGCGGCAGTATCTCTGGAAGAACGACCGTAACCCTCTGGGGTGGAGGTGGTAGACCTCCCTGTGCAACTGCCTGGGTCTCTGGAATAGTAGAATTACTGGGGGCAGTCTCATGAACCTCCTCCTCTGCCTGATCGGATCTCTCAGGCAAGCTACTCGATCCAGAGGCCTGCGGGTGCGTCTTCGTCATCCTGGAGACGAATTGAAACAAGGAGATCAATATGGCACATGAGAAGATATTATCAAGGAAGGACAGTTAATTTTATACAAGGGGAGTAATCATGATAATCAAAAGATCGAAAGTTTTCCTAGGTGTGATTGAGAAACTCCTATCATATCCTAGGTCCTACTTCCTAATCGCAGGCTCGTAATTAGTACTCTAAGTCGAGCACCATTACGAGATCGTACTAATTGCGACACGAGACCTGCGTGGGCCACCACAAAAACGTGTCACGACCCGCACCCTGAAGAGGGGCACGAGCACGTGGTTACGTCCAGCCTACGCCGCAGTATCGGCGGTAGAACGCTGTATATAGGGTCTGTAAATACTACGACTAAAACAGATAAATGTACCTGTACAGTATATACACTCCGAATGGAGGTGACATAGCAATACAGTCTCAATCACATATCTCAAACTAAGGTAGATAGCATGGGAAAGAAATATGATAGATAAAACATGAAATGAGTCCAAGATCCACAAGTCAGAGCTATACACAAACGTCCAGAGTCTCAGAAAATATATAATAGATACTACAAACTGAAAAGTACTAGCTGGCTCGCAGGCCAGGCAAACCTAACTAACTACGCTACTCATGGTGAGCAAAGTCTAGTGGCTCTACTAACAAGCCACGGTCCAAGTCTATTCTATCTAACCCGTCCCCATAATAGGTCGGGCAATCAGCCTCTGAATCATCTGTAAAATATCATAACGGTATCCTGTCAGGAAATGAGCAAGTACAAACACCAACAGCAGTTCCATGTGAATTGACAAATACTATAAGAGACAGTATAATGAAATACAAGACAAAGTTATAGGCAACTTGGGAACCATTCGAAAGTCGTTTACAACCCTTAAACCAAACAAGGACCGGGGTTGTAACCCTTCCTTCAAACAGGACTTAGTCTCAAATCATGGTACAGTATAAAGGCAGTTAGAGCATGTGAGTAAACGAAATCATAGCATGGTGAAAAGTACAGAAAGTAATACCGAACTGGAATATAAGATACGACAATAAATGTAAAATGTGATTTGAATTATTAGAGCGATATGTGATCGGCTAGGGAGTCATGGTAGGGTTATCCACTTGGCCCGACAATCACAGGAAAATCTCTGGAAAGGGTCATGCCGGCCAACCTGGATAACCCGGCAAGGGGTGTCTGCTACACCCTACGTGAGGTGAGGGTGGCGCTAGCAAAATAGTGACAGGGAGGCTTTGATCACAAAATCCCTAATAATTCCCCTATCCCCGAATAGTATCATGGACCCGGACATGGCACGTCATGACACGGATTCAAAAGCAGGTGATCAGCCTACTCCCAAATCAATGTCTATATAAGTACATGAAACATGGATATCACACACCAATATACCAAGGAAAATCTGGGAATAACATCTCATGACAGGATCCGACGTATACTAGTCCGTGAACTATTGTGTCGAGAATCAAGTAAGACACTACAACTGAATCGGATATAGTAGATATCAAGACAATAAAAACTATCAGTGAATGTACTCGCCTGCTGTCCTGAGCTGTATGGTATATCAATGCTCAGAACGGTATCAGAAGACCTAAATATGAGATACTGTAAGTTAATTTAGGTTTAAACAAGTTTAGGAATGATTTACAATGAATGATATGCAATCTAGGTCAACTAGGTCTCACCGAGTCACACTAAGTCCTGTCAAGTCAATCTAGGTCAAATCAAGTCATATCAAGTCAATTTAAGCCAACCCAAGTCAATCCTAGGTCATACCAGGCATCACAGGTCAAAACAAGTCGAAGAAAGTCAAACGGGGTCAAGAGTTGGCCTACAGTTGACTTTTGGTCAACTGGTCAACCCTGGTCAACTCTGGTCAACTTTAGGTCAACCCTGGTCAACCCTAGGTCAATGGTGACTAATAGTTGACTTTTGGTCAACTATACAAGTCTAATGGAAATCGGAACTAATTTGGGTAAAGCGTTGACTCATAGTTGACTTTTGGTCCAAAAAGTCAACCGTTGCCAACCGGGGCCAAGACTAGGTCTGGGTGACTATTTCTAACTATTACCAACCTCTACAACCCATATCCAAGTCCATCTTAGACTTCGAAACTCATATCTTGGCCGTAGGCCAATATCCTATTTTACCCTTAAAAAGGGTAAAATTCTAGCTTCGGCAACTATCAAGTTAGCCTACCTACGCTTGGTATTTTGACCCGAGCTCCCTAGGGTAGTAAGGTACTAGCCTATACATATATTACCTACCAAGATACCCAAGTAAAGTGGACATCTAGTCCATCTTACGGTCCGTATCGCCCGTTTACCAGTTATCTTGAACATTTCAAGATACGGGATGGTGCGGTGCGATACCGTCTCCCCGAGCCCACACGTAACCCTGATTTTGACTCCGAAGCCTACCCACAAAATATAAATCACATTATCTAAGTACCCTCCAAGTTTCAACGCGTTCCGAATCACGGAACTCAATTTCCCCCTATCACCAAATCTAACTCAACCCTTAAACTCACTCACTCAAACTCTCTTCAACCTATACCTTTCACCCTCTCTTGGAACAAGTTTTGGGGATTATTCTAGTAGGTATATTAGGGTTATATAGAGCTAATAATAGGGTGTATATATGTATATATATAGGTATATAGTAGGGTACATACGGGGTCGAATAGGGGGTTAAAAGGGGGTTTTAAATGCCTAAACTGCTGCTACTGTTGCCTGCTACTGCTGCTGTTCTTGCTGCAGCTACTGCTGCTGTTTGCTGCTGTTAGGGGGGGGGGGGGGAAACAGCAGCCCTATCCCCCCCTTGGTGCCTTGGGTGCTCCCCCCCTTTTCTCCCCTCTTCTCCTCTCAAATTTTTCTCCAAAACTCTCTCAATTTCACTCTAAAACCTCTCTAATCTCTTCTAAATCCTTCTCTAATTCTCTAATATATATATCACTCACCCCATCTAATTATCATTTCCTTCTCCTCTCTATACTCACAAATACACACACACATATATGTATGACCACACACACACATGTATATATCTACACATATCTATATATATATAAATGTATATATATATATATAGACACACACACACATATGTATCTATATATATATAGACACTCTCACCCACACATTAACACACTCTCACCCACACATGGACACACTCTCATGACACAACTATCACTCTCCTCTACACACACACAAATACATATATAAATACACACACATAAATACACATGTATATATATATATACCACTCTAAAAAGAATAAAACCATAATTAATCCTTAAACTAGATTTTAGGGGAACCTAACAAATCTAGGGTCAACTTGTAGAGAATGGTCCCCTCTCTAATTTATGTGAAGGAATAAATACAAATGAGGAATTAAAGAGGGTTTAATAATCATACCTAAATGAAGATTTGGAGGAAGAAGAAGGAGTTGGAAGAAAAGAAATGAAGAGAGAAGAAGAAGACTTAGTGAAGAAGAAAGAAGAGGTGGAGGGGGACTATATGACCAGCCATGGTGCCAAGGGGTAGGGGCACTTGTAATTACAAGTTTGCCCCTCCCTAAGCCTAATGCAAAATAAATTCAAAAATGGGTTTCGGAAGTTGCTAAAAATAAATAAAAATCATAATTAAACTTAATTACTCATGGGGGACTAATCCAAACTCCTAAACCTAAAAGTTTAGTGTGGTGGGCCATGGTTAAATAACAGGCTAATTACAGCTCAAGTCGAAATTCACCGTGGTCCCGAATTAACTCGAAATGAGATAAAATTCGAACCCGACTCCTATAATAATTAAATAATAATATTCATGAAATAAAATTCCCAAAAATATTATAAAATAGAAAATTACCATTTTACCCCTAATTGGGAAAAGTGAGGGTGACAGGTACCGAATCTTCAACAAAAGGACCATAATCATTGAAGAGTCAATGAATGTCACTTTTGACGAATTAAATCAACAGACGATCTACGATGATGATGAAGACATCAGTACACCAAGTACAACACCTACAAAAACTCCAAGCACAACACCTGCATAACCACCAAGTAGAGCATGTACAGAACCAGAAGTCAGAACCAGATACCTTGAGAGTTTGCCAAAAAGAATGAAGTTTATGGCTGACCATCCCAAGGACTTGGTAATAGGTGAGATTACTAGGGGTGTAAGTACTCGTTGCTCTAACAGAGATATAGTTTCCTGTGTTGCATTTATTTCACAGCTAGAACCCAAAACTATTGAAGAAGCATGTAGTGATAATTTTTGGTTAGATGCTATGCAAGAGAAATTAAACCAATTTGAACGGAATCAAGTTTGGAAACTTGTTCCCAAGCCCATTGATCATCCGATCGTTGGCACCCGCTGGATAATTCAAAATAAACTCAATGAGAATGGTTTAGTCACTCATAACAAGGCCAAACTCGTAGCTCAAGGATACAACCAAGAGAAATGTATCGACTACGACGAGACCTATGCCCAAGTTATGAGATTAGAATCCATTCGTATGTTATGTGCATTTGCATATTTTTATAATTTCAAACTTTTTCAAATGGACGTAAAAAGTGCATTTTTAACGGTTTTATATAAAAAAATAAGTTTATGTAGCTCAACCTCCAGGATTTACTAATTTCAAAAACCCTGGTTATGTTTTCAAGTTGAAGAAAGCCTTATACAGTCTAAAAAAAGCCCCTCGTGCTTGGTACGATCGCTTAAGCTCTTTTTTACTTGATAACGATTTTTCAAAAGGCAAGGTTGATACTACATTGTTCATAAAATCTTTCAAAGGAAATCTTCTTTTAGTTCAGATTTATGTTGACGATATTATCTTTGGATCTATTGATGAGTCACTTTGTCAATAATTTTCAAAGTATATGCAGAATGAGTTTGAGATGAGCTTGATGGGAGAACTCAAATTCTTCCTTGGACTACAAATCAAACAAACGAACAATGGGATGCTCATTAATCAAGCCAAGTATACAAAAGATTTACTAACGAAGTTCTATCTGGATACCGTCAAACCTCTTGGCACTCCAATGACAACTTCAACCAAGCTTCATATTGATGAGCAAGGCAAACCGGTCAACATACGTAAGTATCGAGGCATGATTGGTAGTTTATTTTATTAACTACTAGTCGTCCTGATATAATGTTTAGTATTTGCTTATGTGCACATTTTCAAGCTAACCCTAAGGAATCACACCTGTGCACAGTTAAGCGTATCTTTCAATACCTTAAAGGCACTTTTTCTGTCGGCTTATGGTATCCCAAAACCACGTCCTTTTACCTAACCGGTTACTCGGATGCTAATTTTGCTTGATGCAAAGTAGATAGAAAAAGTACTAACGGCATGTGTCAATTCCTAGGTAAGGCTTTAGTCTTTTGGTTTAACAAGAAGCAAAATTCTGTCACATTATCAACTACTGAGGCTGAGTATATTACCACAGGACGTTGTTGTGCACAAATTTTGTGGATGAAGCAAAGCTTAGAAGACTTTGGTTTATAGTACTCACACATACCTATTTTCTGTGACAACACTAGTACTATTAATTTGACAAAAAATCTTGTATGTCATTCTCGCACTAAGCATATTGAGACTCGACATCATTTTCTTAGAGACCATCAAACGAATGGAGATATAAACCTTGAATATGTAGACACAGAGAAGCAATTGGCTGACTTCTTTACAAAACCATTAACGGAAGACCGTTTCAATTATTTACGTCAAAAATTAGAAATTTTGGATGTCAATAATATTAATTATATTTGTTCTATTAATTATTTTCAATATGCAAAAACTGTTTCCGAGACAAGCCTACAAAGGGTCTGTCTGTCACCACGACTAAGGTCGAAGCGAAACAGTACTTAAGCGTTCCCCTATGAATCTCTGTTAGCTGGGACAGTAGCCCTACAGCTAATCTGAGACGGTCCGCTGCGGAACGAAAAGTAATTCATAAAATAATATTAATTATATTAATTGAAATTTAAAATAACTAAACTTTGAATTAAATAATTGAAAATGAATGATGAATACAAGGTGGCATTTTATTTTATTTATTTACAAAAGTACCTCAACAGAACCCTAGGCGAACTCGTACCGAATTCGACCCAAGTTCGACCCGAGTACTATTAGTGTCGGGTGTTTTTAAGTCAGATTTGAATGTGGCCCCTTCTCTTCACCACCCTCCTCCTTCCAAATAGAGCAGCAGCCACGGATGAGCTCCAAAACCCTAGATTTTTCAACTTTGATTTCTCTCAAATCTTTTGGAGTTTTCTATCCAAATTTTGGATTTGTGCGTGAAATCGCATTCTCTTCCACATATACAATTCTTAGAAGGTATAATTATCTCATTATCTCGATTTCAATTTCTTAGATTTTTATACTTTTTTTAGAAATTATGCCTAAAATCAACGACCCCTTCAAGAGAAAGAAGACGACGACTAGCAAAGAAGCCTCCTCTTCGGATCCTATCCAAGGATCGCTCTTTTCGCCCGTCCAATCGGACGATGGGGCGTTCAATGAGTTTTTTTTGGAAACACTTGAACAATCCTTATTGTGGTCTGCGGATTTTTCAGTTTGCAATATATGCCCTGGCGTACCGATCAAGTGGATAATTTTTCTGTCCCACAAGACCTACTTTGAAGCAAAAGGATTGTACTATCTTGTCACTCACTCATTTTCTATTGTAACTAATGCTATTCGATTATTTTACTGCAATTTCACCCTCTACACTTTCACTATTAAGAGCCGTGTTGCTGGAATTGATATTCAATTCAATGATGCCGACCTAGCAAAAATCCTAAACATTCCACATGAAAGTGATCCGCTAGACGATATCACTGAATTTGAATTTCCTTGAGACACAACTTTAAACAGTTTCAAGAATGAACTTTGTTCTCCTAATTAAGTTCATTCTGGAAAGTTCAAAGCTGCACATTTAAACTTATTTTTCTATGAATTGCATTGCAACGTCTATTCCACTATCTTGCCCAAATCTACTTCCAAGGACGATGTGACTACCCTTGAAATGTCTGCTTTATATCATATTCATAAGAGGATTTCATTTTCTGTCCCCAAGACGATTATTCAGATGATGGGTCTTCGCGAAAGGCACAGGAACCTTGCTTATGCGATGATTCTTCCGATCATCTTTCAGTACTTTAACATTGACTTGTCTACTTGTGCTCGTGACTCTGAGCCCAAGTATCTTCAGCTCTCTCGTTGTAGCACAACAGTTCCTCCTGCTCCTCCTACTGCACCACTAGCATTTATTTGATATGCGGCATGCTCAGCAGGATAAGCACAACTCTTTGTGAGCGTTTGTTACTGACACATTGAGGGAAGGCGAGTTCCGAGATGCTAGTCGGTTTTAGGCCCTGGCAAACTCCTTTGCGGATCTGTGTTTTGCCTAGACTGGTCAGCATGCCAGTTCTCTTCTACGAGATTCTAATGTTTCTGGCTACCACTATGAGGATGAGACGGTTCACCACTTCTTTGAGCCTGGTAACGCTTATGACTGCAACCGTTGTTCTGGTGCTACTTCACACCCTTCTCATGGAGCTGGCACTTCTGGAGCTGGTCCTTCTGGACATGGTGGTGATGCTGATCGCGATGAGGATAATGACTCTGTTTAGTTGCTGAGGATTTTGATCTAGACGTTATTGTATTTTGTCTAGATGGTATCTGATTAGACTCTACTTTTGTCTATGTATGCTTGGAAGTACTCCGACATTCCAAGATAGTACTTTATCTTTTATTTCTTTGATATTAGCACTACTGAGACTATTTGCTGAGTTGATGTATTTCAAACTCCTATTAGTATGCATTTTCTATTTCAGTGTATTGTTCTCTTTTATTCCTATTATGCACTTCTCATTCTACGCGTAACATTATTTATCTTAGTTATGCTTCCTTCATAGAACTGCCTGTGAAATATATGTTATTCTTTATATATTTTCTATATTTCTTCAACGTTCATTTCTTAAGCATGAATTGCGGGAGAGCTTCTCTGTTTACAATTATTTTGCTAAGTGACAATGGAAGAGAAAATGGATCTAACATTTTTTGTAGGATACAAGATTTTTTTTAAGAGGAGACAATACCTACATACAGTACCTTACAAATTTTGATTTTTTTTTCAAATTAAGATCTAGATGTTATATCAGTCAAGGTTTGTCAATTATCAAAATGGGAGAGATTGTTGGCCCATTGGTCATGGTCAAACCTGATTTTAATAATTGATCTAACCCTGTCTCGATATAAGGGCTACTTGGACGACTGTTGAGAACTGCTACTGCTACCGTTCAAGACATGAATCTGTTTTGTCGTATAAGTCTGTATTTCCATTATCAATGTAATTTTCACAATTTATTGAGTCTAGAAATACAATGTACACCGAGTCGTACTGACAAATAGGCTACCCCAAAATATTTTCAAAATTTCCTTTGTTTTTAAAGTAAGCCCATTTACAAAAGCTCCTAACTGCTTGACTTTTCAAAAGGCCCAAAACCTAATTTGCAAAACCTTAACCAAATCAACTATGGGCTAAAAGAATTCGGCCCAAATTTGCCCCAGTTCGATTAGTGGAACGTTGGGATTTCAAACCCAGTCTCCCCGCAGTTACGGATGCAACGGCTATTTGTCGAGATTCTTTCAAGAAATTCTACCAGAATTATCCCTTTGGAAAATCTATAAATAGAGAAGAATTTCTACCATTTCAACACACCAGTTCATTCTCTCTTTTCTTCTCTTTAAGCCTGCTATGGTATTCCAAAGTATCTAAGCTTTCTTTTCCAAATCCCAAGACAGTTACAATCATCTAGTCAATTTGCCAGTACGGTACAGTCTAGAAGTTTCAGAGTGATTGTAATCAGAGGTTTGATTGAAGAAAGATACTTCATATGGTCGAGTACTTCGAATCAAAGCTCGTATTGTAGAAGTTGCAAGAACTTCGCATAAAAACTTATGGCATTTTTCCATAGTGGATATCAACTGGAAGCTGGAGTTCTTTCGACTGGACTAGTCCTCACAAAAGGGAAACAAGTATACATCCTTGTGTTTGTATTTGTTCTCTGCTCTCTACTTTTACATTTACATATCTGTGATATATTCTGTGATCTTGTTGCTAACGATTTTTAAATAGCTAATTTTTTGTTGCCTACTCTACTTACCCCCTCTAGAGTATAGCTCTTTACATCTCGTTCCTACAACCATTAGTGAGCCTATTAGTTAGGCTTGGTGCACCCATTAATTAGAAGAGCAATGATCAAGAAAACCCTTCTTTTAGTTAATAGAACCTTTCTTACCCTTCCTAAAATAAACCTTCATGACTATTTGTGAGGGCTTATTAGGCACTTTACATTGCATTTAGAGTTAGGAATAGTGGCTGGTCATATACCCCATAAAACCCCTCTTTGAGTTCATTTATTAGCCTCCACAAACCCTAAATTGCCTCCTCTCCATTTTCTCTCCATTTAAGAAGAAAACCCAAACTCTACCATTCCCAAATTAATTCCTAACACATTTCTAGTGTCATCTCATGGAGGCTAGAGCTTGGATTAGCAAAGAGGAAGCATTGGAGGGAGAAAAGCTTGAAGGAGGTGTCCATTCTTGAAGGTTGTGTCCATTTGTGTCCCCTTTTGGCTTTGTATTAGGAATCCATCTCCCAATAGGTAAAATCTAAATTTAAACTCTTGTAGTTGATTCTAATTAGTATAATTAGTCATTTAGGAACCACCCATGCATTAGGACTACCCATGGGGAGAAGCTTGGGCTTCATTGGACCCATTTGGAGACTTTTACATAGGATTTTGTGCCATTTTTGGAGTAATTTCGAGAATGGTGTACCAAGTGTTTGCCATTAGGTTTGTTAGGCCTATTTTGTATAGATTTGGTTGTGTGTGTATAGATTCATGTCCACAAATGGATATGTGTAGGTTGTGTCATGACACGGTAGGACATAGGGTCAATTTGGGTTTTTTGGACTCCTACACATGTGGTGCATATGCTATATTACACATAACACTTGACACTAGCTTAGAAATGCCCTAATTATGTTCTAGTATATATTTTAGGCTTGTCTACGAAGTTTGGTAGGTTTTAGACAAGATTTGATAGAGTATCTTGGACGTATCGTAAACTTGTGCACCAAGTGTTCGATACGTGTCCCTATAGGTATTTTTGTGTCCTTTTTGAGTTAAAATTTTCGGTACGTGTCCTAAATAGGATACGTGGTGTGGTGTCATGATATCTCATGAAATGCACGATTGGATTTGAGTATGTATGTGTGTGTGGCCTATATATGTGTCTATGTATGTATATATATACATATATAGTGTTTATGTAGTGTCCTAAAGAGTAGGTGCCATGTGTAGGACCGTTGAGCACCTCTAGACGGGGGGGGGGGGGGGGGGGGGAGAGGTGAATAGAGTGAGCGCGAGTGCAGCAGAATAAATCACCACTTAAAAATTTAAAGGCAGATAACTATGGCAGTGAATAAAGAGACAATAAATAAATGTAGCAAGAGATCAGAGAATTAAACTCAGTAAACACCGCGATATATACTGGTTTCTCTCTTGGAGGACTAATCTAGTCGCAGGTACTCTTGCCTGCTGTTAATCCACTATTCACAAGCTAATTGAGAGCTTGCAGTCTCTTTACAACAACGTGCTTGGTGACAAGTGCACGACCAACTTCACAACATCGTGCTTGGTGACGAGCGCATGACCGGCTCCTAAAACAGAGATGGTTTCTGAACTTGAACGACCTCTTTACAACTCTGAGAACCAAAGAACTCTAAATCGAATCGATATTACTGGCTTTGGCTAAGAGATGTATAGGTGGATATGAAAGCTTTTAGAACACTGAAAAACACTTTAGTAGATAGAGAGAAGAAATAATGAGTGATTTGAAAAGGAAAATTTCTCTTCTATTTATAGGTGTTTTTGAGAACCGAACTCGGGCAGAGTTCGGGTGGAGTTCGGATGCAAGGATTTCACAAACGAACGTTGTATGCATATTTGGAGGTAACAAACATTTGAATTTGAAATGACCGAACTCGAACTGAACTCGGCCTGAGTTCTGTCTAAGTTCATCTAGTAATGTTTTGTTAAATTCTGTTGCATAGGATAAATGGAACTTTTGGTAAGTAGACTTTGAATGAATGGGTGGCTTCATAGACGAGTGGACTGTGAATAACCTAAGCCAGTAATACTCAGTCGATTTTATAATTTGTATCCTACACTCAATAAAGGATAAAACACATAATAAACTGTAAAATGACTCAGACTGATTCCAATGTATACGTATTTTGGGATGATGATTTTCATGCTTGCTGATGTTGTAGTACATTCTCTGATATTGAATTTACTTGACCTGAAATGTTAGCAATAGTTTGTATATTTTGTGTATTGACTTAAGTTATTTGTTGATTTATCAAAATCAGGGTGTTACCATTTGGTAGTGGGCCAACAATCTCCTCCATTTTGATAATTGACAAACTTTATTCTATACCAAAAAATACCTAATAACTTGAAATAAAATACCTGTTTTGTTCTTTGAATCAACTAGTTGATTTTGTTTGGAAGCAAATGGTGTTGCTCTTTCTCCCCCTTTGTCATGTTTAAAATGTTATGGCTCCCCCGTAATGTGTGAAGCCAATAATGCTCACCAGAAGACAAAGAAATAATATATCCATATATAACAAGTCGTAGCAAAAGTAAACTAGAAGTAGCAGTGATAAAAGAAATAACTGAAATCTCATAATATCGCTAGAATAAGATGCAACTAACAGAAACCGCATAAGTCATAACTCAAAAGTTTATGACAAAAAAATCTAATAAAAAGTCTAACTCGAAAGTTTAGATTGGTACATAAAAAAAAAACTACATAGATCATCATCTAACAACTACATCCAAAAACCACTAACTGTAGTCCCACATCACAATGGCGTATCATCACCTCCAGGAGCATCCGGTGGAAAGTAAGCTGTAGTAGGATCGAAATGAGCAAAGGTAGCCTCATCATCGAACCTAGGACCAGTGAATCTGGGATGATGGATCACCGGAACAGGATGAGTGGGATCATGAGATAGACTCCAGTATATATCAGCAATGCTGTTCCGCAACACCTGTGCCTGGGTGATATGGCGAAATTCAGAGTCAGTGTAACTCTGATGACGTTGAGCTGAGAGGGCAACAAAGTCATCAAAGCGCTGATAAAAGCGTGGGTCAAAGCCAGGAGCGGGGGTTGGAGCAGGAGCCTGAGGGTCATCATCATGAACCGGAGCAGCAGGTTCGGCACCGGGTGGAGGAGGAGGGTCGGGATACAACTTAGCTCTACTAGTTCAGTAGCTGGAGAAGAGAGAGGACAGAGTTGAAGATCAATTTCAGATCTCTTAAAGGTAGATGCCAGATGCATTAGGTAAACAAGGTTACGCCCCGCACTTCTGCAATTGAGCATCCAGGCCATAATAGTCTTGGGGATGGAGAAAGGAATGCCAAAGTGAATATGATACATCGCAGATAATTCCATGACGGTGATCTCGTCAGAAGATCCCCTTTTCGGAAGTAGAGCGGAGAAGATAAAGCGATGTAGTTCATAGAAGTGCTGATTCAAGTGTTTTGAATACACCTTATGTGGGACAGGACGAGGGTGACACATCAATTCTTTGAAGGAGTCAAGGGTGACACCTTCTGGAAACTGGACGTGGTTAATATCCACCAATGCTTCACCAATATTATGAAACGTGAAAATATTCAATGATATCAGTGGCATTGAACTCAAGTTCTTGTTCAGCAACACAAGAATAGAAATTGCCATTATCATTTACTTGCAAGTTGCAGTAAAACATCCTAACGGCATTATCATATATATTATCAGCAACTTCAAAGAAGACCCGAAATCCAAGTCGGTTAGGTAAGAGCATATTCAGAAAATATTGTAAAGTTGACATAGGTTCCAGCACAGATTTTACGACCAACGAAGGAATCAAACCAAAGATCAAAAAATTCCTTGTAAGGAAATAGACCGGAGTCATAGTCGACATTATCAGAAGGACGAGCTGGACTGAAAACATTAGTTGGGACGTAGTCAGATGAAGATGATCCTGCTTGGGAGGCATCAATCTTTCTCTTTTGGGCTTTGGGTGCCATAGAAATAAAAGAGAGAAGATAGATGATTACCTTTGGAAGAAGGAAGAAGAAGATGAAGGAGATCACTTCAAAGCTCCACAAAACTTGAAGAAGAGGAGGAGGAGAGAACCTTCACTTAGGGTTTAGGGAAGAATTCTCGATAGGATAGAAGTAGTAAAAGAAGAGAATATAAAGTCTAGGGCGGCAGTTCTATTCTAGAAATTCGCACAGCTACTATCCGAACTTGGCCCGAACTCGGTTCGAGTTCTGCCCGAGTTCGGCTGCTTATATTTCCAATATCATTAATACAGTATAATTGATAAATTCAATGTATAACTTGCACACTTCTTCACTTAATAATTTCTATTACTTTGGGTTAGCTGTAGGGGCCGGATCCCAGCTAGCGGTAGTCCCAAGACTAGTACACCATGTCACTTCAGGCTATTTATGCCTGTATGACAGAAGGACCCTTTCGGCTTGTACCCAAAATAACTTCCATTAATAAAGTTCAAAGTTTTGAGTTATAAATTGATTTAGTAATCATACTATATTATGAATCTAAAAATTCAAGTATGTCGAGCTCTCGACGCAGATTGTTAAAGCGGTCTTCAGCCAATGGTTTTGTGAAAATGTCTGCTAGTTGATGATCTGTGTCAACAAATTCTAAGCAAATATCTCTGTGTCGTTGGTGATCACGTAAAAAGTGATGATAAATCTCTATGTGCTTTGTGCGTGAGTGACATACAGGGTTCTTAGTCAGGTTAATAGTGCTAGTATTGTCACAATAAATAGGAATCTTAGAATAGTGCAGATTGTAGTCTTCTAAGGCTTTCTTCATCCACAAAATTTGAGCACAACATCGTCCTGCGACGATATACTCAGTCTCAGTAGTTGATAGTGCTACAAAATTTTGTTTCTTGCTAAACCATGAGACTAAGGCTTTTCCTAGGAAATGATACATACCGTTGGTACTTTTACGGTCTACTTTGCATCCTACAAAATCTGCATCCAAGTAATCTATCAGGTTTAAGGATTTGGTTTCAGGATACCGTAAGCCGACTGTTGAAGTTCCCTTAAGGTATCGGAAGATACGCTTAACGGCACATAAGTGTGATCCCTTAGGATTTGCCTGATATCGTGCACAAATGCAGACACTAAACTTAATATCAGGACGACTAGCAGTTAAATACAATAAACTCTCAATCATACCTCGATACTTAAGCTGGTCGACAGGTTTGCCACTTTCATCAGTGTCAAGCTTTGTTGATGTAGTCATTGGAGTTTCGATTGGCTTTACATTGTCAAAGTCGTACTTTTTCAGTATGTCCTTTGTATATTTAGCTTGATTGATGAATGTTCTTTTTGAGTGTTGTTTGATCTGGAGTCCTAAGAAGAAGTTTAGCTCTCTCATTATACTCATCTCAAATTCACTCTGCATACACTTAGCAAAAACTTGACAAAGTTTTTCATTAGTAGATCCGAATATGATGTCATCAACATATATTTGCACAAGAAGAATATCATCATCTAAAGACTTGATAAATAAAGTAGTATCAACTCTTCCTTTTGAAAAACCGTTTTCAAGTAAGAAGACACTTAGGCATTCATACCAAGCACGAGGTGCCTGTTTGAGTCCATAGAGTGCTTTCTTAAGTTTGAAGACGTGATCAGGTTTTTGAAAATCTTCAAAACTAGGGAGTTGTTTCACAAAAACTTCTTCTTTCAAAAATTTATTTAAAAATGCACTTTTCACGCCTATTTGAAATAATTTGAAATCATTAAAATATGCAAATGCACAAAACATATGGATAGCTTCTAGTCTAGCAACATGAGCATATGTCTCGTCATAATCAATACCTTCTTCTTGATTATAACCTTGTGCCACTAGACGTGTTTTGTTGCGTAGAACTTGTCCATCTTCACTTAATTTATTTCGAAACACCCATTTAGTACCAATTATCGATTGACCAATAGGTTTAGGAATGAGTTTCCAAACTTGGTTTCTCTCAAATTGATTAAGTTCCTCTTGTATGGCATCAATCCAAAATTCATCATTAAAAGCATTTGCTACATTCTTAGGTTCTACTTGTGAAATGAAGGCTACATTAGCTGCTATTTTAGTATCTCTATATGAAGAGCATGTACTTACACCTTTTGATATGTCACCTATAATGAGCATCTCTGGATGATCTGGCAAGAACTTCAATGACTCGAATCTATGAGTCAGATCTTCCATCGAACTTTTATCGGTTCTGGCATGTGCATCTTCATCATCACTGTCGCTAGATCTGTGACTATTGAGCTCATCAAAAGTAATGTTAATGGATTCTTTAATAATCATATATCTTTTATTGAAAATTCTATATCCCTTACTCTTAGCAGCATATCCGAGAAATATCCCTTCATCTGCTTTAGAGTCGAACTTTTCCAAGTTGTACTTGGTGTTCAGGATAAAACAACGACATCCAAAAACTTTAAAATATGAAATATTTGGAATTTTTCCAAACCAAAGTTCATAAGGTATTTTCTTCGAGATAGGTCGAATTAATACCCTATTTAAAATATGACAGGCTGTACTAACAGGTTCTGCCCAAAAATATATAAGAAGATTATGCTGATTCAGCATGACTCTAGCCATCTCGCTTAGAGTACGGTTCTTCTGCTCCACAACACCATTCTGTTGAGGAGTTCTAGGATAAGAAAACTCGTGATAATATCCACTATCATCATAAAAGTTTTTGAAATCAGTATTTTCGAATTCGCCACAATGATCACTTCGAATACGAGTAATCATGAAGCCTTTTTCGTTTTGTACCTTTTTACAGAATATCTGAAATTCCAAAACTGCATCACTTTTGTTTGATAAAAAGTAAACCCAAGTAAAGCGAGAGAAATCATCAACAATAACAAAGGCGTAGAGCTTACCGCCAAGACTAGCGACTCTACTAGGACCAAATAAATCCATATGTATCAACTACAAAGGTCTAGAAGTACTTACAGCGTTGATGGATTTAAATGTAGACTTATGTGCTTTATTCTTTTCACAGTCTGCACATACCATATCTCTCTTGAATTATATCTGAGGGAGTCCTTTTACCAACTTTTTAGTGCTTAGCCGTGAGATAGTGTCCATATTAGCATGTCCTAGCCTCATATGCAATAGCCAGCCTTCATCTAAGTTTGCTACTAGGTATCTTCCTGCATTATTAGTACTCTCTAGAAAGAAAACATAAATATTGTCTTCACTAATCCCTTTATATACGGGATTACCATATGACATATCATATATTGTTTATTTATCTTTTATAAAATTGATGCCATAACCATTACCTGCCAAGTGACTTATGCTCAGTAGGTTATGTTTCAATTCCGTAACTAGACAAACATCTTTTATTACAGGATAAGGAGATATACCAATAATGCTATTTCCAATGATATCACCTCTCAGGTTATTTCCGAAGGAGACATATCCATCTTTCTTCATCGATAGCGTAGCAAAAAAAGATGCATCATCAGTCATGTGCCGCGAACATCCGCTATCGAGGATCCACTTGCTTTTAGCATGAGAGGGTTGAGGGTCTACCTACAAAACAAGTAGATGAATCATTTGGTACCCATTTATTGAAGGGTCCATGTTGATCAGTCTTAGGTCTCCAAATCAGTGTGTGATTGTCAACAAGCTTTTTTGCTAGACAATACTGTGATATGTGCCCATGAGTACCACAGTACGTACAAGTAAGTTTTGAAAACATGTTCGTTGAATTTGTGTTGACATGCATATGTGGTTTCTTTGAAAACCTGTATGTGAAAGCATGGTGATATTCGTGTTTCTTACATGCTTTTGTGGTTTAGTCCTCTTAGGTGTATGCTTAGCATTAGGACTAACTTTAGGCCGTGTCACAGGTATAGCCTGTTTGCCTAACTTGATCTATAACTTTTTAGAAATTGCACAAGACTCTTCATATTTAGCGGTCATATCAATAAGTATTTGCTCCGTGACTAAGTGCCTCTTCTTCTCTATGTCATATAACTCTTGTATCTTGACATAGTCTCTTTCTTTCTTTTCAATTTTGAGGATAGCCTCATGATAGTCTACTTTAAGCTTGGCTATCTCATCCGTGTTACCGGTAGTAGATGTCTCTCTAATATCTTCAACGAGATTTGACAATCTAGCTACTTCGGTTGTGCATGCCTTGACCTCTTTTCGAGATTAATTATACTTGTCAAGCACATTTCTATGTTCTTCAAGTAATTTGCTGAAGGCATTTTCTAGCTCATCGAAAGTAAAGTCATCATATAGAGGATTTGAGGAAACCTTATCGAAAGCCATAAGACAGACATTTGCAGTGCTGCAGGTTCTATCTTCTTCTTCTAATTCACTAGCATCACTTTCATGCCAGATACTTGTATTTGCATACTTTCGATCAGTTGTTGTTCTTCGGCTTGATCTTGATCTATCATATGGACTACTTTTCTTTAGAGTTGGACAATCCTTCTTCATATGCCCTGACTTCTTGCATCCAAAGCAGATTGTTTCTTCTTTATTGCTTTCATGGACATCTTTCTTCATTCTGTTTGATTTCTCAAACTTTAAGAATTTTCTAAAATTCTTCACTAGCAGGGCTTGTTCATCACCACTGGATGATTCTTCATCAGAATCTTTGCATGTTGACCTTCTAGCTTGAGCTTTGAAGGCGATAGATTTTTCTTTTGGGATTGTTTCTTCAAACTCTTGTAGGTCTAGCTCATGGGTCATCAGCTTGCCCATAAGTGTTTCCAGAGTCATGGCGGTGAGATCGTTTCCTTCAATGATTGCCGTTGCCTTTGGGTTACAGTTCTTGGTTAGAGCCCGTAACACTTTTCTGATCTTCTCATGATTACTGTAATCCTTACCAAGAGATTATAAAGGATTAGTAATATCAAAAAAATGAGTAAACGTCTGTGTAATTGACTCGCCGGGTTTTATTTTGAAAAATTCATATTCCTGTGTTAATCTGCTGATTTTGGATTCCTTCACTTGAGAAGTACCTACATGAGTTACCTCAAGAAGTTTCCAAATCTCATGAGACGTCTTATAGGTTGAAACTCGATTGAACTCCGTCTTGTCAATTGCACAGAACAGTGCGTTGATGGCACGTTCGTCTAGACTAGCCTTTGCTTTTTTTGCCTCTGTATATTTATCATGAGGCTTGTCTATAAGTACGGCATTAACCACTGTAGGTGTCGGTTTTTTATAACCGTCAATAACTATAGACCAAAGATCAAAGTCAAGAGACTTTAAGAAGAATGTCATACGTGTTTTCCAGTATGTATAGTTTGTTCCATCAAATAGTGGGGGTCTATTTGTGGATTGCTCTTCACCGTTGAACATTGATTTCACGGCTGCCATATATACTCTCTGAGGTTGTTATATTAGAATATAACCTGCTCTGATACCAATTGTAGGACCGTTGAGCACCTCTAGGGGAGTGAATAGAGTGAGTGCGAGTGCAGCGAAATAAACTACCACTTAAAAATTTAAAGGCAGATAACTATGTCAGTGAATAAAAAGACAATAAATAAATGTAGTAAGAGATCAGAGAATCAAACTCAGTGAACACCGCGATATATACTGGTTTTCCTCTTGGAGGACTAATCCAGTCGCAGGTACTCTTACCTGCTGTTAATCTAATATTCACAATCTAATTGAGAGCTTGCAGTCTCTTTACAATATCGTGCTTGGTGACAAGTGCACGACCAACTTCACAACACCGTGCTTAGTGATGAGCGCACGACCGGCTCCTAAAACAGAGATGATTTCTGAACTGGAACGATCCCTTTACAACTCTGAGAACCAAAGAACTCTAAATTGAATCGACATTACTGGCTTTGGCGAAGAGATGTATAGGTGGAGTATAAAAGCTTTAAGAACACTGAAAAATACTTTAGGAATAGATAGAGAGAAAAAATGATGAGTGATTTGAAAAGGAAAATTTCTCTTCTATTTATAGGTGTTTTTGAGAACCGAACTCGGGCAGAGTTCGGGTGGAGTTCGGATGCAAAGATTTCACAAACGAATGTTGCATGCAGATTTGGAGGTAACAAACATTTGAATTTAAAATGACCGAACTTGGTCCGAACTCGGACCGAACTCGGCCTGAGTTCTGTCTAAGTTCATCTAGTAATATTTTGTCAAATTCTGTTGCATAGGATAAATGAAACTTTTGGTAAGTAGACTTTAAATGAATGGGTATGCTTTATAGACGAGTGTACTGTGAATAACCTAAGCCAGTAATACTCAGTCGATTTTATAATTTGTATCCTAGACTCAATTAAAGGATAAAATACATACTGATTCCAGTGCGTAAGTATTTCGGGATGATGATTTTCATGCTTGCTGATGTTGTAGTACACTCTCTGATATTGAATTTACTTGACGTGAAATATTAGCAGTAGTTTGTATATTTTGTGTATTGACTTAAGTCATTTGTTGATTTATCAAAATCGGGTGTGACCATTTGGTAATGGGCCAACAATTTCCCCGATTTTGATAATTGACAAACTTTAGTTTATACCAAAATATATCTAATAATTTGAAATAAAATACCTGTTTTGTTCTTTGAATCAACTAGTTGATTTTTTTTGGAAACAAATGGTATTGCTCTTTCTCCCCCTTTGTCATGTTCAAAATGTTATGGCTCTTCCGTAATGTGTGAAGCTAACAAAGCTCACCAGAAGACAAAAAAAACATATCCATATATAACAAGTCATAGCAAAAGTAAACTAGAAGTAGCAGTGATAAAAAAAAACTGAAATCTCATAATATCGCTAGAATGTTAATTCTTTCTGTCATTATTGCGGTATGAATGGAAACATTTCTAATCGTTGTCAGATTAGAAAGCTAGTTGATATGAACTTGTGCAAATGGGTTCCCAAAACTAACAAATGTGGATCCAAGTTTTGGATACCAAAGTCTTCACCTAATAATTCACGTGGAGCTAGTTATGCTGAACCATAGAACCATGGAACATGTTGGTGGTTGCGAAGCTACCAATGTCATCTTCCAAGCAATTGCACCAACACAAGTGTGTCACTATAACCACTTCAGTAACATGCTTACTAAATAGTTTTTTTAATATCTAGCATGTTCTTATTGATTTCTTGCTATTAGCTCTCATTGATGTCTTTTAGTTGTTTATTGTTTAAATCATTGTGAGATATAATCCTAGCATGACTAGTTGTCTAACTTAAATGTTTAGTTCACACTAAATAGTCTTTTACTCACTTTTTATTAGTGTGACACATTTATCTATGTATGCTCTTTACTCTTAGTCTTTATCTATAAAGCATGCATACCACTCTAGTCCATAGGAGCTAAAGTTCTTTTTTGTTTAATGTGGTTTTGACTCTCCATCTTTAATATATTTTTTTTACCGATTTGTCTTTAACACGTCATATTTACTTTGGTCGGTATTTTGTGAGTATATATGTTTAGCACAAGTCTCTTTTTACTTGAAAAGTATATACATAATCTTTTATGTTAATCTTGTGCTTGTATAATATGTTCACTATTGATTCTCATATTTTATTTTGATCAGCTTCTTAAGAATCAATTACATCTTTGCCTAATAAAGCATATTTATACATGTTTTTGATCTTGTGATATTTTTTTCAATGCTTATTAATGATACATGAATACTTCATTGTCATTCATATATTTCTCACTTATTTCTTATATTGACATATATTTTTGTATAAATATCTTTATGGGGACATATGAATTCAGCTCAAGTTCTATATTATTTTGAAAAGTATTTAATTATACTTGTTATCTTCAAACTTGTGCTTACCTCATACTTCAGCTACTGATTACTTTGAGCAAATTTGTGTTCTTCTCTTTTAGCTTCTTCCTCAAAGCCTCTCTTAATGATATTTTTCTTAGCTTTTTGGTTGACATTTTGGATACATGACTCTTATTTAATCTATATTTGAATTATGTTATGTATGTCTTTTTCTAGTCTCCTAACTTTCGATATTTGTTTGTTTTATATCTTTAAGTTGGGATTTTGAGAAGAACTATTTATTAACGTCTTTCTCATGATGATTTGTGTAAGAAGCACAAGATTGTTTTGCTTTATTTTGTTTTTTTAAATTTTTCTAATTTATTAGTGCACATGTTTAGTATATATCTTCTATATATCTATCTCTATAAGTGCACTATGAAAATGTTTTTGAAAATATTCTTAGCAATCTTGATTATCATTCTTTGGGGTATTTACTTCTCTTATATTTAGGGATTCTGGATTTCGATGTTGTTTGATGATACTGCATATATCCCTTTAAATCTAAGTTCTTAAAAGTAGAGATCATTTTGGGTACAAGCCGAAAGGGTCCTTCTGTCATACAAGTGTAAATAGCCTGAAGCGACACGGTGTACTAGTCTTCGGACTACCACTAGCTGGGAACCGACCCCTACAGCTAACTAAAGTGTTTAATACTTTATAGACTTAAGATTTATTAAGGTCTACTTGTAACTATTATCTAGTTCTAGATCCAAGGCACTGAACCCAGTCCCCTAGGTTCCAGAATACATCAACATATCTTGGCCCTACATTTTGATTTTTATCTGCTTTATTTTTTTATTGTTGTTATCCAATGATTTTGTAGCACAATAAGGATACATGTAATGGATACATCTTATGCTTATAGCTACAAATGATTTGATTTTTGTTGTTGTTTAACATCTTTCGATCTTCAGTGGATACACTTATTTTTTATTCCCTAAATCGATCTATAATACTGGATTGATCTCAAATGTTATGCAAAGAGATATTTATTTCATCTTTAGATTTGGACTTTTATTTTGATGGACAATATTATCTTTTTATATATTTACAAAAGGTAACATATGTTGATGTATTTTGTCTATTGTAAGATACTGTTGCATAGATCAATTTATGAAATCTTTTATGATTATTCATCGTATTTTTATTTATATATGCTAAATTTAAATATATTTTGTTTGTTTCATCTTAAGTGTTCATTTAGTGGATATTATCTCTTTTGTCTAAAGATGGTTGTTTTTCGTATTCATGATATCTTTTTATCAAGCTTTTATTATTCTCTTCTTATTTCAAGTTAATAACTGTCTATAGCAGTAATTCTTTGCGGAGGAGAAGTCAGGCAAATTGAATTTCTCTCTCTCAAAACGTTTATTTTTTTAAGCCTACGGTTATCAGATGGACACCGTGCTAAGGTTTTAAAAGGAAAGAAATGAACTTTGATAAGAAGACCTAATATTTTGGTGAATTAGTTTACTACTTATGAAAATATTTCTTGGGTATTTAAATTTGTCAATACTAATAATTTTGGATTTCGCCATGTAAAGGGGGAGAAGTCAACTGTTTTAAATAAATTATTTCCCTGACATGCCATATATCTAAAATACTATTTATTTTGGCATTTATCTAGTCCCGTTTTAAATGGACTATTTATGATTTATGGATTCTTTTGTTAAGACAGTTTTTCATAATAATTTTCGTATTTCAAAAGTCTTTTGATTTCTCTCTGATATTTTGAATCTTTCCATTACTCAAATGCTATTATTAAGATAGTTTTCAAATTTTTTTTACTGACTTGAAATCAATTTTGTTATATATATATATTTTATAATTGGAGATATATCTTGATTATTCATCTTTATGCGTTTATTTATTTAATTCTTTTCTTGCCTAAAGACGATATTTTGTTTTAAGTTTGGAACTTTATATGTCTTGATAAAAGAAAAAAAAGGCTTATCTTGGAAATTCCGTATATCTTGTGATTATTTATTTTATCTATTTTATGCATATAATGATTTCGAACTAGATACACAAATTTTAAGGAGGAGCAAATTAATTGTTTCAATTCTTTTATGCTCTTAATATATGGTATACCTAGTTCATCATGGACATATATTCTTTTACTTAAAATATCTTGTTGATTTGTTCATAATTTTTTATTTTAGTAAGTTTATGAGAGAATATATGATGATTATTATTTATTTATTATTAATTCTCTCATTTTATGTGAGTTTCTAAAGGTTATCTTGCCAAATATATTTAATTATCCTTATTTGATTTTTTATTTTAAATTAATTTTTGGCATTTCTTATTGAAATTTTATCTCAAAGTTTATGATTATCTATATTTATACCGATTATACTTTGCGGGGGAGCATTCAAGTCGATTGAATTTCTCCTTCTCAAGTATTTTGTCTTCATTACCTTCATGTTTATCTAATGAATATACATATATCATGATAAGGTAATCGAATTCAAATGCATGAACTTTGGTATAGATTTTGCATAGATTCTAGTATATTTTGATTTCTTTTCGATGATTATACTCCTTATGGAATTGATTCACTAGTTTGTATGGGCAAATTATGAATCATATTTTTTTGTGATCATTGTTAAAAGTTTCATTATATTTTTTGATTTTTTTATGGTATATACTAGATCTACGAATTTTTTCCTCATGGATTATCTATGACCAATGATTGATTTCTACTTTATTGGTATCTACTTTTTATTAAAATAATTTATTGATCAATTTCAAATCTATAGTTATATTTAACAATCATATTGTGTTTTGAATATCATTTTGGATTTCTAGTTGGTAAACTATTTATTACGACTAACGATATTGTGTTTTGACAAGTTTTTCTGCTTTAGTTATATAATTTTCTAAACTTGCCGTTATACTATTCTCCAAATTGTTGTTCATGATTATTTTTGTCTTACTCCTGTTATGATTGATTTTATTTTTATATCTGATTACGGGGAAGCTTTTTTTGATCATGTCAACGGGGGAGAAATAAGTTTAAGTAGCCTAAAATCTTCTAGTAATATGTGTTTATTAGTGATGTATGCATCTATTGTATCTAACTTAAACTTAACCTATTTTCCATAATAAAAAAGGGGGAGATTGTTAGCCCAATGATTATATCATGTTTTTGAATATGGCTAATCAATTGAGTTTAACTATTGATGTCACTAATATTCATGTATTCACTATCATATTGCTACTTAAACTTAGCATTGTCCTACTGTTCACTAAATGTTATCTTATTTGCTATTGTATACTGCTTTGTTCGTCTAACATTTACTTGTAGACAAGCAATAAGCATGATCAAATAAGGACATATGCAATGAAGAATTAATGATAGGCCAAAGATGACATAATACAAGAAGATTTCTCTAAACCGCCTAACGACCTATCCTGGGCCACGTATCGGGGGTTCCGTTGCTCAGTCAATGGACGGGGGTCGAGGGGGCAGCGTCCGCCATGGGGTTTCGAGGGCGAAGTCCCCGAAAGATATTCAGATTTCTAGATCTGTTTATCTTTGGATGACTGCCGTCAAGAAAAAATGTGTCTTCAATGTCAGGAAAAAGACGTCATCAAAATGGCTATTCGTTTTCATATTTATTCTATAATTTTCCATTTATTGAGTCAAGGAAAAATGTGAGATTGATCGGATCGGCACTGGCTTAGCCATTCTCAGTCCACCAATATATAGCCTACCTATCCACAAATATCTATCCAAAAGTCCACATATTAAAAAGCCCAAAACCCATCAAAATTTGGCCAAAATAGTTATAGCAGAACTCTGCCCGAACTCGGTCAGAACTCGGCCCGAGTTCGGTCTGGGAAAATTCGAAATACAGTTCCTGCCAAATCTACATCCAACGTTCGTATGCAAAATTCTAGTATCCGAACTATGTCCGAACTCAGTCCCCAAAAACACTATAAATATAGTTGAGATTACTATTCGTTTCACTCATCCCATTTCATCCCTTCTCTTCTTCATCTAAAGTGTTCTGAGCTTTTTACTTTCATATCTAAGCCTTTACGACTCTTAGCCAAGTTAGTACACTTTCTGTTTAATCTAGAGTTTGGTGTTGAAGAGTTGTATCGGAGGTTGTATTCAGAAAATATTCCAATTTTCTAATTGCCTTCTGGAGTTGGTCGTGCACTCGTCGCCAAGCACGGTGTTGTGAAGTCGGTCGTGCACTTGTCGCCAAGCACGGTGGTATAAGAGTTGCAAGCGCTCAGTTAAAGCTTGTTCCATAGTGGATTAACAGCGAGCAAGAGTACTCGCGACTGGACTAGTCCTCTCAGAGGGAAACTGGTATACATTGCTGTGTCACTGAGTTTGAATTCTTGACTCTTACTTTAATGCATTTTATTTACCGTCTTTATCTGCCATAATATATAACTGCTTAATTTTTTAGTTGGTGATTATTTTCTGTTGCACACGCATACACTCTATTCACCCCCCTCTAGAGGTGCTCAACGATCCTACAATAGTTAGGATAAGCTATAATCCAGTTATAGATATGACTAAGGTATCATGAATGGCATCCATGCAGTGCTAGCATTAGGATATTAATATAAATAAATAAATCTATATAGGATGCAGTATTGTGTTGATACTTTAGTATCCAAGCATAGCTAGTATAGCCTAGATATGTAAGGTATGGACCCAATAGTTTGTTTATAGGCTTATCCAATCTTGTAATGGTTAGTTTGACAAATGTTTGACTAGTTTGACCTACAGTTGACCTAGTTAACTATTTTGACCTAGAAATGACTATATAACCTAGAGTTGGACTAGTTTGACTTATTTTCATTCAAAAAACTTGGTTTTGATACAATATTCCATATTTAGGTCTTTGAGGCACCGTATCGGACGTCTTTGATACTTCACACAGGATTACAGGCGAGTACATTCACTGATAGTTTCCATTATTTGATATATGCTATAAATCTTGTATTTAGTGATGCTATATTTGATTCTGACACGATAGCGCACGGACTGCTGTATAGCTGGATCTTCAGTCATGAGATGTTACCATGGTTATCGTATTGACTTTGTACATGACATAGAAAATAGACATTGTACATGATAATATCGTAAAACCTTGCTCGTGTATCGTAACATGTCATGGTTAGATCCATTATACTACTTGGGGTGGGGGGAATTCTAGTAAGAGATGTGATCAATCCCTATTGTAAATTGTAAACATTGTAAGTGTTAATCATACACCTCACGTATGATTAGCCAGTCCACCTAGTTATTGTACAAGTTCCCAAGACGATCGCATCTCAAAACTAGTATTTCAAACACATAGTAATTATAATATTTATTGTCCACCTCATATTTCTTGGACTGTACTTACATGTTCCACCTGTTTATTTCCATTCGTATACATTGTAGTCGTCATATCATTTATTCTTCATAGCACTATTGCCAGTTTATGGTTACATATTGGTGTTCTATTCCTTCATCATTTATCGTACTCCCTATTTATAATTTTATAGTTTTTGTCAATTAACTAGAACTGCTATTAGTGGTATGCTCGCTCCAATCCTGACTGGATATATTTTTCAGACGACGGTTGTCCTATCTATTACGGCTCATAAGGTATAGTAGGCGTAGATCGGAAGACTCTGATTCAGGAGGGTCTAGCCCCAGCAGAGGAGACTTATTTAGCGACTATGTTAGGCTAGATTTGTGTTGGATTTGTCTCCAGTTAGACTCATAGCCTATTATTGTTTGACTTGTATTTGAGTTGCTGACTCTTAGACTATCTGGACTTGTATTATTACTATATTAGACTTTCTCTAGATTTTCATCTCATGTTGTCTTTATTTTTTTGTGCCATTTATCTTGCTTAAAGTATTGTGATTGAGTATGGATATATTGCCATTACTTGTCCTCCGTTTGGAGATGACTATCTCGACATGTTATGATATTGATATTGTTAGCTAGTTTAGTAGACTAAGACAACGTTCTACAGCCGATGCTACGGCGTAGGCTAGACGTTGTCACGCACTTGTGCCCCTATATCGGGTGCGGGTTGTGACACATATAAAGAATATGTTCTGACTAATAGGGAACTCCATGATTTGGTAAAAATTGATTCTCGTCTTGTTGAAGTATACCAGGAGCTGATGTGCCACTATCTAGCATATAACTACTTTTACACGGTAGACTATGGGAGAGTCTATGTCACCAAGTGGTTCTTTTATCTCTTCGCGAATTGCTCAATAGTAGAGACTGCCAAAATTCACCCTATTCGGCCATTAGATGCTAATAAGATCAAATAGCTTATGAGAGACTATAAGGCACCTGATAAGCACCTTAATGATGCTATAGAGAAATATGCAGCTTGTACAAAGGTCTTTAGCTATCTCAGACATACTCGCCAAGAGATTTCTTCTGAAGCTCTGTTAGTTGGATACCTCTCTCCGTGACTTCGACAATGGGTAGTTCCCGGAGGTTCCAGCTCAGTAGATCGGTAACATCGTAATGTACTATTTTTGGCAGTACGACTAGTCTTCTGACACAAACTGGCGTTGCTTCTCGCTATGGTCTGTAGACTAAATGCTGGTCTTCAGGAGTTTACTGAGAGCTTGGAAAAGCAACCCTTAGATTGAGCTGACTTCCCGAGGACGAAAATGCGCTTCACTTATCTGATGGGGTATTTGTTGTTGCATCATAACAAATTGATGGCTCATGGTCTAGAATGCGATGACGCCACCAAGTATGTATTTCTTTGTAAATAAATGCCCGATGATTCTTTATTGACACCATTTTGGACACAATTGGTACATTCCAAAATAACTATAACTCGGACATCCCTTGGCCATAAACCTCCTTTATATTTTGAATCAACTTAACTCTTCTATTTTCGATCCGTAACGAAGAATACGAAAATAACAAAAAAAATCAATAGAAGTTACTATAGAGAGTCTATCTGGGAAGATACTACTCTTTTTAAGGCCAAGAGATCACTAAATTTGGGAGTGGGCTAGCATTTCTTGTCACGCCCCGGTTCCGCAGAACCGATCGTCCTTGCTTGGGTGTGATGTCGTGCGAGCCTAGGTTGCGCCCGCACAAGGTAATACCATAACAGCCGATTACACATGCTAAGTGACGGGTGACGGGGTCATCAAACAGAAGTTCCAAAGCAGAATCATTGAATAACGAAGAAAACACAAGTGTTAATACAAAATCAAATTTTTTATTGATAACCAGCATAATTTACAAAGGCACGAAGACAAGATTACAATCACTTAAGCTTATTTTTTTTATCTAATTGTAAGTCACTCTTCTCTCTCTCATCTCTCAATAAAACAAAATATGCTTAAGCGATTATAATTGAGAGACTCCCAAACAAGAGAGATGAGAGATGAGAGATGAAAGGGAAGAGTGACTTGTAATTAGAGACACGTGCGATCGTGTTGTCTAATTACAAGTCACTCTTCTCTCTCTCTCTCTCATCTCTCATACTTTTTGTACTTTTGTTGGAGACTCCCAAACAAGAGACCTCCTCGTCGATAAATGGTCGTGTCAACTTTCTATCTTTGAAATTTAGGAAACAGCTACTTCATAGCCTTCCTACTCAACTTGAACAAAACGTGTTCCATAAGTGCCATAGACCGTATCATACTCTATATGACAAACTTTGAGACCATGGGAACATATCCCTTAAATCAACCGTAAAACAGTGGAAACGTGCCATCTTCTATAGGACCAACTATGAGCCCGTTGAACGTGATGCTATAACAAGCAGTAGAAATCATGGGGATGTGCATGCTATGACATTAAGTCGATAGCCCGTGGCGTACTTTGCTTAACTCAAGACGTGCGGTCGAAAGACTGAGTGCCACTTTGAAAACTATCATGGATTGATATTTAGGCAACACGCCAACACTTCCAAGTTTTATACACATTTGATGCAATGAGATTATTTCCTTAGCTATGTGGGTTCATTTCTTTTATTATCAAGCCTATTCAATGTAATGAAAGCTTCCACTTATTGGTGTGAAGGCCAAGTTAAGGCAAGTTCATCGAAGCCACCTACCTGAGCGAGGAGTTGCCTCGACCGAGCGGAACTTCGAGCAAACTGTTGCACGGCTAAGTCTAAACGCCATTGCGTTTCGATTCCTCCGGTTGAATTGAGCGGGACGGGGCACTACATAATATACCACTCAGAACAAGTTTCGTCCTCGAAACTTTTTCGAGTATACACTCATCAACTCTATCACTTATTACTCAACTTGACTTGCATTCATCTGGAATACATCAAAGATCTTTTGAACACCCTTCATACTCATTTCATCACTCAAAGTTGCGCTCATGCCTTAGCCAAAAAAATTCAGTCAACTAATCACAAAATCAATCTGACCCAAATCTACAACTTAACCATCAATTCATCCGTCTGAATTCACACTATGTTCGTGCCGACTGCATTACTCAAACATGGGGCAACTTATACTCGCACGTATGGGCAACTTAACTCTAAAGCAAACCCACCGGAGTGATATCCTTAACATTCTAAACCAAAACATAACCAAGTCGGTTCTTTCATCATCCCCTATTCGAAACCCAGTGTTACTCCTTAATCAAATCCTGAAATTCCTCAAGACTTCACGTTTTGAATCCCAACTAATCCTACAAACCTGACTGTATCAAGTCTCAAACAAGATCACACATATCGATACTCAATTCTCGCTAACAAATTTTACTATCTTTTGAAGTTGTCGCTTGCATCGTTCTATCTTTTGAATATTTCTACCCTTTGAACAATCAATTAAAATTTGAATCTTCTAATTATATACATCTCGAATACGCTCTTTCAAATATACTTTTTTCAATCCCTGTAATATCGTTTCAATTCGACCAAGTAAACTTTTGCTTTCACTCAATCCTCGAGACACATTCGATTTCTTCGGCACACAATTTTTTTTATCACCAAGTTTCTTCAATACTCAAAATCCGGTCCAACAAATTTGCTTTGTTAAATCAACATATGATAACTCATGCGATCAATACTTTCATCTTATTTGAATTTAACACACCACTTGAGTTGGATCGTACACATATATTTAAGGCCTCCCTGAAATATATGCAATTCAACCAAGCCTCGTGATGGATAATTCACACAATAACTAACATGTACGATTTCCATCCTCAAGAACTCACTTGACTTCTTCGATTCGCAAACAATCTATCCATCCAAAACTAATATCCAATCCTATCAATCATTGACTCTTCAAAATCACTTCTATCCAACATTCAAGCCTAATTTCTACAAACTAGCTACCCAGCTCTATAATCTACCCAGGTGACTCTAGCTAAGGTCGATCGTACCAAGTCTATCTCTCGATACAATGACGTCTGCCTAACCACTCGGCTAACTCACTAAGTCAAAGTCAAAGTCATGCACCATCCCATGCAACCAATATCAAATACTCACCCCCTAATCCTAAGGTCAAACCATAATCGGTAGTACATGGTGTTCTACCCAAAGCTCGTCTTACTTCGATTTCTAAACTTCGACCATAGATTTTCCTATCTACACTTGCAATATTAGGTTCAAGGGGGTTCAAGTCATTTCGCTGTCACGCCTAAGTTCCAAAATATATAGAAACCCATGACATGAGCATGCCAGCTGTACGGTTATAATAAGTATTCCCAATTTAATGGACTTATCCTAATCGTAGTACGCTGTAAAGTAAACTAAATCTACCCTATCTCAACTATGTCTCAATCCATAAAAATAAACAAAATCAAGAACAAATAATATATGTCATGGTCTGCAGCCCATTAGCATATAGGTTTGGAATGGACCTGAAGAATAATAGAGGCCCAGTAAAACTAGGCTAAATGAGTAATATATAACATGAAAGGAAATAAAAAGCATAAGAAAATGATAAACTAACACTACAAGCGATACCTGAACCCTATAGCCAAGATCATTCCTTCCACCTGTCTATACTATAAGCTCAACAACAACCTGGAGAGATCACCAGTCCCTCAGAGGGATGTAATAAGATACAAAAACTAGCCACAATATGAACAGTAAAAGTAATATACATGAACAAGAATATAATTCACAAGGTAAACTATTCATCTAAGTGTAATGCACTTGAAGACTACTTTGGGATCGCACATGTAGGTAAAAAGTTATATTAGCATCAACTAATATCGCGAATATGCTAGCATACTCCTGCCCAATCTGGAGACTACTCCGTAGACGATAATGGAATATCCACAAGTATAGCCTATACCAGGGCAAAAGTAAGGCCGAGGATAGGGTAATCCCGTGTGCCTACTAATAGTCTTCCCAACCAGGAGTAGTACAAGATCATGTCCATGATTCATACGACTCGTATCTCACATGCAAGTCCTCTAACTAATACAACTAGTCATATATGATCCGTCACATGAACATCTTGTTCCGGCCAAGTACAGGGTGTGTGCCAATACCAATGTAACTCTCACTCCAAGTGTCGTGTCTTGAGTCTTGTCCAAGTCATAGAAGTCATTAAAAAATAACTTCAACACAAGGAACTCTACTAGCATACTAGGTCACATACACACCCACTATTTATCATCGATGGCATCATCAACAGCACCCAAGTCACACTTGGACGCTCTCCTAATGTCACAACCCGCACCCAGTGTATGTGCACGAGAAGTGGGTACATCCAGCCTACGCCGCAGTATCGGCGGTAGAACGCTGTCCTAGGTCACATACATCTAACAATTATAAGGTACCTGTACAGTATATACACTCCAAACGGAGGCCAATACAGAAATGTACAGCTCAATCACAACTAAGGTAGAAGTACGATAAGATAGATAGATAATAAAAATCATCAAATAAAATACAAACAGGAGAAGAAGTCTAAGTGTCTAAGATAACATCTCCACAAACATCCAGAATAATAACAAGATCCCAAATATAAACATAAATGTATCCAAATGAGACAAGACATCAAAATAAGATAGAAGTCTAAGCTAACTAGCCTAAACTATAGGGGTGACATCCTCTACTGCTGATGGATCCTGCTGAAGGTCCAAGTCGTAGGTGTCATCTATGGCAGCTCCATAATAGGTTGGGCAAAGGTCCTCGTCATCCTCTGTAATATTTTCAACAGGTCCAGTCAGGACAGGAACGAGCACAAAATCTCAACAGTTCATATAAAGACAGGAATATAAAGCATGCAATAGAGTAAAATACATGAAACGCTGAAAAAAGTACATGTAGTAAAAGAGAGAACTATAATGTAAATAGCTACTATAAGTAGAGAACTATCAGTGACTAGTGATGTAGAGTACAAGATAGACATGTGAACGGCTTGAATTTGCACATGATTACACTAAAGAGTTTATACAATGACTACTTGGAATTTTTCACATGACTGCTTCTACTCCCCCGTACCCTAATCAATACACAAGGATCCAGACAAGTTATGTTATTGTACAATATTTCACATGTGGGCCCATAAATGGGTGCACATAAAGGTATACATGAGGGCTTTGTGAACATGAGAGTACATGAATCACAAAAGTGTACATGAATAATGAAAGCACAAGAGTACATGATGAAAGTGAAACGCACATGACATGATGTACCCGATGCTCCCGAGGGGGATAACATCTCAATGTAAAGATCCATGTAGTACTAATCCGTGTTAACAACGTGACAGCATCAAGTAAAGTAATCTAGAACAAGAATATAAATCCTAGCAAGTATGAAATGATCAGAGAATGTACACGCCTGATATCCTGAGTATCTGGTAAGTGTAGATGTTCAGACAGAGTAGATGAGTCCTATTTAGAACAACATAGGTCACAACATGTCCAGAATGGTAATACTGAAGATTACAATGCATTCTATATGAATTCTAGATCATTCTAGACTAAAATCAACTCTTGGTCAACTCTAGTCAACTACACTAGTCAAACTAGGTCAACTAAGCCATACTAGGTCCAATCCTAGTCTAACAAGTCATTCTAGGCCTAATCAAGCCTATACTAGCAGTCAAACATATTACCAAGCCAAAATGAACCACACAAGTCTATATACCATACCTAAATACATGTATACATACCTACATTACATGTGTTCTTACATTGCATTTATACCTTACACACATTACATTGTTCATGCATTAAATTATATACATGTATTCATATCACATATGCATACATACATTCATACATTTGCATTCACATTGTATATATACCAATATATAGGATATATACATATATATAGGCACTAGTGTATATATACATATATATACACATAGAGAGATAAGTGGAATCATATGAAAATGTGTGTGTGAGTGTGGAAAGGTGATACAAGTGAATAAGTGATAGTGAGAGTGAAAACGTGAATGAGTGAACAAATGAGTGAGTGAAAGTGTGACAGTGAGTGGTGTGTGTGTGTGTGTGGTGTCAAGAACATGATGTGAGTATCAATAGTGAAGTGTCAAGTGTCAACAAGTCTCAAAGTGAAGGATGTATGTATATAAATGTAAATGTGTGTAGAGGGTGTGTATCAACAAAAGTGATATGGTGTGTGTGTGTGTACATGCAAGAGGGATATGGTGTGTGTGTGTGTGTATACAGGCAAGAGTGATATGGTGTGTGTGTTAAGGTGAAGGTGAGGGTGAAACTGGAATGTGAAGGGGCTGTTCTCAGATTTTTCATTAATAGAGATGTCATTCATGCATTTCATACATTTCAGTCTTGCATACATTCATATATGGATAAAATTTATCATTCTCAGATTTTATTACAAATCTTAATCTTAGGTATTACATCACATAAATCTTAGAAAATATGTAACCCTATGCATTCCTATGTATTTGACAACAAAACCTAATCATTGAAACTCAATTCAGTTAAGATTCAGTTCATACTCAATTAACAACCAAAATCCAGTTTTCGAAACACAATCGTATGAACCCAAAATCATGTATTATAATCAGAAACCCCATACATAACACAAATCAAAACTGAACTCCATTTAAATCCCCAAAAATCTCAGTTCAACAGTGTACAGTTCATGCAAGGAGAAGTGTCATAACATTGTGCAGTGTCGAGTACAAGTATGCAGGCATGCCAATAAGGGGTCAAGTGTCATGGTGAGTGTCAGCATGTCATCATGTGTCAATGTGTTGTCCCCAGAAACGTGTCCAAGCAGAGAAATTTACTTTAAATCAGGAAACACAGTTTCAGTACATGTTCGAACCCTAAATTGATATTCAAAAATCACATAATACATCAAATTAATGGTTGGTAACGTATCGTGCATATGTATAGGTGTCACATAGGTCGTATCGTGTCTAGTTAATAGGACACGACGTGTCAGTGCACACGAAAACACACCCAGACACGCACAAACTGTACTGTCTCGTACGGCTGGTACACAAGCACGTGGACATGACACGGCTCACGTGGAGCCACAAGGTTATGTCCACGTGTAGCCCACATGTAGGGCTACACTTTTGACACAACATGAAGTGTCCACGACGTGTCCTGTGCGGATACGAGACCCGTATCAGAAGCGGATCTCGCGCGCGCGTGTCAGTACAAAACAGTGCACACTAGATTTCGTGTCCGACACGAATCCTCATGACACGAGGCTTGGGGGCTGACCTGTCAGTCATGGCCACCGCCTCCATGCCAAGTGGCAGCTGCCCACGTGGCCTGTACGAGGAAAAAACCCCCTCGAGCAGCAGGGTACATTGTACTGTGTGCTGCGAGCGTGTTTGTGTCCAATTTGGACACGGACACGACACGATATCCAGCTCAGAGTTAGGGTTCCGTGATCAGCATGCCAAGGGCTATCCAACCATGTAATTTATTACAAAAAACAAGAACAAAAATCCCACAGAGGCATTTTCGATACAGAGGCATTTCTGTGATCAGCATGCCTAGACCTAGTGAATGATACGTGTCCGATACAGACACCAAACCAATTGTAATTCCTACCAAACTTCACCTACAGCTAGGGGACACCTAGATGGATGCATCTATGGAAAGAAATCAGGATTTAGAGGTGATTTGAAGGGATTACCTATAGAGAGCCAATCTCCAAGAAAAAGCCCCAAATTGTGAAGTCCCCTTCCTCAAGCAATGTCCAAATGAGCTCTCCTCCTTGAAAGCTAGCCTCCTTCAATCTCTATTCCAGATTTAGATCCAAATGCAAAAGATTGGGTTCAATTTGGTGGAGGAATGGTGAGATTTGACAATTTGGGGAAGAAATTAGGGTTTCTAAAGGGGGTGTTCTAAAAGAGGCAAGTGGTCATGTAGAGATATTATATAGGCTGAAATTAGGTCACTCTTGGGCTGTTGTGGCTGGCCATATAGAGAATTAGGGTTAGGGTTTCATATGAATGGGCTTTGGGCCAAGATCATTAGCTAGCTAGCTCAACCTCTTAGCCAAAAGTTCATTGCACTAAACACCCAATCTCTCCATGAAACTTAGCCACACTCAAGTCAACTAAGACCAACTTAAGTTAGATTTGGGTTCCACACCATGCTAACTAAGTCACCAAAGTCAAAGTCAAACTCTAGGCTAGTCTCTAAAGTCACAACTAGCAAAAGTCAAAATTACAACACCAATGCAATAAATAATTCACAAAAATCAAAATGACCAAAATACCCTTGGGCAAAAATGTAGAAATAAATCACCCTAATCACATGCTTAGGTTCCCATGTTCATGGTTAGTCTCTAGGTCAAGTAGTATCTAGAGTTTCACTAGCAAAACACCAAAATTACAAATCACCAATTGAAATAGTTTTAAAAGAATTAAAAATTACCAAAAATCATAACATGATTTAAATCTCATTATTAAAAGACTAAAATTACAAAAGTTCAAAATTACCCTCATTTAGAAAAGTGGGTGTTACACCTAACACACATCTAATCCTAACACATAATAATACGTTCATGTATAGTAAAAAATAAAATAAGATCACAGTAGCACGGTATCTTGCTTCAAGGTTGCACGATGATTCGACGACTTCCTTCGCAAGCGAACTCGTCCATCCAAATGAAGCAATCAAGGTGGAACTCCCGTAAACATCTCTGGACGCTGAAACAGCCAATATTCCCAAAATAAGCAAAATAGATAGGATAACCCATAAGTTCAATTCTGGACACAGGGGTAAAATCGTAATTTCGGACGAAAACGGTATCCGTCGTAGGACCCGCTTTGTACTGAAAAATATCCAAGACAAAGTTGTCCACACTTGACAAATTATATGTCAATATTAGCCAGAACGACGCCATGAGTCCAATGGTGGTGTTGGATTTGGAATCCGATGTCTCGGGTTCAAAATCATAATTTTAAATGATAGAAATTACGATTTCAAGAGGCCAACTTTGGCGTCGATTTCAACCAACCAAATGACATCCTATGAAACTAAAATTTTTATGGCCCGAAGGTGGTTATAATTGTTGCACATCGAAGCTGGTGGTTCGTTAACCGGAGCTTCGACGAGAGAGAAACGAATCCGCGAAGTTGGCTCCACAAATTTGTCCAAATTAAACGTGTTTTAAACGGTCAACTTGGTGGCCGATTTTGATTTATCAAATGATCGAATTAACGATTGAATTTAAGGTGAGCGAAGGGGTATGTACCGAGATTGAGTTGGAAGAATTGGATCGACGATTCAACGGTTAAATTATCCAAAAAATGCGTCCAAAGTTGTTGTCCGGAAACACAATTCTGGAATTGAATTCACGCACGTCATGACGAGATTGATGGAACTGGAGATTCCTAGGACCCTTACTTTGGTGTGCGTATTGATCGATAGAAAGTTAAAAAAATTTAATACGTGTTCTAACCCCTTCATAGGCGGAAACTAGGGTTCACGAATTATACCTGCGACGGGAAGAACACAAGTAGTTTCTAGCAATCTCCAGTGGACGACCCCAAGATCTTCTGCACATATTCCTTCCTCAAGTTGGACGTCGTGTGGGCGACAATCTCCCAACCTTTTCTTCTCCTTAGCAGCCCTCTCTTTCTCTCCTTACGTGAATCACTAATTTAGAGAAAGCTTCAGATTTCTTATCAGTAATTTGGCGGCCAGAGAATAGAGGATATATAGGCTACGACAGGGACCATGAGGAGAAATTAGGGTTAGGCCTCCTAACGGATCGGGATATCCCGTGTTCAGCCTGAACACACAATCCAGGCCATTAACAATAGCTCGGTCCACTAATGAGCTATTGTTGCACTACCTCCCTAATCCCAAATTATGTTTGTGGGATCCTTTTATTCTATGCTCGTTTGGCTCCCCATGTTAAGATATCGAATGTCCGTCGATCAAATTAATTTACTGACAACTATATTGATTCGACATCTTTTATCCTTAAGTAGTACCGCTCAACTTTATTTGTTATGTCAGATATAATCCACTTGCAGGGTTTACATGACAATCCTTATGAGCTCCTTAAGGGGATATCATCAACCCGATGTATCGGGACATGGATTCCATTTATAATCAACATCCCATCATACATACAATGTTATTACCCAATTCATAGAGGTTGTTGACCCATAATGAATCTCACTCTTTCATGAGTCAAAGTAATGCACACTGCATATACATGTCTGTTATTATATCCGGATTAGGAGCACAAGCATCCATAATAACATAGATGTTTGTTCTCTTATGTAGTCAGTACAAAGAGAACAACCTCAAGTGGTCATGTTCAATACACACAAAGTGTACTAGTGTAAACCTATAGTAAAGATAAACTAATACCATATTACATACAACCTTTCCAATAGATTGTCCAAGTCCATCTAGGTTGTGAACTATTTATATATTCCATAGGGAACTGATAATATGATCTTCTGTGTGACACCACATACCATATTATCTACAATACAAAATATCAGACATTTGCATTAACACTTGCAACAAATACAATATGCAAACATTTGCCCATATGATTCTCATTCAAAATTTAAGGAAATAAGGTTACTACAAAAGTGATGCTTTTAGTATATAACCCTAACAGAGATTTCGTACAAAACGTACGAATCGACTATGAATCGCATCGAGGACAAAGGTGACATGCCTATGGGTGGTCGTCGAGGGTTTGTCGGATCGCGGGGGTTCATGGCGGCACGCGGCGGCGGTTGGCCACTGCCGTTTATGCTGCTGCTAATGCTGTTGTTGCTGCCCGCTGCTGCCGTGGCTTTGGCCGTTGCTGCTGCACTTGCCTGGTCGCGGTGGCATACCGGGGATCGTGCTATGCAGCGGTGGCGGCGATGCGGCTATTGGTTGCAGCTGCTGCTACTGCGTACGCGTACGGAAGGGGATGGGGGAAGGGGGGTAGAGAATATGTTAGGGTTTTAGGTTACTCATAATTAAGGGTATATATATATATATATATATATATATATATATATATATATATATATATATATATATATATATATATATATCACAGAACCCTAGGGCGCCTCCTTCTCCACCCTTCACCCTGGTGTGGCCACTGGCCGTGCCGGCGTCCCTCTCGGGGCTGCCATACCACTTGGATGGTAGCGCCGTCTCCCTACAATTGTTCTTTTAATTGCCATAAGGTTCAATGTCCAATCGATCCTTCGCAGAGATTGTGGGCGGCAGGCACCTTTGTCTGCACCGCTCATCCCTCCAAGATCGGTTTCCACCTTCAAGGGTGCTCCTTCAATCTCCTTCTCAAAAGAGGAAGAAACAGCCCTTGCCTCCCCACTTCGTTTTGCGTTGGTAGGAAAATTCTCTCATTATCGACCTCCTATCAACAAAATCCGTAAAGCCCTTACGGAGTTTATCTTTGATGGTTCCATTAGTGCTGGTCTTATAGATGCCAAACGTATACTCATCCGCCCCTCATGCGAATCTGATTACCTACGTCTTCGTTCGAAGGACACGTGGTACATTGCTCGAGCTCCGATGATGATCTTCAAAGGGAACCCGATTTTTCTCCAACTCAGGAATCCCCCATCATCCCAGTATGGGTTAATCTACCTAATCTACCTCACCACCTCCATGCCAAGGAAGCCCTCTTTGCCATCACCGGTGTGATAGGTCTTCCCCTCAAAATTGATAAAGCCACGGCAGAATTGTCTCGTCCATGTCTTGCTAGAGTCTTCATTGAGGTTGATGCCTCTAAACCATTACAACAAAAGATTCATATAAATATGCCTCAAAATAGATGCTTTTGGCAACATATTGAATACGAATACTCTCCTTTATTTTGCACGGATTGCCGTCATCAAGGACACTCCACGGACTCATGCATAACCAAACAGAAAGAGAAAGGGAAAGAGATTGTTGTTCAAAAGGAGGGACAGTCGCATGTCACTCGTATACTGCCTAGAGGGGAGCAGGAAATTATTGGAAAACCGTCTGATCAGCCACTTCCAATGGCTGCTCCTACGCCTACTCTAGATCCCATCCGTCAGCAAGAGCTCACACATGTGGTTACTACTCAAGTCCCTAGCCGTCAGTCGGAGGCCACTCAGGCTTGCCCGAATATCCATGCAGAAGAAAGCATAATCCCTTCGGATATTAATCCCCCATTAATTCCTCTAGACCCTCCATCGACGGGTGATGAGACACTTGCCTCACCAAACCCTTCCGAGGAACCCACAACACTCCATGAGCCAGCTGAAGATTGTGCCCTTAATGAAGACGACGTTGATGAAGTTGAAGAAGGAGAGGTACTTGGGCAAAACTGGGCGGACGTAGCAGACGACGAAGAAGCTAGAGCCACAGTGGATAATGCAGAGAAGGATGTCCAAGAAGAAGAAGTGGCAACATCACGTCCCCTTCCGTCGTTGCGTAAGAAGAAAATCCCTCCTCCGTCAGATAGAATCCTCCGCTCCGTGTCTACTAGCACATCAACTGGTACCCCGAAACAAAATCTTAATGTTTAATTTCCTTATTTGGAATGTTCGTGGGATCACCAATAAAATTACGATTATGAGGATCAAAAACCTAGTCAGGGTCAACAAGGTTCAACTTCTAGCAATCATAGAGCCTAAATTCTCGACGAACCAGTTAACTGCTTACCAGCTCAAACTTGGCTGCCAACAGTCATTATCCAATGCAAGAGGCAACATCTGGATATTCACTCGGGCTGGTACATCCATGAAACTGGTAGATTCTTTTGATCAAGCTCTCACCATTCAGTTTGCAAATGATTTACTACCTTCAGACGTTCTCATCTCCATTGTTCATGGTAACAATACTAAGGAAGGACAAATAGAGATGTGGGAAAGATTACAATGCATTCAATCCTCTTATAACATCCCATAGGCTGTTAGAGGGGACTTTAATGTAGTCAAGAAAAGGGATGAAAAGACAGGAAGACTAGCTCCGAACCATCAGGCCATGAATGATTTCAGCAACTTTCTCATGACTACTGGCCTTACAGAGCTGCCATATACGGGGAGCACTTTCACATGGATCAAATCTGAGGGAGACAAACAAGGTTCAAGACTGGATCGTATGCTGCTGGATAAGGATTGGCTATCTCTCTTGCCTCTCTCGGTTGAAGATCATCTCAATCGCAATGAATCGGATCACACCCCACTGCTTATCAAGTTCAAATCAGCCAACGCTAGTGGCAGAAGAGCCTTCAGGTTCTTAGATTTCTGGGTGAAATATACTGAATTCCAATAGGTGGTCGACAAAGCATGGCACTCAGTGAACCATGTTAATGCATTTGTCCGGGTAACTGATAGATTGGTGGCTTGTAGAAAGGCTCTATCTGCCTGGAGTCATGCTACATTCGGGGATATCTTTCAACAAGTGAAGGCTGCAGAAGATGAGGTATTAGCGACGGAGATAGCATTTGAACAAGACAATTCTGCTTACACACGAGAACAGCTCCATAAAGCTAGAGCCCTACTGAAACAACGTCTTTCTTATGAGGACTCATACTGGAAACAAAAGGCAAGACTACGGTCGGACCTGGATGGGGATCGTAACACTGCATACTTTCATGAATGTGTTAACAGTAAATGAAGGAAGCTTCGCATCCATTCTATTAAAAGGGGTGATGGCACCGTCCTTACTGATTTACCTGATATTCAAGCATCAGCAAATGAATACTTTGCAGCTCAATTTATGAGTACGGGCCCCGCTACAGATGAAGAATTAATGAGCAGCATTCCTTCACTGATTGATGTAGATGACAACTTATTTTTGACGGCAGCACCTACGAAGGAGGAGCTCATATCTACCATCAAAGGCTTAGACTCTAAAAGTGCAGGGGGTCCTGATGTGTTCACAACTCGTTTTTTTCTCGCATCTTGGCCTATAATTGAAGCAGATATTCTGGAAGCAGTGAATCTATTTATGGATGGTTTTGCCCTCCCCAAAGCCATTTCGAGTACATCTCTCATCCTGATCCTGAAGGTGAAGAATCCTAATTCATGGTCTGATTTTCGTCTAATCAGCTTGTGCACTGTTATGAACAAGATTATATCCAAGTTACTCTAAAATAGACTGGCTTTCATTCTCCCCCGCATTATATCCCCGGAGCAGAGCGGGTTTGTAAGAGGTAGGGAGATAGTAGATAATGTAGTTCTGGCTCAGGAGATGATGAGCATGATGAGAATTAAACATAGAGGAGGCAATGTGGCTATCAAGTTAGACATGGCCAAAGCATATGATCTGCTCGACTGGGGTTTCTTGATGAAGGTAATGCGAAGGTTCGGGTTCAATGTGGTATGGATATATATGATATTTCGTCTACTGAATAATGTATGACTATTATCAATGGGGAGTCCTCGAGTTTCTTCCATGGATTTTGAGGGGTACGTCAAGGTGATCCGTTGTCACCAGCTCTCTTCATCATAGCAGCTGAAGTCCTATCTCGAAATCTTAAGAAACTGGTTGATCTACCTTCATTTAATCACTTTTATTCTCCTAGTGGCTGTCCGGCTCTGACTCACCTCGCCTATGCAGATGATATACTGGTTTTTTCAACAGGGGACGTCTCATCTATTAGAGCATTAAGATCAATGTTGGGTAGATATGAAGCAGCTTCTGGCCAATTGATCAACCCTCACAAGTCCTCATTACATGTGCATCTGAACTTCCCACCAGATCGTGAGGCTGAATTGCGTGTAATCACAGGATTTAGATCCTGAAACCCCCTATTTTCATATCTGGGTTGCCCATTAAAGTCGGGAAAGAAAAATGTCAGCATGTTTGAAGACCTCATTTCCAGGGTCAGGAATAGAATTGAAGGGCGGCTGCAGAGACTTCTTTCTTATGGGGGTAAGCTTGTGCTTCTAAAATTTGTCTTAACTTTTATTCCTATGTACACATTGGCAGCATGTAATCCTCCAAGAGTTGTTCTTAATCAACTAGAGATGATGTTCTCTAAATTTTTTTGGGGTTCGAAAGAAGGCATGTATAAACACACTTGGCTTAGTTGGAGCAAAATGGCGAAACCTCACGAGGAAGCAAGGCTCAGTCTTAGAAGCTTGGATGAAATTATCAACTCCTTTTCCACAAAGCTCTGGTGGATGCTGAAGACACAAGATGGGCTATGGGCTACTTTCATTAAACTAGATACTGCAAGTATTCTAGTCTGGACACAGTTCTAGCCAATTCTAATGCTTCCCCTATATGGAAGAGGCTCCTAAAGGGGAGAGAATTGGCGAATCATCTCATTGCGACTGACCCAACAGATAATAACAACTGGATATGGACTCCTTCCAGATCAGGTACATTCTCATTATCGTCGGCTTGGAGATAGATAAGAGTACCAAACATTCGATGTCCAGACTTCTCACATATTTGGAATTCTTGCATTCCAACTAAATGGTCCGTGTTTGGGTGGAGAATACTTCATTCTAGATTGCCAACAGACGACAACATTCAACATCTGGGATATCATCTTGTATCACAGTGCCATTGTTGTCTTCTGCCTGCACAGGAATCTATCTACCATGTATTCAGTGATGGTGATTTGGCAACAACAGTTTGGAATCGTCTACAGAAGGAGTTTTCGGTACGAGGTAATGGATCTTTCCCACGTAGGCTAAAGAAGTGGTGGAGAAGTCCAATGATTCATTTACGGAAGATCATCGTGGGGGCAACATGCTGGGTCCTTTGGAAAAATAGGAATAAATGGCGGTATGAAGCTTATAAATTTACAGCTGATCAAGTTATTATAGAGATTCGACGACAAATTCTAAAAGTGTTGGCTAGATGCAAGCATACAAAGTCCCTCCTTTTGTTTTTGCTATAGTCGACAGCATTGTAGGCATATTTTGTACTCTCTAGCTGCGAATATAAATAAAGTTTTGTTTCTGAATATATATATATATATATATATATATATATATATATATATATATATATATATATATATATATATATATATATATATATATATTTTTATATATATATATATATTTATATATATATATATATAATTACCTACATATATGTATATGAGAATAAGCGTAAAAAATATTAGGATATATCCATATACTGTATATATATGTACGGGTGCACGAAGATATATATATATATATATATATATATATATATATATATATATATATATATATATATATATATATATATATATATAGATACATATAGATAACCCGTCTGTAAATATAAAATAGTATATAATTGTTTATATACATATAAAACCATATATATAAAAATATAACAACCTCACAATCCTATGTATATATTTTTTGAATACTAATTATGTACATAAGATATATTAAAAATATTAAATAACCCCAATTCTCTATTGGTGGCTGCTCCTAATAAATAAAATCGATTAGTAACTGTCCGTACTAAGCTTAGGCAACCTAGGTTTCCTCCATCTCTAGGTGGGCTAGGTGTGGTCCAAATATATTTTCTAGTCAAAATAGAATCCAAAAATCAAAAATATATATTAACCGTATATAAATGTATGTATAAAATTATATAGATACATATAGATAACCCGTCTGTAAATATAAAATAGTATATAATTGTTTATATACATATAAAACCATATATATAAAAATATAACAACCTCACAAGCCTAGGTATATATTTTTTGAATACTAATTATGTAAATAAGATATATTAAAAATATTAAATAACCCCAATTCTCTATTGGTGGCTGCTCCTAATAAATATAATTGATTAGTAACTGTCCGTACTAAGCTTAGGCAACCTAGGTTTCCTCCATCTCTAGGTGGGCTAGGTGTGGTCCAAATATATTTTCTAGTCAAAATAGAATCCAAAAATTACCCAGTGAGTCTCTTGTGCCATTTGTAAATAAATAGCACAAGAGAACTCGATTGAGTGGCACACCCTTGGCATGTGTGTTGTAGGCTCAAAATGGGTCAGTATCATATATTGGGTCATTTAGGTTGGATCAATGTCGAGTCTTGAATTCGAGTTGGAAGTTAGGTCTAAAATTACAGTAAATGGTCAAATGGCCTAAATTAGCCCGAAGTTGTGCGAAGTCCAAAAATGCTAGAAAACAAGTTTTTATTGGACATAGTATACCAAATTGAAGGTAAACTTGTCTACTTCAAAACTCATGAAGGACCTTTTGAGAGATGGGCATATCTTGTGCTAAAAAAATCAAAGCTACAAAAAATTACGTCTATAGTCATTTGATATAAAATCTAGTTTAAAAATATAAATAACTATATTAAATAAAAAAAAATAAAAGTTAAAATAATATCCAAAAATTGCCATTCCTATGGTAAATCGTTTCATGATCATCCTTGATCATGACATGGTTCAACGATGCAACTAACAACTCTCAAACTCGCAATCCTCAATTCATTTAATATACCTATCAATCCAAATTGTATACCTCAACTACAAAATCAAAAGTGATAATCCACCTATCACAAATCGCAATATCAATTTCGAACTTCAAGTCGTAGTACCTCAATTGTAAATTCGTTGATTCAAACTTACCTCAATTTTTAATCCTACTATTTCTCAATTCATGTATCTATCTTCTCACAAAATCATAAGATCGCCTACTATAAATTCCTTGAGTTATAACAATCCTTGATAATCCAATCCATCAACATTTTTCTTTCGTATTGTCCGACTATCATCTATTTACGTATACTTCAAGTTCATCTCATCAAGTCATCCAAACATTTATTACTATCAAAATCTAAAAATATAAAATTCATCTGAACAATAATATTTTACACGATCATCATCCCTTAACTCATAGTACCCCAATGTTATTGCACATCAATTTTTGACACGCCTCAATATCATCGATGATATACATAACCTGACGATCTTCATTTGAAACGAACTCTGAGTCGTGCAACTAACACTATCATCCGAACTGTATATACAATCCATTCCTCGATATTCGAGATCAAATTAGTTACATCATCAATTTGTTCAAATCAAAATCATACTTGTTTATCTTCTATATTAAGTCATCAAGCAATTTCTTCTTTGATCCCTAACGTTATTCTCGTATCGTCGAGTAAGTTTCCATGTGATAACTTCCAACCGTGTTATCTTTTCTTTAGTCAAATTCAGACATAATTTCGTTCAGTTCGGTACTAATATTTTTGTATTCATATCGATGCCGTCGACCGAGTCATCAATTTCGTTACGCCTTAACTTTTTCTTGATCAATCTATCCACTCTAATATTTTGTAAATCATTCTTGCACAATCCCAATCCAGTGCATGTCATTTCATGTTCATTCGAACCAACTAATTTAAAATATCCAGATCACATAACTTCGTAAAACTCATTCTAAGAGCTTTGTAGTACCTCATCGATTGCTAATAGACCCATTGGCACCCTAATCCTCAACGATCAACATCCCTGAAGCTATCTTATACACCACTCAAGGATGAAGTCACTCGACGAATCCTTGAAACAATTGTTCGAATCACAACCGATCACTTCGAATCTTCGTTCGAACTATTCCACAAATTCCAAGCACGTTCTATCTATACCGCACCGATGTCATCGTCGTCCGATAGCATCTCTATTGATAGTTATGAAACATTCCATGAATCAAGTCCAATACATTCTTATTCGAAAACATTTTGATCTCGTACACATTTCGCTATCATCGAAGCAAATGTAGGTGTGTATTACCCAGCTCAACTCAGCCAACCGTGCCGTAAGTGAAACATCTTTATTAAACCAAAATTTTCTTATAAAATTTTGTAAAATATATAGAACTAATGTATGGAACATCTCGCGGAACATTGAGAGAGAGCGCACCAACGACATCGGTTGCGAAAATAATATTTTGTACGAAGACAACATCAGAGTTAAAGGATTCAATCAAATATCCAAGAACATAAAGTCATGCTCTAGTACCACTATGTCATGCCTCGGTTCCGCATAACCGATCGTCCTCGCTTGAACGTGATCCCGTGTGAGCCTAGGTTACACTGCGTAAGGCAATACCCTAGGCCGATTACACAAGCTAAGGATGGGGTCGTCGCACAGAAGTCCCAAAGTAGAAGCATCAAATAACGAAGGAAACACAAGTATTCAAACAAAATCAGAACTTTTTATTGATAACCAACATAATTTAAAAAGGCACGGGACCAAGATTACAATCACTCAAGCTCACTTTCTTTCTAATTATAAGTCACTCTGCTCTCTCATCTCTCAATACAACAAAACATGTCGTTAGGCTTACAACTTGCAGATACTTCAGAAGGTGATGTCCATACATTATATCCCATATAGGTGAAGACTTTAACGCGGCTGCACACTTTGAATTACTAAGGAACTCCATACCTCAATGCGTCCAAGCGAGCTCCACACCGAGTGACACAAGTACCTGAACCTGCATATAAAAACTGGTAGGGTGTCTGTACACAATCGTACTGATGAGTGAGCCCCTCGCCCACCCATACAAAACCAACACATTATTATAGTACAAATATCATTTTTGTGGTCTTTCTAATATTGTCTTAGGATCAGTTTTAAGATATACATTACTTGCCTACTTTGTGTTGCAACCAACACATCGTGGACCAAATACTTGTGACCATGCAACAAAACTCATTTGTGCAGACATCGTGGCCATGCCTCGCAGCAACGTGAACCATACTCTTTTACTTTCCCTTTCAAACGACTTAAACATGAACTCATAACTTGTGTTAATGACTCAAACACCCGATGTCACATCTCGTACCGAAGCACGTGTCTATGCTATAGCCAAATCTTAGGCCAACTCATTTAAGTTGTTTTGCATACTATGCACATATATCTTGACTCATTCGTGTCGTGCTTATACTTCTTATGACTCAATCGACATCGTGTATGCGGATTGTCGCTCAATACACCGACTCATCTATATGAAAGATCACTGTCAATTCAAGTCATCTTGGATATAGTTAGGAAAGACGATGGGTCGATCAATGTATAGCGAGCCCTACTGAAAGCCTATTGAATTCCTGGTTGCCTACCTTGCATCAGCTATACCGTGTTTCATCCATGGCTGGATCAGTCTTGTGGCCCCAGGTTGTCGTCCGAAGAAACATTGCCCTTGTGCACAACTTGTCCATGACCATGCACCTACGAGAACATCTAGACTCACGTAAATACATAGCCTAATTTGTGGTATGACTCAAATCTTTTGCAAATTGTGTTCATAACCATACTTTCCATACTTCGTTGGAGACTCCCAAACGAGGGATTGCCTTAGCGACAAACGGCCGCATAAACTTTCCATCTTTGAATCCCAGAAAACGGCTACTACATAGCCTTCCTGCTCAATTTGAACAAAACTTGTTCCATAAGTACCATAGAGCGTGTCATACTCTATTTGACAAGCTGTGAGACCGTGGGAACATATCACTTAAATCAGCCATGAAATAGTTGAAACGTGCCATCTTCTATAGGACCAACTATGAGCCCATTAAACGTGATGCTATGACAAGCAGTAGAAATCGTGGGGATGGGCATGCTATGACATCAAGTCGATAGCCCGTGGCGTTACTTTGCTTAACTCAATATGTGCAATTGAAAGACCGACGCCACTTTGAAAACTATCATGGACTGATATCTAGGCAACAAGCTAACACTTCCAAGTTCGATACACATTTGACGCAATAGGATTATTCCCTTAGCTATGTGGGTTTATTTCTTTTATTATCAAGCCTATTTAATGCAATAAAATCTTTCATTTATTAGTGTGAAGGACAAGATGAGCAAGTTCATCGAAGCCATCCACCTGAGCGAAGAGTTGCCTCGACCAAGCGGGACTTCAACCAAACCGTTGCATGGCTAATGTAATGTCCCGCACAGCACGGTACATTATGATGGGTCGTTGACTCGAAGAGTTGCATTGACCCAAAAAATGCATCGAGTCGAATCGATGCAAGAGTTATGTTGGCCTGAAAGAGAAAGCATTGAGTCGGTTCGAAGATCCAATAAATCGAATCGATGCAAAGCATAAGTCCGATTCGGACAAGTATTGATTTTAGTTGGTTTTGTGTGCAGGCTAAACTTTTATGTTGAATTATAAGAGGTCGATCTTTTTTCTTGTTTGCAACGGCGTCTGCCGAAACCAAAGCATCGCCTCGCAACAAACTGAGACATGGGCACGGTAGGTTGAATCGGTTAGGTAGTTCAATGGAGCACGAAGTGTGTCACGCCCCAGTCCCAAAATACATAAGACTAGGAACGCTAGCATGCCAGCTAATACGATCTAGAATAAGTTTTCAATTTAATGGACTTATGCTGGATGTACTACGCTGAAGAAGTATACTAAACCTATGCTATCACAACTATATCTCAATCCACATATAAGTAAATAAAGCAAGAATGAACGATATGTAATATAGTCGGCCGCCCTATAATACACATGTTCGAGCAAACTCGAGAATAAAATAAGTTTGCAAAACTAGGCTAATGAGCAGAGTATATCATGATAAGAAATATATAAAACACGAAAGAATGATAAAATAATACTACAAGCAGTACCTGAAGCATGAAAACACAAACATACCATCCATCTATTTATCTATAAGTGCTCTGCAATAACCTGGAGAGATCACCAGGTCCTCAAAGGGACGTAACAAGATACAGAAGGAACATGCCATAATATGAACTGAATAAATATAAACATGAAATAAATAGCTCGAATCACAACACGGTCCAGTATTCCATCATCGAAGTAGTGAACTACCCCTGCAACCAAACAAGGACAAGAGGTGGCATACTATTCTGTGACAAGACACTATCCATGCCATAATACAAACTGAATCAATATCCTAAACCACCATACTGTCCACTATCTCATCGTCGAAACAGTGAGCCACACCCACAACCAAACAGGACAAGGTGTAGCTCACTATTCTGTGACAAGACATTGTCCCATGCTATGGTTCAGGATAAGCACAACATCTCACCGTGATATGTGAATGCATGTCGAAGATGACGTTGGGCATATGGGTAGGTGATAAGTATATAACATTGAATCATAGGCGGTATCGGATCATGAGCAGATGCTATTAACTATGAGCTACGAGGCAAACAAGAAACTATGAGGCTCATGACTCCATAATCTCCTCCAGAGATTACGCAGTCTAAAGGGGCTATCCCATACGCCTACTAGTATTCCCCGTCCATGAATGGTACAAGTCATATACATGACTCGAACAACTCATATCTCAATACGAGTCACTAAACTAGACACAATCTAAATTCTACATGCACCGACAAAGGAACCGCTCACACCGGTAGCTAGCCGAATGCGGAAGCTTGTGCCAACACAATGAACCCTTACTCACAATGTCGTGTAATGCTACGTGTCTTGGCATGGAAGTTACACAACTTTTGGAAAACGTCTTCTACACAACTAAGTTACACACACATACACCCCTATCATATCGATGCCATCATCGATATCGACCAAGTCATACTCGGACGCACACCACTATAACTACTACCAACAGAAAAGAAGAACATGCATAAATATTTAAACAAAACAATTGATGGCAAGGTATCTTGGCTAGTACTTTGGAAACAAAGTAAATCACGGTCCTGCTCCAACTGTAGTTGAATGATCACGAACTCCTGAAATATAAATAAACTAAAATAAATATTAATTCTAAGATAGCATATTTACCATAAATATAATACTATTTATAGAGTCTATTACATATACTAGCTAACTAGTTTACAACTACATTATACGCCCTCTACATGAAGTATCATGCCAACATAAAAATAATACTTCATAACATAAAATATTCATTTTAAATTATGAAATCATAATATAAATATTTCTGGAAAATTATCTAAATTGAATACAACCATCATATATATACATAAAAAAAATACATATTTATGAAACAAGTATATATATATATATATATATATATATATATATATATATATATATATATATATATATATATATATATATATATATATATATATATATATATATATATATATATATATATTCTAGCTATTCTACATACACATGTAATCATGCTATTAGATAAAAGTAGTATTTGTATGGACTAAAAATAATAGTTATAAATTCTGGAATATTTCTTAAAGATATTGAATAATAATATTTAATCATAGTATTTATAGAAAAATATACGTTGACTAAATATATCAACTTATTGGCTTGATTGGCCAACTTGTCAATTAAATCAAAACCAAATAAACATGAAAGTAATATATTTAAATTCTAAATTAAATCTAAGTAATTTGAGAAATAATAGGAATTGATGTCAAATTATACAACAAGGATCATATACTATATATATAGGTACAACTAGTCAACAACCATAAATAAAACTTAACCATATATACCATCAATACTACTATATATGACACCATGTTATTTTAGGAAAATAATATTTAAATCCACAAAATATATACTTTTATTTTTGAAAAAACAAACATTAATTTCTGAATATTTATATATATAAATATTTTAGGAAATCAAGTCCAACATAAAACTAGTTCAAAAATCACACAACTATGTCATAACGGGTTCCAATTTGGAAAGCGAATCGACATAAAATTTTTAAAAAAAAATATATTCTGTAAATAATCAAAATAAATTAGGAAAAAAGATTTTTCATCTCAATTAATAAGATTTAAATCATATTAAACTCTTATGAAGTTTAGAGATCAAGTAGTCGGGTTACGGTGGACTTTTCGGTGTCCGAAAAACTAGTTTCATGGAAATGATGCCATAAAGGTATGAAATACTTGCAAATATAAACAAAAAAAATAGATGATTAAGAGTGATTCTAGAGACATTACCAATGATTTTTTCAAGATCAAATGAGTTCAGAAGTCATCGGAAAGATCTTCGCACCAAAATTGGTCAAATCTGGACCAATTTAGTACAACGGACGCCACGGCCAAACCGAGTAGCGGTATGAGTTAGCAATTGGAAATCAAAGTAGACACGTAGATCTATCTATTAGTTTTGGTTTCAGAAGAAATAGATGAGGAAAAGTAGATGAAACCCATCGAAGAAGATAACCAACCTGTTGGTTCGCACATAATTGTGCTGCTGGAATTGGCTGACTTGTAGGACTATTTTGATGTACTAGAAGGGGTTGTGGATGTATTAGGTTTAATAGGATTGTAGAGAGTCGTGTTAGCTTCACAATGAATATTTGTGAAGTGTCACGGGAGGTTAGAAAGGGGTCAAAATTGTCGTTACGCCACAAGGTGTCTCCGACTGCCAAGGCTGAATGCAGTTTCCGGATTTGCAAGATGGGGAGTAGGGGTGGCTGTTTGTAGGAGTTTAATATATAAGGTTTTGACCTCATATAAGTTAGGATTAATATGGAGGAGGTTTGGATTTATTTGATGGCGATTTAGTCAACCAATCAACTAATATGGCAAGGTGGGTTAGTGGATTTCCATATATGGAAATGTGGAAGATTGAGTCAAAGATACATGCATTTAATGCATGTAGACTGCTATTAAATGTCCAAAAATTAATTTAATATATCTCTAATTGATTTTGGCAACCCTAGATAGGCTCCACTAAGTTGGGTAGGCTAGGTTTTGGTCTAAACAATTATTCGAATTAAATTGAACAATGCTATAAATGGTGGCATGTGCCATTTGAAAATAAGTAGCACATGAGAACTCAATTGAGTGGGACACCATTGGCATGTGTAGTACGCTCAAAATAGGTCAAAATTATATGTTAGATCATTTAGATGGATCAATGTCGAGTCCCGAAATTAAGTTGGACGTTGGTTCATGGTTTACGGTAGATAGCAAATTGGTCTAAGTTGACCCGAAAGTTGTGCGACGAAAATAGAATGCAAGAGAACATGTTTGAGTGGGACATGATATATCAAAATGAAGATAAACTTATCTATGTCAAAATAAATGAATGGCGTTTCTAGGGATTGGTATTTCTTGTGCTCCAAAAAGTAAAGCTACGAAAAAGGGCATTTAATAATCAAAATAATAGTGGAAAAAATATCTATTAATAACTATATTAATTAAAATAGTAAAAATAAATAAATAAAATAATTCTAAAAATCTAGGGGACTTATAAAGTGCTCGAATGGATAGTCATAAGAGTTGGCCGTGCAACAAGTTATGAAATCGAGCAGCATTGGCTCGGCGAAACGACAATGCGTATCGGCATAAGGTTTGAGATGCAATAGAGGAAACTTAAATAAAATGTTACATGAGATGCAATGGAGGAAACTAAAATAAAACTTGCATGAGATGCAACGGATAGAACTGAAATCGTAAGTCGATGAGAATGAATCGTTCGGTTGCGCACCGAGCTTGTTGGCAAATGAATACATTGGCCGAGTTGTGTTGGATTTTGATTTATCAAAAGTTATGGTTATGATCGGCATGATTACTATAGAAATCGTGAGTCTGAATAGATTGTTGGTTCATACCGGATATGATGCAAAGGAAAACAACTTGATTTCCGAATGGTATATGCCATACCACCTATGCGATGAATGACTCAATTCTGAGTGGTATATGCAATACCACTTGTGCGCTGGATTGCATCGACACGTTATGATAATTATGGAAGTGTTCTTGAAAAATCAGTTAGGACGATAAGGGGTGAGTCTGTATCAATGAATGATACGTCAAACGAAAAGTTATAATTCAGTCGAACGATAGAGTCTAACGAAACGATTATGCCTTGTAGCAATAATCAAATAGACGGGATAGGAAACTTGAAGTTATAAATGAGTCACTTGACTTACGAGCTCGATGAAAATGTTAGTTGATACAAATTATAATCGAATCGTACGAATTATGATCTCGATACAAATGTTGGGCGATGCGAATTATAATCGGATCGCCCGAATTACGATATCGATGAAAAGTCGGTGGATGCGGATAAATCGTGCATAAGAGATAGTTTGTTACGTTACGACGAAAGTCATTTGAGTACGATTGAAACAGATGAAACTTAGAGGGTGCGATCATATAAGTCATGGGTTCGATGTTGGATAATCGGTAACTCGGTTACGCGATTGAAGTATATCGAGATACGACAAATCGGGAAACGATTTGATACATATAGAAAAGTTCGTTGAAAACTTGGATGTATGCGATACGAGTTAAGTTGACGTTGAAATAGATTCAAAGTTGACCCTTGTGCTATCGAAATTGGTGCACAAGAAAACGTAAAGCACGATGTGAGAAAACAAAACAGAGCGGGCCTACGATATTGTAATTTTTTTTGAAAATACCAATATAAAAGTGTCGAACTGGTTGATCGTAAACTTTGAGATTAATCAGGGCGAGAAAAGTCATCGACGATTGTTTCGATGCGTATAGCATCTCATGTGTCGACCGTCGGTAGAAAGCCTCGAAATCAATATGAGTAGATATTTTGTGAATTGCAAAATCATCGACGGTAGTACATGAATTAATTCAGAGGATAGTTGCGCCTCAGCTGCACAGACAAAATGATTTACGTTTGGATTTGGGTAGAGTCCCATAAGAAATCGTCAAAATGTGATTTGGTTCCGAAATAAGGTATAACATGGTTCGTAGTAACTGTCCTTCGTTAATGATCCACAATTATCGAGCGTAGCTTCGGGATAGCTGATCCGAGAAAACTTGACCGCCAAATCAAAGAAAATATTACATACCCATAAGATGACCTATACAATGTAGCATATGGAATTGTGTGATGCATGTTGATGATAAGTCTAGGCAATTTTGATAATCGTGCTATACACGAGAGCGAACGGTAAGAGAATGACTTACGAGTTATGTCGTTAGAAATTGCTTCACCTTGCAATTGAGCTTGCGGGAATTAAAATTATATTCGATGTTGCGAGACGGACAAATTTGGAATTTTGCTAGTAAATTCCTACTCGATAGGAATCGAACATGAGATTCGTTGTAGAGGCCTTTAGGTCAAAACAATTGTTTCCTTTGAGCACTGTCGACTCGCGTTAAACTTTGTAGTTGGAAAGACCATTGTAATTGAGCATGTTGACTCGAACTTTGTGTCAGATAGATTATTGCATTTGTGCAATGTCGATTTTAAAGTTGCGTTGGAAGAATTTAAGCACGGTGTCTCGGTAAGTCACCTAGACGGCGTTGCCCTGGATGTTGATGCTTTTGCAAGTCAACAAAAGAAAATCGTATCGAGATGAGTTGCACGATGAGACTTCGAGAATAGTTGGGCGGCAACTTCGAACGCGAGGTGTTGCAAAGACTTGCTGCGATCGGATGCGCGACAGCTTGACGCGACACATAGAATTGGTGGTCAATATGAAACTTACGAAATAAGAAATAAGAATTTTGAATCGCATCGTATGCGTGACTTTTGTTGGATTATCACGTATGCATCGAATATGCATATGCGATAGAATTGCGAGAACAAATACTAGAGCCCAAGTCCGATCAAGAGTATAAGATGGCAAGTAGTTGATGATAAGAAGTTGCCTGTTAGGTTTGTTCCAATATCCTACAACTGAGCTTGGCTGCAATGCATATATTGGTGGGATGCCTAAAATATGTGTATGATCCAAACTAAGTGGTATGATTACACGATAGTGGCACAAAATCATGAAACGATCTGGAGAAACACTTGAGCTGAGTGTTGGTTTCGGTTCTAGGATGAACCTTGTTTTGAGTGACATATTATGTAATGACCCGCTCCGCACGGTGCATTACGATGAGTCATTGACTCGAAAAGTTGCGTTGACCCAAAATATGTATCAATGCGAATCAATGCAAAGAGTTATGTTGACACGAGGAATGCATCGAGTAAGTTCGATGCAAGTATTAAGTTGGCCCGATGGAAAGCATTGAGTCGGTTCGAAGAATCTAAGAAATTGAATCGATGCAACTCACAAGTCTAATGCGAATGATTATTAATTTTAGTTGGTTTCGTGTGCAGGCTATACGTTTATGCTAAAATATATGAGGTCGACATTTTGCCTTGTTCGCAACAGGGTCCGCAAAACCAAATCGTCGTATCGCGACGGACTGACGCATAGGTACGATAAGCAAATTGATCGAATAATTTAACGAAGCACGAAGTGCTCAAATGGCTAAGTTAGAAGAGCTGGCCATGCAACAAAGTTATGAAATCGAGCTGCATCGGCTCGATGAAATGATAAGGCGTATCGGCTTAAGGTGAGAGGACTTTGACCCTTCTTTCCTACTCCTTCATGCCTAAGTAAAATGTATCATTGTATGCTAAGTTAACCTATTGAGACCACGAGCGTGGCTCGAAGGAGGGAAATCGTAGTGCATGTCGAACACTAGATAGAACAATTAAAATGAAACGTACATCAAATGTATGAGTCGCTATTGAACATTAAAATATCACAAAGACGAGTGCCTCGGTGCGCAAGCCATAAGGATATGGAATAACTTTATCGGCAAGTGCCTCTGTGCACGAGTCGTTCGTGCTCCTGCGCACAAGTTAGAAGGCTAGAACATTGAAAGACTGTATCGATGCTGTAGAAGCATGGAATTTCGCGATCAGAAATCCTATGCGCCAAACACTACATACGCCAGGAAGTTCAGACAAAGTACTTGACACAGTAAAACAAGAATATAGACATTAAAAGAAGATTTTTATTTCATATAAAAGTCTATTAATGTCTTAAAAAGGGCTGTACAAAGGAGAACATCTACAAAAAGAAAAGACCCTAAGTCTACAGCCAGGCGCAGCAGTCATCATGCGCTCTTGAACAGGCGCATCTCACCATGTGCTCTCAGTCAGGCGCATCCCACCATGCGCTCCCAGCCGGGTGCATCCTTTCAGCAGCTCAGTTATGCGCATCCTCAGTTATGTGCATCCTTTCAGCAGCTCAGTTATGTGCCACCCTTCCAGCCAGGCTCACGTGTCATCTAATGCTTCGACTAATGAAGCATTTATTGAGCAGAACGAGGGTGGCAATCAACCCTCTAGCTGGAGAAAGAGCTCCCCAAACCGAGGAGGAGAAGAGCACCGCAAGTCAACCTGTGGCCAGGGGAGGCTTCGAAAGAGCCTCCAAAGACCAAGGAAGACCGCAATCGAAACCGCGGCTAAAGGAGCAGCTTTCAACACAACCAGAATGGGCAACACCCACTTTGACAGATGAAAGAGCGCCCAAAGCCGCAGCACTGTAATTCCGATCTGCGGCTCTTCCCACATAACGGAGACGAGGCTCGAGCATCCCGATCTTTGGATGCAACAGGCACCTTCCGCCTGCCTCAGAAGCCCTCGACTCCAACTTTTGGATGTAACAGTCACCTTCAAGTGCATCAACGAAGATCATGTGTCGCATCTTCACCCTCGGGAGCATCTCGTCAACAGAATGTGCTCGAGCAAACAAGTTCACTTCGGGAGGACGTGAGAGAACGAGAAGCAAACTCTCTCCATGCCACTATTTATAGGCCGGGCAAATCAAACCCATGCGCCAAGTGGCTGGCTCTCCGAATCCCGTGCAATGAATTTGCATTAAATGGATGAACCTGACGCTTCGAATTCAGCAAAGTCAAAAACGGCTATTTAAAGCACTCGAAGAACGTAACAGTCGCACCAAAAGATGTGTCAAGCGGAGCGGAAGCGTCGGCTAGACCGCGCATCACACGGACGCACCCCTCAGCACCAAGCGCTTCACAAGTATGCGCCCCCATGCGGCCCCATGCGCCTAGTGGAACGCCGATCGATGCGCCCACTCAACAACCCATCACCTGTCAAAGAACATTAAATGCTGAAGTCTGACAGAGTTGGCAGCACGTCCCCCGAAGACTGCAGTTGACAACTTTTTCAGAAAACGAAGCATCGCCGATGTCAGCATCATCATTACTCCCCTCCGGCGGTTACAAGCCACGTGGCCGCCCAACCATCTCGCATGCGGCTCCGCAGCCATGCGCCCAAATCTCTGCATGCGCCTCAAAAGCCATGCGCTTCAGACTTTTCTCTGATCCCTAAAGACAGAAGTAAAGTCACTACTGAAGTCTAGCATGCGCCTCAAAAGCCATGCGCCCCGAATGGTTCGTGACTCCTAAAGGTTACGAGCCAAAGTCTCCTCATGCGCCCAATCCCAGGCGCATCCTACGAGATCATTCTCCACCAAATCCGAGATCTTCGAGCCATGGGCCTATGACACGTGTCCTTTAACTCGATTCAACAAAGATCTCAGCAACAGAAAGATTCTCCTCTTGCTACGTGCCAGCCCACAACAGTTGCATGAAGAATTCAACTCGTCAATCAGGACGCATCGTCCATATGCCTCCATCAGCAATCACCACGTGGCATCCCCGCGTCCAGCGCATCCTACATATAAGCGCTTGAGCAGACAGCCTGCAGACTATAAATAGAGGGATCGTCTCCTTCTCACGGACGAACATATATAGATAGACAGAGACATCGCACAACCACCGAGGCAGATACGGACACTCAACGTCTTCTTCCTCTCCGCAAGCTCCAGCACCCAGAGCAACTCAGACCTTCAGAGAACCGATAACCATCGTCAGATCATCAACGGAGTCAACGTATTACCACTCGCTCCATCGGCACAAGGGACCCAGATAAACAAAAGTGTACTCCTAGGACTACGTCTAAGTCCTACATTGTAACACTATTCTGTTTGTATTGAAATTTCCATCAAAAGATTTTAATGGCAAACAAGCTAGCGACTCTGCTGGGGACCTCTTTCTCCTCCACCGAGAAAGCTGTGTCGCAATCCGACGACGTAAAGGTGGGCTCCTCTCACAAGACGCTGGTCGTACGCATCAATCAACCGGCGTATGAGGAGTTCATTTCTGAAGGCAGTATGAGTCCTTCGAAGCGGCTGCCGAAGCCGAAGAAGACTCGCCAAATCTGGGTGCGCAAGGTCGACGCCTTTGGCACCACCACCGAAGGGGATGCGCCGATCCAGCCTTCCCTTCCTGCTGACGTCCTCAGCAACCAAGATGCGCCCATCGGTGCAGCGCATCTCTCGAGAAAACGTGCGGCTGACCACATTCCCCAGCCATCTCCCTCTCAGGCGAGAAAGATGCGTCGACGGAGCAGGGGCGCAGCTAATGCCCCGTGCATCACCTCCGATGCGCCACAGAAGGTCTCTGTCTTTGACAGACTCACTCGCTGTAGTGGTGAGGAGAATTTGGATTCTGAGTACTACGTACCCCAGCGGCCTAATACGAAGAAGTCCATGGCTGCACGGGCTATGCGCCCCAAACGTGCTATGCCAGCAGCAAACCAGAAGCATGCGCTCACAATCATGCGTGCTGCTGATGGTAAGCTGTATAAGGTCGACTCAGGTGCTTCTGCGCCAGAAACGAGCCGATCTTCAAAGTCCTTGTCTCACTTGGGTGCACCTGTTGCGTTTGCAACCAAGTCGAGCAGGGGAAACCCAGTGGTCTTGAACTCCCGCGCTTCCTCTGGTTGTGCGTCTGAGGTTCGTTCAAGTCACTCTAAATGTTGTTCCCCTACTACTGATCTGAGCGCCTGTTTGGTGTTAGATCAGGGGGCGCAACATTCACTTGACCACCCCGGCACTTGGCCTTGCCATGCGCCTGAAGGGGGTGCGAAGATGGAGCTCTCCTCCAATGATCTGTGTAACGTGATCACTCACAAACGCCGGTCAGGAGAGTCGACTGACAAGCACGATGCGCCCCCCCCCACAGGGCACACTTGTGCTGTAGTCACCATCAACTGCTGTTGCAAGTCAGCAGTCCCACCAAGACAGTCGGTGTTCCAGCAGCTGCAATCATCGACACCCCTCCGACGTCGCCTCGAGAAAAAGTGTCAACAAGAGAGGAGCCAGAACTAAGGGTTGCTTCATGCAATATAATCTCTAACTCCTCGTCAGTCCGAAAGGCGACTGGCAATTCCTCGTCCAAGAGCCAGCCGAGGAAAACCAAGACAATCGTCTCGTCCTCCGGAGTGTTCGAAGGCGAGGGAGGAAGAAGATCTTGGAAGAAGCTGGGGGTAGTCAAGCCCTTGTTGTTCCTCCTTCCGAAAATGAGGGTGTCCTCCAAAGCACAGCTGGGGTGGAACTTCATCCTCAAGGCGAAGTCAGCCTCCCCGATATAGCTGGGGGTCGTCTAGCCCCTGTGGATCTGCATCTCGAAGATGAAGAAGTCCTTCAAGACAGGACTGGGGGTAATCAGGCCCTTACGGATACTTCTCCCGAAGACGAAGGCGTCCTCCAAAACTTAGCTGGGGGTAGTCTAGCCCCTGCAGATCCGAGTCTCGAAGACGAAGAAGTCCTCAGGAACATAGCTGGGGGTAGCCAAGACGAAGCTCTGGGAACAGCAACTCCTCTACAGGAGAGTGAGGCTGAAAGCGAAGCCTCAACCAAGCCATCCGACTCCAGCCGTGTCATGACAGTCTACATGACTGGGGGTGACACCGAGTCGGATGCGCCACCAGCGGACCTCGTCCAGCGCATGGATACCCTGGAGGGAGGACTCAAAACCCTCTCTGCCTCCATGCAAACACTGACTCAAGCAGTGTTTGAGATACGGTCAGCTTTGGCCAGGACACCTTCTACCGGTCCTGACCCAGGGGCCAATGGAGAGTCAAGTGTACCCCCTCAACGGGTATCCTTGGATACGGATCGTCGCGAAGCCCCTCGGACGTCGGAGCCCTCAAATGCTCAACTCCAGGTGGTACCACCTTCCCCGACTCCCAGCTCCACGAAAGACGTGGTCGAGATGATCAGGGACCTGCGCGAACGCTATGAGTCCAAGAATAGACAAGAGGAGCGCCAAAAGATGGGCATCCCCCAACCTTATCCCCTCGAATGGAACAAAGTGGTTTATCCTCCCAAATATAAACCACAAACATTGATGCCATACGATGGAAAGGACTCTCCACGTCGCTATTTGACGTACTTCCAGTCCCAAACGGGACATCTTCCGAAGGAGGACGCACTATTCACTAGCATATTTGTCGGGGCACTGAAAGAAGTGGCGTACGACTGGTACTGCAGCCTCCCCGACAATTCCATATCTTCCTTCGACGATTTGACGCGCCTTTTCCTCGACCGTTTCTACGACGGCGGGAAGGACATGACAATGGCGTCCCTCATAGAGATACGCCAGAAGGAGAAGGAAACAGTTCGGGTATTCATCGAACGCTTCCGACAGGCCTGCTTCAGACTGCCCCCGGGCATGCCAGAATATGCACTCCTCTCCTACTGCAGCATGAACATGCTGCCCGCAGTCAAACTCTGGCTCAATTCTACTCCTCCTCCCGACTGGAGTTCCTTGATCATCGAAGCTGAAGTAGCAGAAAAGAAGGCGTCTAATGCTCGCCTTCTGGGAGTTAGTTTCCCTGCCTTTGAGGACAAAGGGAAGCGGCCTGCAGCCAACAACCCCAGACGAGAGACGAAGGGGAAACAGGCATTGACTGTCAATGCCTTAAAAGGTGCATCAGCGCCTACTCAGAAGCCTCCACTTGCACCAAGGCCAAAGGAGGTGTACTCTTTCAACGATGAAGACACCCTGTAACTCTTCGAGATACTGAAGCAGGGTGACAAGATCAAGTTGCCGGACCCGAAGCGTCCCGACGAGGTTGGGAAAGTGGACAATCCGAGGTACTGTCACTACCATCAGTTTGTCGGACATCCAACCAAGGACTGCTACGTCCTCAAAAACTACATTCAGCGCATGATCAATGCTGATGTTATCTCCGTCGACTACGAGGAGAAGACGATTTCGGCCAACAGAGTGTCACTCCAGTTCGGCACCTTGCCGCCAACTACAACACAAGATGGCGTCGTCCCCATCCCTAAGGCGACAATGGAGGTGGTTAACTTACCACCTACTCGTGTCAACGTGAGTGGACTCATCCCACTCACCATATCTCGGGGAGAGATCTTATGGGTTCACCCTGATCTTGTTTCCGAGGTTACTCAACCGGAGGTACGCTTTGCCTCCAGAACCAAAACTAAAGGCAGGAAGATCAAGTCTTGCCGTATGGTCTCTTCCTCTGCGGAAGAGGCACTTCTTGTGCAGACGCGTTCACAACAGAACGCCCAATCTGATGAAGCTGCCGTCGAGGTGGTGTCTCCTTGCACCGTTCCTGCTACCCAGGAAGATGGCCCATCTAAGCCCCCAGCAGCCAATAAGCAGAAGAATGTAGAGGCTCGTTTCGATAGGCCTCTGCGAAAGGAGAATGCTTCGGGGCTAGCCAAGCCCCACAACTTCGACATACTGGCACAACTTGCCAGTACTCCTGCCCGCCTTTCTCTGTTTGAGCTCCATCGTCTTTCTAAGGACACTCGCGAAGCTCTCTGTGAAGCCCTGAAGGATGCTGAGTCCTTCATCAGTCAGGTCAAGCAGCCTGAAGTTCTCCCAACTACATGTGTGCACTGTCATTGTGCGGATGAGGTTATCTCCAATATAACCTTCACCCAACAAGACATGCTGCTCAAGCACAACCGACACAACAGGCCGTTGTATTATACCGGGTATATCGATTCTGTCAAGGTGAAGCGGATTCAGATCGATCCAGGGTCTTCCCTCAGCAATATTCCGAAGACGATGCTCTCAACACTGGGGATCCCAATGTACCGATTGGCGCCTTCCAACACAACAATCAGTGGCTTTAATGCTAGCAAAAGTGAGCCACTGGGCAAGATACGGCTAAAGTGCCATATCGGTAACCTCAGAACCGAGGTGACCTGCTATGTCGTGGACGCCGACGTCAACTATAACCTCCTGTTGGGTCGTCCATGGCTGCATGAGTACATGGTGGTGCCATCCACACTCCACCAATGTATGAAGTACGTGTCCACCAACGATGTCATCCGGACGGAGTTCGCAGACATTGACCCTTTCAAAGGGGTTGAAGCCTACTTCACTGATTCCAACTTGTACAAATCACCTGACGAGGAGGAAGCCAATGATGCTGACGATGAAGCAGAAATGGCAGCAGAGCCCGACATGGAGTCAGAGACGATTCCTGTCGCTCCTCTAAAAATTCGACTCAAAGGGAAGCCGCCTCAGACGTTGCCTCCCATGAGCATCAAGTTACCTGGAAAAGCACCAACTGCTCCAGGTAGAACACCTACTGAAGCTCCCTTGTAGATACGGCTCAAGGGAAAGCCGCCTCAAACATCGGCTCCCCTTGTGGCAAAACTACAGGAGAGGGCACCAATTACTGATGGCACAGTTGAGGCACCCCTGAAGGTGCGTCTTAAGGGCAAGCCGCCGCAACCATCTGTCTCATCCAAGCTGCCGGAGAAGGCCCACATAGCCCTCTCGGACCCCAGGATCAAAGCTGTGGTGGACTCTCCCGATCCAATCCCAGTACTCACAGATGAAGAGCTAGGGGAATATATCTCTGCTGATGTAGATGCACCCTCTCTGGACAATGTAATCCCGCAGGATAAAATCTCGTGTTTCATCAATAATTGAATGTCTTTTAATTATTCTAGTCTTCCACATTGGAATGCCATGTATACATTAGATAACGCTCTACGATCGTTGCAAACACAAATAACGACCGTCCATCATGTAAATCGAGTAGTCCCGTCCCAAGGGGTCTGTTTTGTAGTCCCGCCGCGGAGTCGAGACGAAGAATCCATCATCTTCGGCAAAGTTGAGCGTCATCAAGACCTCCCGCCACTCGAGCCAGAACCAGATACCGACAGAATACAAGTCTATCGGCACACGGACAAGGCAAAGTACCTCATCCAAAAGATGGGTTACGACTTAAAAAACAACAAAGGCCTGAACTACGGCAAGGGTCGACGTCTTCCTCTCCGGCTTCCAACACCTAAAGGAAAGTCGCAGGACTACTATCATCGAACTCGACGGGGGGTAGGCTATGTCACACCGCCGTCAACTCCAGAGAGTTCGGAGACAGAAGAAGCAGAACATTCTCACTCATCCGAAGCATCAACCTAGGATTCCGATACCAGTATCGGGTCAGTCTTTAAGAGAGTGCTATCAGCCAACATGACATCTGCACAATTTCAAGAAGATGAAGGCGAAAACCAAATGCCAGATTCTTCGAAGAAGAACCCTGGGCTCAACGCGTGGGAGAACAGTGGGAGTCTCGTTTTGAATTACGCGAACCCCCTACCGAAGATGAAGTCGAGCAGATCGACCTTGGGGATGGATCTTCTTCCAAACCCATCTTCATCAGCAAAAACCTAGAAGGAGAAGACCGGGAATCTTTAATCCAGCTGGCTAAAGAGTATATCGATGTCTTCGCCTGGAGCTACAAAGATATGCCGGGACTTGATCCCCAGATCGCGATGCATAGGCTTAACATCTTACCTGATGCCAAGCCTATCAAACAACAACAGCGACGATCGTCCTGACATCATGAACGCTATCGATCAGGAAGTAGACAAACTCCTGACCAGCGGCTTCATCCGTGAAGAACAACACCCGGATTGGGTGGCCAACGTTGTCCCTGTCACCAAGAAGAATGGGAAGATACGAGTCTGCATCGACTTTAGGGATCTCAACTCCGCTTGCCCGAAGGACGAATTCCCGCTTCCAATCACCGACGTGATGATCGACAACACATGTGGCTTCGAACGCATGTCATTCATGGACGGGTATTCGGGCTACAACCAGATCAAGATGTTCCCTGATGACGCAAAACATACGTCATTCAGGACTCCAAAGGGTATTTTCTGCTACACAGTGATGCCCTTTGGCTTGAAGAATGCCGGTGCCACATACCAACGAGCTATGAGCACCATTTTCCTTCAGCATCTTCGCAAGACAGTCGAATGCTATGTTGATGACATCGCAGTCAAGAGCCGTCTCAAAGGAGATCACCTACAAGACCTGAAGACAGTCTTCACTCTCATGCGGGCGTATCAACTCAAGATGAACCCCGCTAAATCCTTCTTAGGGGTTTCTAGCGGAAAGTTCTTGGGCTTCATTATCACGGCGAAAGGCATTCATGTCGATCCCGAGAAGATCAAAGCCATCCTGGACATGGATCCTCCGAAGAACCTCCGAGAACTTCGAGGCCTGCAGGGACGTCTGGCATATATTAGGAGGTTCATAGCAAACCTCTCCGGAAAATGTCAACCCTTCACTCAGCTCATGAAGAAAGGAGTCTCTTACATCTGGACAGAGGAATGCCAAAAAGCTTTTGATGACATCAAGGCTTACTTGACGAGCCCGCCAGTCCTGGTGGCACCCGTCGCCGACAAACTATTTCTCCTCTACGTCCGTGCCATGGATCATTCCCTCGGCGCTCTGCTGGCTCAGAACAGCGATACAGGCTATGAGCAAGCTAACTACTACCTCAGTAGAACACTGATCGGGACCGAACACCGGTACAATCCCGTTGAAAAGGAGTACTTGGCATTGGTATTTGCCATCCAGAAGACTCGCTATTATGTCTCGGGCCAGACAATTCATGTCATCTCCCGAGTCAATCCGCTTAGAGTTCTCATGACGAAGCCAGGGTCATTGAACTCCCGGCTAGCTATATGGGCGATCCTGCTAACGCCATACAACATGGTGTTCGTTCCGCAAAAAGCCGTCAAGGGTCAGGCTCTGGCCGACTTTTTAGCTGCACACCCCATCCCATAGTCCTCAAGACTCTATGAAGACATCCCGGATGAGGTCCAAGAATCAAACGTCACAGAAGAAAGCTCCGCCTAGCGGATGTTTTTCGATGGCGCTTCAAGAACAGGCCCCAAAGGCCAAATTATCGCAGGAGTGGGGGTAGTCTTAGTCTTCCCCAATCAGCTGGTCATACAGCGTGCCTACTCCCTTTCGAAGTCGTGCTCTAACAATGTTGCCGAGTACAATGCGCTCATCATGGGACTCCAGCTGGCGCAACAACTGGGGGTAAATCATCTGGAAGCCTACGACGACTCAAAACTCGTCGTAAACCAGATCAGAGGGCAATACGAGGTTCGCCATGAAGACCTGATGCCTTACCATGAAGTTTATCATTTCAACCTTCGCCGAGTTCTTCATCGAACATGTACCTCGTTTACAAAATCTGGAGGCTGACACTCCGGCTGGCCTCGCAGCCTCGTTAGCAGCACCCCTCGGGACTCAACACTACGTCACGGTAGTTGGTCGAGACTTGGTCTGTCCTAAAAACAACATGTGCTCACGAGTGGCCCATGCCATGTCAACAAGTGCTGGTGTTAATGTCCGAGACTGGAGATTCCCGTTCATCGACTTCGCTGTCTACGAAATTCTCCCAGAAGACCCGAAAGAAGTCGTCTCAGTCAGGAGGCGCTCTCTTCGATTCTACTACGATAGAGCTACTAAAATGCTGTACCGACGCTCCTACGATGGACTTCTCCTGCGATGTCTGTCCAACGAAGAAGCAGCCGAAGCCCTTCGAGTAGCTCACGATGGAACCTGCGAAGCCCATCAACCTGGCCCTAAGTTGCAGGATCGACTGCGACGCATGGGCTACTACTGGCCAACCATGGCCGCTGACGCTGTCGACTATGCTAAAAAGTGCCATGCGTGCCAGCTTCACGCAGACTTCATCCATACACCTTCAGAACCACTACATCCTACAGTCGCCTCTTGGCCCTTTAAAGCTTGGGGCATGGACATTGTAGGACCGATCACCCCTCCGTCATCGAGGGGACACCGCTTTATCCTAGCCATCACCGACTACTTCTCCAAATGGGCAGAAGCAGTTCCACTGGCGGAAGTGAAGAGCTCTAGGGTGATCAGCTTCATCAAGCACCATGTCATCTACCGTTTCGGGCTACCTCGGAGGATTATCCATGATAACGGTCCTCAGTTCATCAGTCATGTTTTCAGCAGATTATGTGACAAGAATCACATTCAAAACGTGGCCTCAACCGCCTACAATCCGGCAGCAAACGGATTGGCCGAGGCGTTCAACAAGACTATCGTCAGGCTACTCAAAAAAGTCGTCTCATCCAATAAACGCGACTGGGATGAAAAGCTCGGCGAATGCCTTTGGGCCTACCGTACAACGGTACGGACCCCGACAGGAAACACACCATTCTCCCTGGTCTACAGGAGCGAAGCGGTACTACCTCTCGAGATCTAGATACCCTCACTCCGCGTAGCAATCACAAACCAACTCACAGAAGAGGACAATCAACGTCGTCGTCTGCAAGAACTGGTGGCACTTGACGAAAAGCGTCTCCTAGCTCAACAACGCATTGAACTCTACCAAGCCCGTATATCACAGGCTTTCAACAAGAAGGTTAAGCAAAGGACTTTCCAAGTAGGCGACCTGGTTCTGGCAGTTAGGAGGCCGATGGTGTTGACTCACAAGACACCAGGAAAGTTCGAGCCCAAGTGGGAAGGACCTTTCATCATAGAGATGGTATACTCAAACGGTGCTTACCACCTCGCTAAACCCAATGGGGACTTGTTCATGATGCCCATCAATGGCAAGTTCCTAAAGAAGTACTACTCTTGACATCTTTCAGACATGTACTTCCACAAAGGATCAGTGGACCCAATCATCAGGGCTCACATACAATTCCCTTCCGCAAAATCATACGCTTCCGGAACCCAGCTGTTCCGTGGCATCCTCCAGTAGAAGGACAACCACGTCCACATCACCTCTGAGTTGCCCCCCTACGCCCTACAAAGCAAAATCTTACACTCCGTAAGGCTACGCTACCCATCATGTTTACCACGTCCACATTACCTCTGAGTAAACATCCCGTACAGACAACCCCTGCGTTGCCGTACATTGATCGCAGAACTTCCACGTCCACATTACCTCTGAGTAGTTTTACGTATCTCCCAGAATCATTCCTACCACGTCCATAACACCTCTGAGTAGAAAGATTCCGTCATTTGAATCCCATATTTGCCACGTCCACATCACCTCTGAGCAAACATGTTGGTTCTCTCAAACTTATTATCTGTACCTAAAAACTAAGGTGCGCAAAAGATAATAGGTCCACACAAATCATCAAGTTCATGACAGCAAAAATGAACACACCACAAAAAACTTTGTATTCTTTATTTTTTTTAAAAAAAGAGTAAAGGATTACACCCCCAGCAAAGAGTTGCAAATACACAAAAATGAAGAGACTACAATCCCTAAACATCCCCGGGGTTAGTCGAAAGCTCTTCAATCCGGTGCCTCAAGTCTGTCGCCCGAGTCTCCACAGTCGCCAGGACCCGGTGTTCAGCTTCTTGACGCGTTGCCTCTATGGCCTCAGGAGAAGTGTTATCCTTATGCTTCTCATCCAGCTGTTGCCGCTGCTGAGCCAGAGTAAGAGCTCGGTGGGTGAAAGATGCTTCCTCCTTCTTGAATGCTACATGTTCAGCCTGGACACGCTCGACATCTAATAGGAGTCGGGCCCGCTGGTTCTCAAGGCGACGAATCTGGGCATCAACCTCCGCGATACTAGCGTCCAACGCAGCTTGCAACTCCACCTTCTCCTGTGTGGACTGAGACAACCGCTCCACTGCAGCTTCAGTCTCAGCCACTTCGCGTTCCCAGACGTTCACGGTGGCCTGATAAGAGGACTCAGTCTCAGCGATCAACTTTTCCTTTTCCGTGTCTATCAGGACGGAGAGATCGTTTCGCTGGATACACTGAAACTCGGAAAACTACTGGTCCAGCTCGGCCACCGAGGCCTCCAGAATGTCGGCCATATGATCATGGCCCTGGTGGAGACGGATCAGGTTGATGTGAGGCAGTGCCAGAGTTTTTGTCGTTGCAAAGCTCCCATTGGCATCCATCACCGCCGATACGCCCCTCTGCAGCATCCTATACACCGCCTCGATGATGAACTTCACATATTCATCTACATCCGCCAACACCTGCGGCATCATAGCAGGAGTCGGAGGAGCTACTCTAGACAACGGACTGGAAGAAGGCTCGCCCGCCTCAACCTGCGAGGCTGGAACCTCGGCATCAACAGGCTCTTCATCAACAGGGGCTTGACTACTAGCCCGAGGAGCCAAAAGAGCAGAAGGAGCCGAGAGAGGCGTCGATATAGTACCCCAAGTAGAAGGAGCAACAGAGGGTTCCACCAAACCCTTACCCTTCTCAAGCTCGGAGGAACCACCGACGTCAGCGGCTACCTCATCAGTCCCCAACGCACTATCAGCAGGCAGTACGGGACGTTCCCTCCCGGCAGAACAGTGAGATCAACACTTGTCTCCTGACTCGACCCCCTCAAAGTCAGGATCGGCGGACGAGTCTCATTGTCACCATCAAATCCCTCTACAGGGACGGGATCTGTCGCCACCTCCCGGTCGGCAGCCACCTCAGCCTCCGCTGCTGAGTCTGGGGTAGGGCTCGGCAATGCTGCAGCCGACCTCCCCTCATCGTGACAAGGAGGGGAATCAACCCTCTCCTCGGTTTCAATCACGTCTGTTGCCCCCGCAACAGGCTCATGCATTTCTGGAGGAACGTCGTCCGAAGGCGATGAACTCTACTCCACTTCCTCATTTGGATGCCCCGTGTCCGCAGGACCCTCAACGCCCAAGGCCCCCACGGTGGCTTGCACCATCCCGGAAGTTGCTGCAACCTCAGTGTCTCTTCGGACAAAGTCTGGAGATACTAAAATCTCCGCAGGAATAACATCTTCAGGATTCTCCTCCATTGGAGACGTCACCATCGGAGGAATGTGCTCATCAGAAGAGCTTGCCACCTCCTTCGGTTTACTGATGCCCGGTTTTGAAACACGGGTTTTCTTCTTCGATGATCCCTACAAGAAGAAAAGCACAGGTCACCAAAATGACAAGATGAGCCAGATTGCGGAGGACTCTTTACCTCGACAGGGACTGATTCCATTGACGCAGCCTTTGGAGTCGTCACTTTCCTTGGCCTTTTTGGTATAGACGAACCGGCTTCTGCGTCAGCCCGTATCTTTCTAGCAGGGGGATCTCTAACTGATGCTACAACAGCAGCCCGATATCCCGCCAATTCTGGTGGACGATATGACTGAGACGCCACCAACATATTCGTCGTAGCCTCTAGCTGAGTCCCAATGATGAGACTGGTCTCCCTATCATAATCAGGAGACACAGTATTCATGGTGCTATACAGCTTAACGGCCGAATACAGGATTTGTGGCCGAGGGTTGCGAACTGGCGTGGTAAAATGAACACCAGTGCACCCGGCATTATAATATTGCCAGCCCCGGGCTCCGTCCAGTAAACTCCCGGCAAATTCCAGACTTTACTGGGATTCCGTAACATTAGCTGGGTATAGACAAACTGGCGAGCAAACCGGCTTGGCAGATATGGCTCCAGATAACACCTATTTTGGTTGCGGTAAACCAAGTGGGAAGGCCGAATACTTTGCAACCAACGAAAACCCCATTTCGGCAGAGTAATCACATTTTCACCAGAGTCATCCAAATCTTGGTCAGCCTCGAAATCCTTGAAGATGGGACCGACCTTGACAATCTCCCACCCCTGAAGATAGGACAAAACTCTCCTGCGGACGGGGACACCAGTGTGCAACCACTTCCTCTTGTAGAAGCGACGGATAAAGGTTTCACCTTCAACGTGATCCTCCTCCGGGCCTGGACTCATCACGTTCGGATGATGCAGAATCAACCATCCCATCAGATAATGGAATGGTAGTTCGGCCCGGGGAAAGTTGTCATTCCTACCTCTCCCATGGATCATATCCTCAGCAAAGGTCCTCAAGCCCCGCAACAGGTTACACACCATCGCGGGGAGAAGAGCCAAAGGGCGACCAAAAGCCAATTTCACTGCTGGCAAAATGAGGTTTCGGTGTACCCTCTCCACAGAACCTGATCCGCCCGTGAACACACAATTCCGGAGCCATATCATCAAGTATGCAGCCAATACTGCCTTAGATGACATCCGGTGCACACAATGCCAGAAGCAGCTATACGCATCTTCTCCACTCATTCGAACGGGGAGCCCTCTCGTCCAATCGGCTCATTTCAGAAGTGACTTCCGCAGGTTTCAGCCCTTGCGGAGTCATAAACTGGATCTTCGAGGAATCTGCCAAATCCTGCTTGAAGACGTAATCCCTCCAAGCAGTCACGTGAGGTTGAGACTTGCCTTTGTCCCTCCGTTGCATCAGATAATGATGGCTCGCTACCTCTTTGAAAACAGCCATCATCTCCGGGTCCTTCTTTTCCAAGACAAGGATCTCTTCGTTTGACGGAAAATATTTCTCGTACGGTTCCGAGCCCCAGGGAAGCCTGGATACCTCGTACATTTCATGGAGAGCCAATCCCAACTCTCCCACTGGAGTAAAGAAAGTGCCAGTCTGGGCATTGAACATCTCCAAGAGCGCAAGGAACATATGCTTATTGAGATCCACGCCAGCCTGTGTGGCACGGATAGCGGCCGTCAGCCTAATTTCTTTAAGCTCAGCCTTGAACTTTGACAACACCCAAAGGGTCAACTCGTCCCACTTCGACATGTGGTAACACCAACCTTCAACCCTAAAGCTACCTTTTGGATACATGACCATCGATGTTAGCATCCGATTTGCAAAGGTCAAAGCACTGAAGGCAAAGGTGTCATTAGGGACCTCACTATAAAGGCTCCCAGGGCGCAAAGTTCGGCAACTGAACGAGGGTCCGGCTCGCGAAGCGGCCAAGGTATCCCTTTGATTCGAAGTAGCATCAATCAAAAGAGTACCCCCACTGCCCCTCCTTGAGAAGGAGTAAGTTCCCAGGGCATCCTCCTCTTGGAAGCTAAACGGTAGAAGGCCGTCAGTGGCAACTGGCGTTCAAGTTATCGCATATACAGAACCATGCCCTTCGCAGAGAAGAACCAGTCTTCTTTGATCTTCAGTATCTTCGCCTCGGTGGAGATCAGTCGGTCACCGAACAAAAAGGCAGGTTTTAAGAAGGTCACATCCTCGGATTCAGCAGATTCCAGTTTACCGCTCTCCATCATACTCTGGAGGAAAACCGGCGACTGATTCTGGATTCACAGCATTCTCTTAGGAGGTTGATTCAGCAGCATAGCATCCTTCGCGGGGTTGATAACCTCCTCGTCAAAATCAACTCCCATTTGACAAAGAGAAGCATCCAGAAGGAATTCATTCAGCAAAGGGATAGTCATCAACACTGACACAACAAAAACAAAAGTCAGGCAGGAAGCTCTAAGAAGACAAAGTATGTCAAGCTGCCTGGCGCATCATTTGGGTCTAAACCCATGCGCGTTAGCAGTGAAGCTTCGGCGCATCATCAGGGTGAAAACCCATGCGCGTCAGCAGTGAAGCTTCAGCGCATCATCAGGGTGTAAACCCATGCGCGTTAGCAGTTAAACCTCGGCGCATAATCAGGGCCTAAACCCATGCACGTCGGTGGAGTAAAACCTCGGCGCATCATCAGGACAGAGGTCCATGCGCGTCGGCAACAAAGAGTTAGGGCACACCAAATAGTGGAAAAGACGATACCCACCCGTCACCGCAGGCCGAACGTCGGCCGGAGTCACAATGGCGATAGGAGCGTCTTCCTCGGCGAACTCCGCAGGCTCCTTTCCCTTGCCAGCACCGCCGCGAGGGATTTTGGGAGCCATTTCTCACAAGGAAGAAAGTTAGGATTTTTTCGAACAAGAACTCTAAAAGACAAAAGCAAAGAGAGGAATCAGGCTAGAACTCTCTCTCTCTCTTCTCCTCACGCCTATTTATAGGCTCAGTCGCACGCGTGAACCGATGAAGTGTGACCTCAGCCGCCGCCTCGGGTTCTGCGAGGAGATAACTGAAGATAAATCCAAAAAGATCATCATTAATCTTCTTGGTTATCGAGGCGTTATCATTTGCATTAACTGAGAGGAGCATGCGCCCCATCACTGATGCACGGAGTATCCATGCGCCCGAACAGTCATGCGCCCCAACCACCATGCTTCTTATTCAAAGTATCCCAAAACTTGACAAAAAAGTTTTGAAAACTTTGAAGGGGGTCTTGTAGAAGCATGGAATTTCACGAACAGAAATTCTATGCGCCAAACACTACATGCGCCAGGGAGTTCAGACAAAGTACTTGACACAGTAAAACAAGAATATAGACATTAAAAGAAGATTTTTATTTCATATAAAACTCTATTACATGTCTTAAAAAGGGCTGTACAAAGGAGAACTTCTACAAAAAGAAAAGACCCTAAGTCTACAGCCAGGCGCAGCAGTCATCATGCACTCTTGAACAGGCGCATCTCACCATGCGCTCTCAGTCAGGCGCATCCCACCATGCGCTCCCAGCTGGGCGCATCCTTTCAGCAGCTCAGTTATGCGTATCCTCAGTTATGTGCATCCCTTCAGCAGCTCAGTTATGTGCCACCCTTCCAGCCAGGCTCACGCGCCATTTAATGCTTCGACTAATGAAGCATTTATTGAGCAGAACGAGGGTGGCAATCAACCCTCTAGCTGGAGGAAGAGCTCCCCAAACCGAGGAAGAGAAGAGCACCGCAAGTCAACCTATGGCCAGGGGAGGCTTCGAAAGAGCCTCCAAAGACCAAGGAAGACCGCAATCGAAACTGCGGCTAAAGGAGCAGCTTTTAACACAACCAGAATGGGCAACACCCACTCTGACAGAAGAAAGAGCCCCCGAAGCCGCAGCACCGCAATTCCGATCTGCGGCTCTTCCCACATAACGGAGACGAGGCTCGAGCATCCCGATCTTTGGATGTAACATGCACCTTCCGCCTGCCTCAGAAGCCCTCGACTCCGACTTTTGGATGTAACAGTCACCTTCAAGTGCATCAACGAAGATCATGCGTCGTATCTTCACCCTCGGGAGCATCTCGTCAACAGAATGTGCTCGAGCAAACAAGTTCACTTCGGGAGGACGTGAGAGAACGAGAAGCAAACTCTCTCCATGCCACTATTTATAGGCTGGGCAAATCAAACCCATGCGCCAAGTGGCCGGCTCTCCGAATCCCGTGCAATGAATTTGCATTAAATGGATGAACCTGACGCTTCGAATTCAGCAAAGTCAAAAACGGCTATTTAAAGCACTCGAAGAACGTAACAGTCGCACCAAAAGACGTGTCAAGCGGAGCGGATGCGCCGGCTAGACCGCGCATCACACGGATGCGCCCCTCAGCACCAAGTGCTTCACAAGCATGCGCCCCCATGCGGCCACACGCGCCTAGTGGAACGCCGATCGATGCGCCCACTCAATAACCCATCACCTGTCAAAGAACATTAAATGCTGAAGTTTGACAGAGTTGGCAGCACATCCCCTGAAGACTGCAGTTGACAGCTTTTTCAGAAAATGAAGCGTCACCGACGTCAGCATCATCATTACTCCCCTCCGGCGGTTACAAGCCACGTGGCCGCCCAACCATCTCGCATGCGCCTCCGCAGCCATGCGCCCAAATCTCTGCAAGCGCCTCAAAAGCCATGCGCTTCAGACTTTTCTCTCATCCCTAAAGACAGAAGTAAAGTCACTACTGAAGTCTAGCATGTGCCTCAAAAGCCATGCGCCCCGAATGGTTCGTGACTCCTAAAGGTTACGAGCCAAAGTCTCCTCATGCGCCCAATCCCAGGCTCATCCTACCAGATCATTCTCCACCAAATCCGAGATCTTCGAGCCATGGGCCTAGGACACGTGTCCTTTGACTCGATTCACCCAAGATCTCAGTAACAGAAAGATTCTTCCCCTTGCTACGTGCCAGCCCACAACAGTAGCATGAAGAATTAAACTCCTCAATCAGGGCGCATCGTCCATGCACCTCCATCAGCAATCACCACGTGGCGTCCCCGCATCCAGGCGTATCCTACATATGCGCGCTTGAGCAGCCAGCCTGCAGACTATAAATAAAGGGATCGTCTCCTTCTCACGGACGAACATACATAGACAGACAGAGACATCGCACAACAACTGAGGCAGATATAGACACTCAACGTCTTCTTCCTCTCTGCAAGCTCCAGCACCCAGAGCAACTCAGACCTTCAGAGAACCGATAACCGTCGTCAGATCGTCAACGGAGTCAACATATTACCACTCGCTCCATCGGCAAAAGGGACCCAGATAAACAAAAGTGTACTCCTAGGACTACGTCTAAGTCCTACATTGTAACACTGTTCTGTTTGTATTGAAATTTCCATCAAAAGATTTTAATGGCAAACAGATGCGAGTGCCTTAGTGCACGAGCCTATTCGACATCACGAAAGGTTATACGAACTTTTTGTTTATTGAACTTAAAAAAAAGGTACAATAAATTCCTATGCGAGAAAATCTAAGTACAAGAATTCTGGAAAAGCGTGACAGTAGAGATGGAGCACTGCAGCGACACCTTTACTCCGTTGATGATCTGACGACGAGTTGGACTTGCTTTGGCTTTCTGGTACCTTTGATGGAACTCTAGGGTTACCGATCAAGAGGATGCTGGAGTTGAAGCTTCGAAGCTCTACCTTTTGCCTTCTGCTTCTTTTTCTTTGTGTGTGTCCTTCTCCTCTCCTTGTTGAAGGGAAAACTCCACGTATGCGATGTTCACTCGAATTTAAGATATGAAGGAATCTGCTATCATTGTACGGTGAGGGCTTCTGCTGAGATGACACGTGGCGGACGTCGAGACTCCCATTTATCTAGATCTCGGGTGGTTATCAAAATAATCAAAGGAGAAGACACGTGTCGCATGTCTATTGCTGGGAATCCTCTCTTTAGATGAAGTCGAGTAGATCTTAGATTTTATCTCAGAGTAGTATTCTGTTTAATCTTTAGGAGGCGATCAGTTTAAACGAACCATCTTGATATGACCTTAATCAAAAGAGCAAATTTCATCCTTATCTGAGTTTTAAACCAATTGATAAGATATTCACACTTATCAATATGATCAACCTCTGTCCTATATATCTTTGAAGTGGCAGTTTAAACAAACCAATTGGGTGGGACTATGCAACCTGCGCCTCTAGCGAGGTCTTAGTGCTGCTGCACTTCTGGTGCGACGAGTGGACTGTTCTCCTGGAGAGAACGGAGCCTCTGCACTTTTAGGCGACGAGTGGACTATGTTTTGAAGACGAGGAACCTATATGCGTTTGAGCGACAAGTAGGCTGTGTTTCGAGTGGTAAAGTCACTGTGCTTTAGAGCGACGAGTAGGCTGTGCTTCAGGCTAACAAGGTTACTGTGCTTTTGGAGCAGTAGGGGGACTTGTGTTGGATGCACTGGTGTTTCCCAAGTCTTTAATGAAGGGGGTTGAGCTTCTGGGTCGAAGCAGAGGTCTTCATTGTTGAAGCTGGGATGATGTGAAGTCATCACCAGTCTGCACCTCCTGCTGGCACAGGATTGTAGCTACGCTTCTGGTTTGAAGAAGCTATCTTTGAAGTCTTCTTTAAGAGCAATTGATGACAGCTCTTTAAGGAACGACTCCCTCTTAATTGCCACCGTTACTTAGGGAATTTCAAGGGGTCTTTTAATGGTCTAAGACTTAGTCGAATGAACCCATTTAATGAGGTTCATCGTGCTGAGTCTTAGGTTCATCCCATTAATGTGGGAATTTTGACCGACGGCCCTGTGGCCTATGTCTTGGACCACTCCTACCCTATATAAGGGTGAAGTTTCTTCCAAAGAGTCACGTCTTCCTCTTTTTGTCCTTCAAGGGTAAGTTTGGGTGTTTTGCCCTTTAAAGCTTTTTTTGTCTTCTTTTTATGTCTTATCATTGTTCGATTCATGTAGGCGGGGTCCTCATGGTCAGAAAGGCTTAGGGAACTTTCTGAAGAGCCTGCGTCCGATGTTCCTCGAGCCATTAGGAAAGAGAGAAGGACTGCGGCTACTGTTTGTTCTGACTTGGAGGATGTCCCTCCTCCTGCTCCTTTCGAGTATGACACTCGGGGCCCCTTGGAGTTGTTGGCTTCGTCTCTGCAGGACCCTGCGAGGTTACCTACAACTTTTGTGAAGCCAACCGGAGGAAAGGTAAATGCAGAAGCTGAAGCCTTTACCCGGGTCCTGTCATTGCGTCTCCTCCTCATTTGGAGGATGACTCTGTTGTGCCGGATGAGGCGGAGGATCGTCCGGTAGAGGGACCAACTGAGGAAGTGATTGAAGTAGTGCCCGGACAAGCCGCCGAGGGGTCCACCATCGAAAGGTTTGTCGAAGATATCATCCGAACAGTTGCAGAGGAGGCTATTGAAGGGTTGGTTGATCGAGTCCTTTGGGAGATGGACGAGAAGGCCTCAGTAAGACCTGTCGATGTGGCTGCCAATGTCATCGCTGCAGAAACTGGTTGAGGATGCGGCCAACAAACCGGTTGATGAAATACTGACTAAGGAGATCACTGCAGAATCGACCCCGATTACGGGAATGGTCGAAGAGCCGATTGTGCCTCCTATGTCGTTGGTGTCCAACCGTTGGCTCCTGCTATTTCGGTCTTAATATCCGGACGTAGTTCGGAGATTGCCGCTGTCTCGACTTCTCCCATGACCTCAACGAGTTTGGCAGAAAACAAGTATTATTTAGATCTCCTCTTAGGTACCATCCGTTATGCTCTATTGCATGGTTTGGAGGGCATCTTTCAGCATAATAACACACTCAAACGTGCCTGCCTTATTATTGATGGTCAGCTATTGCTTCTGTGCCATTATCCTGAATATAAGACGAAGGCGGATGCAATTGCCAACCTATGGCTGAGTCAGAAGCCAATGCCTTGGAGCTGCGGAATCTCGAACGCAATGTCTCGACTCTGATTGCTGAAGAGTTGAAGAAAATAGCTTTTGAAGTGTCCCAATATGAACGGCAACGTCAGGATTTGTGGGCCCGTCTTACAAAAATTGAGGTTGCACTCAAGGAGGTGACCGATGCTGATGAGGTTCGAGCCCGTCGTCATACAGACACAGAGGATCAATGCAAAGACCTCCGAGAGCAGATTCAACAATTGGAGGAGACTCTGGTCCTTGCTGAGAGTGACCTGAGGAAGTCGGGGGACCAGAAGGAGGTCTTTCGCCAACGTTCCAAAGCTCTAGCTCAGGAGAAGGAGAGCATTGGCGTTCGTCTGGCTAAGTTGGCCCTTGCACGCCAAGCTATGTCCTCTATCGAAGATGAAGCTGCTCAGCATCGGAAGGCTAAGCAGAGGGCCAAAGCATTGGCTGAGCATCAGAGGACTCATTTGAGGAGCCGGTTAGAAGAGCTTAAGAACCAATCTTTTCAATTTTGACTTCCTTCTTTCTTCTTCTTGTCTCTCAGTTTATGAGAGACTATTTTTGTAATAGAAAACACCATCTCATTTATATATGAAAATTTGGCTTTCTTCTTCTTTTCTGTTTTTCTTCGTGGTTGCGAATCTTGTATAGAGCTAAGAATTCCCTTAGAGGAGATAGCTCTCTTGGGAACATGGTGTTTACTTAGAGGTGATATGGATATGGTAAACATGGGACTTTTTGTGGAGACACTTTCCTTACCCAGAGGTAATATGGACATGGCTAGGATAGACTCTACGGGGGTATAGAATGACTCAGAGGTAATATGGACATGGCTAGGATAGACTCTACGGGGGTATAGAATGACTCAGAGGTAGTATGGACATGAAGGGTTCTATAAATAACAACTGCGGGAGATTATCATGGAAGGGTTTCCTACTCAGAGGTAATATGGACATGGCCGGCATCCTTCATTAGAATAAAAGTTCAGAGGTAATATGGACATAAAATATTTTCTAGAGAAATATGATAACTCAAGGTTATCATAGAAAGGTGTGACTACTCAGAGGTAATATGGACATGGTAGACACAGTATAGAATAACACTTCAGAGGTGATATGGACGTTAAATATTTTCTAGACAGTTATGACAACATGGAGTTATCATAGGAGAGTCGACTACTCAGAGGTAATATGGACATGGTAGACGCGACTTTGACTAATGTGTAGGAAATTAATCCAGAGGTAATATGGATGTGGAAAGTTTGCTACTAGGGAGAGGTATAGAAGGGATGAATTCTTTTAACGGAATCCATTGACACTTAATGGGATGTGGGAGGTTTGCATTGTTCGAAATGCCATTCCCATTGAGATCCTAGGCGCTGCGTCCATGGTTCATCCTCGAAGTATTCAAACAACTGGTCTTTGTCCTCGATTAGAGGATTTGTGGAGACCATGTTAGTGTACAACATCTTTTTGAAGACCTGACCGGTACTGGTGTCAGAGTCCCAGGTTGAGGAGTCAGAAGAGTGTGAATGCATCATGACTTCCGTCTTTAACTCTTCTGAAGTTGAAGTGGGTGTAACATAACCCAACCCCCGGCCGGTATGCTGGTAATAGTTTTGAGCCTTTCCATTTGGAGCTCGAATCCGTAAGGGAAGGCACCGACCTTTACCATAGTTGAGTCCTTTGTTGTTGTTCAAGTCGTAACCCATCTTCTGGATGAGGTGTTTGGCTTGAGTAGCGTAACGGTAGAGTTGCATCTTGCCGTTTTCGGGTTCTGGTCCTCCTGGAGTTAGTCGCTAAGGATGCACCAATCGACCAAAGATGACGGGTACCTCCTCCTTATTCCTTGCTGGAACTAGGAAGTAAGAACCCCAAGAAAGGACAACTTGGCTCGCAAGGTTGGTAGTTGTCACTTGTGTTTGTAGCATACATAGAGTGTTGTCTAAGAAATATCTAGTGTTCCAACATGCACAAGAGTAATTAAGACAACTTTCTACTAATAAAATGAGAAATTTTATCCCAAGGGATTCCATCATCTAAAGAGTGTGCTTCGGTATTGGCGTAGACGTAGTCTTCTAGCTCCTCATCGGTGAGGACTAGGGCTATCGAAGGAGGAAGGGGAGGACGCTTTTCCTTTAGCTTGACCACCAAGGGGGCTATGGTCGGAGGTTCCTATGCCTTCATGGTTGGCTTTGGGGACCTCCGGGGTAGCATTATTCGTATAGTCTCCTGGCCATCATCTGACGTCACCGAGGGCGAATATGGCGCTTTGCCTCGGAGCTTAACAACGAGGGGCACTGATTCCTTGGGGGTTTTTCCTTCAGTCGAACCTTTACTGGTTCTTCAGTAACTGCTGCACTTTTTGAGGCCGTCTCTGCCTTATCGTCGACATCATTGCTCTCATCGTCCCAGGGGTCTGACTTGTACAGATCAGCATCCGTATAGTAGGCTTCAAGTCCCCGAAATGGGTCGATATCAGCAAATTCGATCTTGATAGTCCTATCGCTGGCCACGTACTTCATGCATTGATGAAGACTGGAAGGAACGATCATTTACTCATGAATCCATGGTCGTCCCAATAACATGTTGTAGTTTATGTCAGCGTCGATGACATAGCAAGTTACTTTAGTATGGAGGTCGCCTATTTGGCACTTCAAGCAAATTTTGCCCAGGGGCTCGCTCTTCCTTGTGTTGAAGACGCTGATTGTTGTGTTCGATGCAGTCAGCCGATGCATCAGAATCCCTAGAGTTTGGAGCAAACTCCTTAGGATGAGGGTAAAAGAGGATCCTGGGTCGATGTGGATGCGATTGACTTTAATGGCACCTACGTACCCTGTATAGTACAGAGGTCTGTTATGCCGGTTATTCTTCAGCAGCATGTCTTGTTGGGTGAAAGTGATACTGGGATCACTTCGACCACACTGTGACAATGTGAGCCGGCCGCAGGGTCTTCCTTGGGTGGTCGCACCTGAGTGAGAAAGGACTCGGCATTCTGCAAGGCTTCGCTGAGCGCATCTCGAGTTTCTTTGGAGAGACGGAGGATCTCGAAGAGTGATAATCCGACTGGGGTATTGTCTAGCTGCACCAGTATATCGAAGTTATAGGGTTTGATAGGCCTTACTACCGAGTCTTTCCTTAAAGGTTTGTCAAAGCAAACCTCCTTTTGCTTCTGTCTATCTGCGGCAGGAGTCTGAGACGGGCTTGCTTCTGATGTATCAGAAGCAGGGGTTGTAGTTGGTGGAGGTACTGTCTCCTCTAGAGCTTAGTTCTGCTCTTGCTGCCGTGCCGAGCGAGTGGTCACCAGGGTATCATCGGTCGATGCCGAGACCCTGCGACATGTCCTGACCTTCTTCCCTTTGACAGAGGGGGTTGTAGGTGCCATCATATCGGGAGTAAGGTCGGGGTAGACCTACATGACCTCGCCTCGTGGTGTGGAGAACGGGATGAGCCCTTGAACGTTGTCACGCACTGGTAGAAGATTGACTACTTCTATTGTCGCCCTCGGAATGGGGACGACCCCATCCCGTGCCTCTGTGGTTAGGAAACTTCCAAACTGGAGAGTAACCATGTTGACCGTGACAGTCTTTTCTTCATATTCAAGTGATATGACTTTGGCGTCGATGAGGCGCTGAATTTGTGTTTTTAATACGTAGCAATCTTGTGTCGAATGGTGGACATACTGATGATAATGGCAATATTTAGGCTTGTCCAGCTTCCCCACTTCATCTGGGCGCTTTGGTGTTGGGAGAGATAGCTTTAAACTCTTCGTCAGCATTTCGAAGAGTTCCAGCGTATCTTCGTCGTTTAAGGAGTAGGTCTCCTTCGGCTTCTACAGACTTGGGGTTCATGATTACTGAACATTTAGAGATGTTGACGGTCGTGGCTTGTTTGCCTTTTCCGTCTTTGGGGTTGTTGCTAGACGAGCGTCTCCCATGTCCTCGAGAGAAGGAAAGTTTAATCCCAGGAGTTGTGCATCTTGGGCTTTCCTTTATGCCACATCCACCTCTGTAATAAAAGGCGTTCGCTCTGTGCAAGGAGCACTGTGACACAATTTGTTTGCAGGTAGCATGTTCTTGCAGCATAAGTCCATAAGCATGGGCTCGGGCATGCCAGGCGGTAGCCTCAAAGCTGTCTGGCAGAAGCGTGTATGTGCAGACAGGTTCTTTCTCTCTCTGGATGACCTCCATGAGAGTTGACATCGTCATGTCCATCCCTCATTCATAGAATCAGTTGATGAAGAGAGTCTTCAGGTCCTCGAACGATGAAATGCAGTCATCCGGAAGACTGCAGAACCACTCATAAGCTATCCCCTGCAGTGCTCCTATGAATATGTTGGTGAGGAGGGCGTTGTTCTTTGGTAGGTGCCCTGTTACTGAGGCGAAGTACCTCAAGTATCGTCGGGGTGACTCCTTTCCATCGAAGGGCACGAGTGTCTGCGGATTGTATTTGGGAGGGTAGACTACGTTGTCCCACTCGGCAGGATATGGCTGCTGAATGCCCATCTTTCGGAGTGCTGCTTGCTTCTCTTTGGCATAGCGAGCATACAGTTCCTTGATGTCCTGCTATCTCTCGGTTGACATTGCAGGTCCTGTGATCGATGTAGTAGACGACGATGGTGCCACTTGGTTAATGATGGACAGCTTACTGGGTCCGTCGTTAGCTGTCGGGTCAAGCGCAAGTATGGAGGCAGTGGGGACCAAACTCACCTTGATCTCTAGTATGATAGAAGACAAGGATTTTATTGTGGCATTTAAAGTATCTAGGCTCGTCTTGAGAGCTTCGATACATTTCAGCTGGTCAGGCACTTCACTATTGTCCGCCTCGTCGCCATCAGCCATAAATACGGACCTTATGTGTGGATAAGTAGAAGGGACAGTAGACCCTTCGCTCTCCAGCTCAGATGCCTGTGCCTCATCGTCTTGAGGATGAATTGGAAGGTTGCGATCTTTCTCAGACTCATTGCGATTGCTACCCCTAGTTTGGTGGCTAGCTGCGCCTGTGGAGGCATCCGTATCATATGGTTCCTACTCAGACTGGAATACGACGTTGTCATGGACGGTGGGGGGTTGGCTACCCCCGGCGTCTGACGTGGTAACCAACGGAGATTTGGAACGCGTGCCTTGGAAAACACCTGTGATGGGTACCTTCGCCTTGCTACTCTCGGGCCGCTTCTTTGGCTTGATGGTCGTTATGGGAGGATTCTTGGATGACTTTTTAAGAGATTGAGAACCCTGTGCCGTGTTGCACGTAGCGACACGAAGTTCATCTTCGTCTGCGCTTGCCGACCACCTGTCGAACCTTCGACGTTCGGTTGACGCCGGCTATAGTCTTTGGAAGACGGAATGCCTCCTCGGCAACACGGTGGCTGCCTGTTAACAGCAATAATTGATGGTAATCTGGGTACAAGTATGCCTTGATTTAAGCGTGCCCTGTGCCGCAGATTCCTCTTTCGCCTTACGCATGTGTGAAAGCGTCAAGTCCTCTACCTCTGTACCCCCATTGTACACGCAGAAAAGCTGCATGTGGGTACGATCAAAGAGGGTGTGGCGAGGCAGACTCCTATCATGCTTATAGGAATGCTGCTTGCATGAGTCCTTCTCTATGGGATGTACCCGGCTTGCATCACGTACATGAGTGCTCAAGCGATAGAGGGGTTTAACTGGTCGAGGCATCGAAGCACGGGGACCAGTTTTGTATAACTTTCCATCGGCTGCGCGTGTGACTGACAACGCAGGCCTTTGGTCGGTCATTAGCATACTTTGTTGCACGAGGCACGTATTGCCTTCGATTTCTTCCTACTACCCCCATTGGGGGCGTAGTATTCATAATCCAATAAGGAATCGCCTGATGGGAAGGCAATTCTGTCGAAGATAGATCTTCTCGCTGGCAACGCTACCTTTGTGAGGGGTTGAAACGTCGTGCGCTTCCTTCAGCATTATTCCCTTATAAGGCCCGCCATAGGGACACTGTCCTCCTCGTCATATTTTCCCAAAGCGGGAATCGAGTGAGGTGGCATGGCCGTACTAGCCGAAATCTTCTCCGGGGCTTCAGCATTTAGAGGGTTCTGGATCGTAGTCCCCTCTGTCGTGTTGCTCGTCGCAGCCGCCTTGGACACCCAGACACGTCGAGTCTTCTTCGGTTTTATGAACCGCTTCGAAAGACTTGACTTCTCTCCAGAAAAGGAGATCTTCAAAAGCTTATTGGCCAAAGCGTACGACCAGCATCTTTTGGGAAGATCCCAGCAAGCTATCGTCAGATTGCGTCACCACCTTCTCTGGAGGAGAAGGAAGTCCCTAGTAGAGTCGCCATTTTGTTCGACATCAGAAAAGGTTATACGAACTTTTTGTTTATTGACTTAAAAAAGGTACAATCGATTCCTATGCGAGGGAATCTAAGTACAAGAATTCTGGGAAAGCGTGTGGTAGAGATCGAGCACTGCAGCGGCTCCTTTACTCCGTTGATGATATGATGACGAGTTGGGCTTGCTTTGGCTTTCTGGTACCTTTGATGGAACTCTAGGGTTACCGATCAAGAGGATGCCAGAGTTGACTTCGAAGCTCTGCCTTTTGCCTTCTGCTTCTTTTCTCTTTGTGTGTGCCCTCCTCCTCTCCTTGTTGAAGGGAAAACTCCTTCTATTTATAAGAGAAAGGGGGCAAATTTGTGATGTGCACTCGGATTTGAGATATGAAGGAATCTGGTGTTATTATACGGTGCGGGCTTTTGCTGAGATGACACGTGGCGGACGTCGAGACTCCCCTCCATCTAGATCTCGAGTGGTTATCAAAATAATCGAAGGAGGAGACACATGGCACGTGTCTATTGCTGGGAATCCTCTGTTTAGATGAAGCCTAGTAGATCTTGGATTTCATCTCAGAGTAGGATTCTGTTTGATCTTCATGAGACGATCAGTTTAAACAAACCATCTTGATACGACCTTAATCAAAAGAGCAAACTTTGTCCTTATCTGAGTTTTAAACCAATTGATAAGATATTCGCACTTATCAATATGATCAACCTTTTTCGTATCTTTGAGAGTGGTGGTTTAAACAAATTAATTGGGTGGGACCATACAACCTGCACCTCTAACAAGGTCTTAGTGCTGCTGCACTTCTGGTGCGACGAGCAGATTGTTCTCCTGGAGACAACGGAGCCTCTGCACCTTCAGGCGACGAGTGGACTACGTTTCGAAGATGATGGAACCTCTGTGCATTTGAACGACGAGTAGGTTGTGTTTCGAGTGGTAAAGTCACTGTGCTTTAGGGCGACGAGTAGGTTGTGCTTCAGGCTAACAAGGTTACTGTGCTTTTGGAGCGGCAGGCGGACTTGTGTTGGATGCACTGGTGTTTCCTAAGTCTTTGATGAAGGGTTTGAGCTTCTGGGTCGAAGCAGAGGTCTCTGCCGTTGAAGCTGGGATGATGTAAAGTTATCACCAGTCTGCGCCTACTGTTGGCACAGGATTGTAGCTGCACTTCTGGTTTGAAGAAGCTATCTTTGAAATCTTCTTTAAGAGCAATTAATGACATCTCATTAGGGAACGACTCCCTCTTAATTGCCACCGTTACTTGGGGAATTTTAAGGGGTCTTTTAATGGTCTAAGACTCGAATGAACCCATTTAATGAGGTTCATTGTGCTGAGTCTTAGGTTCATCCCATTCATGTTGGAATTTTGACCGACGGCCTCGTGGCCTATGTCTTGGACCACTCCTGCCCTATATAAGGGGGGAAGTTTCTTCCGAAGAGTCACGTCTTCCTCTTTTTGTCCTACAACACCATGCTGGATCCAGACTTAGCTTCGAGCTGCCGTTGGCCATGCCTAAGTCGGATTTTAGTTGAGGATCCCTTCGTTCAAAGGAGTTGTGCCTTTGTAGAAGAACTGCTGATGAGCTTCGGGATGTGGTGGAACACTTCTCATGGGGAGTTCGAACCTGAACTACATCTTGGAGGTCTTGGAGGTCCTGACGACCTAGTTTGGTCTAGTTGCCAACATGAAGCACCGCAGGTTGTGCTCTGCCATGTTCATTAGCGGCTGCGCACTTCCGTTTGGCTGGAAGAGCCTCAGAAGCTGATGCGCTTTTGAAAAGGGCCCCCTTTCGTGCTGTGGACTGAATACTCGCTCGGGCCAATAGCTACTTCAGGAAGAGCTGCACGTCTGAGAGGGGGGTGCTGTGGTGGTAGACTTTGATGGCGATTATATTCACATCTTCTATCCACAGTCTCTCCTCTCATGAAGATTACACTGTGAAGATCCTAGCATAGATCCGTAGAAGTTTTTAGTTCAGCGTATGTAATCACAAATACTTTGTAACAGATCCTTGTAGTTAGGAAGTCTTCTTTTATGTAATCGTGAAGAAACTGTAATAGACTCTTGCAGCCATGTTTTAATAAAAAGCACTTTCCTTGAACTTTTCATCTGTTTTTGTGAGTTTATCTTTTCTGTTGGCGTGCTCGACCGCCTGCGTTTCTGTGAAGCTGGGTTGGTAGTGAGAGCACCAACCTGCGCCGTTCGTCATCTGCACCTTTGTGAAGATGGGTGGGTAACGAGAGTACCCACCTGCGCCTTGTGTCACCCTGCGCTTTTTCATGCTTCTACAGAGCCGTAGAACATTGAATACCCTATCGAGGTGTGTCTCAAGCGCACAAGTCGGAGGAAATAAACATAGGTCTAGCCCATTGAAAGATCGAATCGAGACGTGCATCAAATGCATGAGTCAAAGGATGGTAAGTCCATAATATGACTTGCACTCGGTTATCGATGTGTTGAACCGACAAGATAGTAAGTTTGGTGCCTTCTGAAATGAGCTTGTACCTTGTATGGGGAGGGTGTCGGGTTATCCAATTTGGAAAGAGAAACAAGGTAGAGTTCCATTCTGGCGCGAATACGCCAACGACCTTCATATAGTTAAGGAACAGTGGGCCGAACGTGCGGGCACACAGAGATCCTGCCCAGAGATCACTTATAACATGACAGAAAAAGATGGTAGGCGTATTCCCCTTGCGTCGATGCAAGGGCAAGTGCGTCGTTGTTGGTAAAACGTTTGCGCCACAAATCAAAACACGAGATTGCTATATGTTGCTTTCCTGTTAGCTTACAAGATTCAAACATAACATGCTTGCCATGATAACATGCTTTACTGCTTTCGAATATGCCATGAAACCTATCATAGGCAAATATAGAATAATCACAAATTAAGCTGCATGATCCATATATCTACTTAATGTCAGTTTAGTGAAGTGGGTCTCTGATCAGTACGCGAGAGGATTAGTACTGATCTCCCATCAGATTGCTTGCAGGTTCAGGGAATGATCTGCTCGCGGCGGAGCTTCGTTTGAACGTGCTGAGGCATGGAATACCATAGCGTTTTGAGGCATGCGACCGCATAGATGCTCAGACTTGAAACATAATTGATGCGGTCGGGATATAGAAGACATGATGTATGGAACGGTGAAATCCTTTGTGGGCAAGTGAGAACCTGAGTGTTGTAATCAATATGGCAAATTCAGTTGGGCTATTAAAAGCCTTTGTAACCTCAGTTCATTTATCAAATAAAGAGAATTGTTTCGTATACTCTGTTTCTTCCGCTGCTAAATAACTATATCAAAGATAACCATTTGAGAAATTGTCATCTTGTCTTGTATGTGAGCAACTCCAGACTCATACGACATCACGCCCCAGCGAGGATGATAATTCAGATAAATCGATACGAGGACGAGCAATTTTTCGGGTCGGGGCGTGACAACGCACGACCTCAAGATTCCGTTCCCTCACAATGCTTCTATCCACTTGAGTTACCTAGATTAACCGTACCTTCGGTTGGAATCCTATGCCGTGGTCACATAATACTCCTCTTAAATGTTGTACCTTTGCACGATTACCCTAAGTATGGATCCAGAATGGCTCATAGAGTCCCAATTCTAAATACATCCTGAGTGTAATACATCAAACCATTAATCATCATACCACGCCGATGTTACTAGCTACTAACCATAACCGTGCTGGAAAATATGATGGTATTGCCATATAACTCATAGCATCGGTTAGCATGTAGATTAGCACCTCGGTGCACACATAGGATAGCACCATAGTGCTCACATAGTTGTACCTCAGTACATGCAAGTAATAGTACCAACACAGCACAGGTAATCAAGTCAGGAACATGGTCGAACAGGCACATGGACTAGTTACTTAGAATCCACTAGGTATACATGCGAATGGGCATACATAGGCCCAAGGATCATATAGGCGTATGAGTCGTGCGTAAGTACTATACGCATAGGTCAGATAGACACCTAGGTGCATGCATACTCTTGCGCGCATGGGCAGGTAGGCGCATGAGTCAGGAAAATAAGTCACAAGAGATTCAATAAAAACCAATCCAAATTATCAAGTAGGCACATGGGGTAATCCTGCACATGAATCACCATGTGCATGGGTCAATCCAATGCATGAAACAACATGCACAAGGGGCCAACAAAGTCTCATGAGCCATAGGCTCAGGAAAACTGGCAGGTTGGTCCTAGTGCATAGCTCCTGAGTGCATGGCGTTCTGAGTCTTAGTCAGGCACATAGCAACCAAGGCGCATACGGAGCAGGCGCATAGCAGATCCTGCGCATGGCGAGTCATGCGCATGGCACCCAGGAGAATGGCTAGACAGGTGCATGGCATTCAGTGTGTATGCGAGACCCGTCTGTGCCTTCTGTCTATGCGCGTAGGGAACCTACGTGTATGACGCACATTGAGTTGGGCATGTGTTGCCAGGACTCCCTGGCTCATGGCCTTTTGGCGCATGGCCTCCTGGATGCATGGGGAGGGGGATGCACTGAAAAGGCTCCCTGACTCATGGCCTTTCGGCACATGGCCTCCTGGCGCATGGGGGAGGTCGTCGTCGCCAAACAACAAGCTTTGGACATGTAGTTCTGCTCGTGTCACCTGCCTCCGTGTCCGTGGCAGCAACCTGTGCGCGTCAACGGTACCTCACTGCCTGGCGAGCATCCCTCCGATAAAGCACCTCCGTGGCACCCCCGTGCACCTAGCGCTGGAGCCGATCAAGGTGAGTCCCCCGACTCTCCCCGCTCGCCTTTCTCTCTCCTCTCACCAGTTCCTTTCCTCTTTTTTCTCTCTCTCATTCAAAAGAAAATTCTGCACTTAAAGAGAACATCTGTTCTCGTTTGTGTGTGTGTTCTCTCTCGAGAAAGAATAGGACAACACTGTTGTCCACATTGTTATTATTATTATTATTATTATTATTATTATTATTGTTATTATTATTATTATTATTATTATTATTATTAGTTTGACTATAATGCAGGAAATCGAACTCAGGCTTTTGTATGTATATATATATATATATATATATATATATATATATATATATATATATATATATATATATATAGTACAATACACCTAGTACAAATTTAGTAATTGCATTATTATTATTATTTTTATTATCATTGATAATAATTGTCATATCCATAAATAATATTTTCAAATATGTTATTAGGCATGGAACCTACAATTATCTTCAAAATTTGGGTTAGAAGCCCTAAAAAAATATTTGCTATATTATTTTATGTTTCTTTTTGGTAAGAAAAGGGTATATTTTTTGCCAAAAAAATTTACTTCGACAAAATTGGTTTAGCCTTAAACTAGTTTTTCTAGATGTCACGCCCCAGTCCCAAAAATAGAAGGACTAGAACGTAATCATGCCAGCTGTATACATACGAAGTATGCTCCAATGTATGAAAACCTTGTATGTATACATAAGCTGTAAAATACAGTAATCCCAAGGCCAGCTAATCTCATCCAAAAATGAAAGAATAAAAGATGTCATATAATCAACTATAAATTGTCGTTGGTACATTTAGTTGGGCGGAGACAAATCCACTACCAACTATGAAAAGAAATACATAATAAGAGAAAGAGTTTGGCGAGCGAAGCGAAGACGATCAAAGTGCAATCATCCTCGAAGAAATAAAAATGATCATGGCCATGGCTAGAATACCTGCGAAAGACAAGAGCACATACCTGGCAAGATAACCAAGTCCTCAGAGAGACGTAACAAGATACAAGAAGAACATGCCATAAATAACTGAATATATAATATGTCACAAACCAAAATAGGTGACAAGACATCCATAAGGTACCTAGCCGTACAATTGTGTTCATGCAGTTAAGAACAAACCTCCAAGGCATGGGCATGTAGCTTAGGAGCAGGAATCTCAGGTACGGCCCCATCAGGATACCAGGGACCACAAAGCATAACATTCATCGAATGTCAGAGGCCGACAGGAAATCAGGTATCAGGATCCAGGACCGTATCTTCCGCGGGGATAACCGACAATAGGAAAGTGCATAAGTGACCCATACGTTAAGGAACTGTTCTTCCCACCCAATGCCTAACAGAGTCACATCCCTGACTCATATACCTCTACTAACTGCTAAGTCTCTTAACATGCCTCTATTAGCAGTTAGCCCTAACGATGCACATGAGGGATCAGCCCACATGCAAGAACCTCTACATGCTACTCATCTCACACATCCTCGTGGTACAACTGTGTCAAGGTGTATGCGATACACTACAGACGGTAGTCCCTTAACTCTAGGTTCATATGCAATCAAAGGATAATAACAAAGTAAACTAATAATCACTGAACAGATAGTAAATCAGGAACTGTAAGAACCAAAAATAATGAACAGTGATATGTAATAAATAAATGCAGACTGAATATAAACAGTTTAATGGCAAGGTATCTTGCCTGGTGTGTCTCCTGGTGGTGCAATGTTCTGTCATGTCCCAATAGTCCAATAGCCGGGGTCGATATGTGAGGGTCCGATATTTCATGAGAAAGAGAAATGCGTGATCAGTCGTGATCAATGGTGGAAATTGAGGAGAAATCGTGAAGAACATACTCATACTATTTTGAAAATATTTATGATACTTGAAAACTATGTATAATTTTAAACAAAATATCTTAATTACATATATAATTAAAATCATAATGTGAAACAACCTTTTTATTAGTCAAAATATTCTAAAAATTATTTTAGGTAGAGAATCTAATTTTTATCAAAATAGGATTTAGGTCGAAGACTATATTTTAAAATGTCAATAATATAGTAAAATATTTACGTTCTGAAATCAGTTTTGAAATTCATACATAGTCAAGCACCAATATACTTTGGTTACCAAAATTTAGAATTTATTATATATTTATTTGTTTAATGTAACACAATATTAAAGATAATAATAATAATAATATTAATAAATCTTTTAACAAAATATACTTATATATAATAATAATAATAATAATAATAATAATAATAATAAAAATAAATAAATAAATAATTGTGACAGCAAGTCTTGCTATCCTTTATTAGAAAGTTAAGGAAGAAGGAAAAGGGGTGGAGAGAGAGGGTATTCGAGAGAGAGAGGGGAAGAGTGAGGGAAGGGGGAAACTAACTGAGGGCTCGGCCGGGCTCCGCGAGGCGACGGCGGTGGCGCAGCTGCGACGAAGGTCGACTGTGGTGGCTCGTGAAGGCGGCGGATGGGCGCGGTCATCACTGACGCCGGCCCAAGATCTGGCGGCGGATCGTCAGCGCTCTGGTGGCGCTCGACTAGGCTGGACGGGGTGGATGAGGGCGGAGCTTGGCGCGGGTTGGAAGGACGAGGAGCTGCGGGCGCCGGCGGTGGAGGACTGGAGGTCGGATTCGGCTGGCACGGATCTGTCACGGTCCTTACGGGACGTGGCCAGATGAAGCTGCGGTGGAGAGGCGTGTAGGCCGAGCTAGGGCTATGCCGCGGCAAAAAAAAATTCGGCGGCTGCCGCCACAAGCGGTGGGACGCACACCCGCGTGCAGCCTAGCGACTGACGCGAGGACGGCGACTGAGGGAGCTCAACGCATAGGCGGCCGGAGGAAAAAGAGCGGCCAACGGGTTCGTGGATGCGGCAGACAGCGGTGGATGCGGTTCATCGGCGCTGAAGCCTAGTTCGGCCGCTCAGCAGTGCGTCTGATTTAGGAAGTACAGGTCGAGGCGAACGCCGGAAGAGGGAACGCTGCGGTGGCGAGGTGAGTTTGGTTTTTGTCGTTGTTGTGTTTTCTTCTTTTCGGTGGTAGTGAATGTGGTATTTGGGGACGGTGCCGCGTCGGTGGGGTACTGCGATGGTTCGGTTGCTCCGGCGAGAATAGGCCGTGGGTGGTGGTAATGGATGATGATGTTGGTGATGATGTTGATGTTGGCTGGGTGTTGGTGCTGCCATTGGTGGTTGTCGAGGGCCGTTTGGGTGGTATTCGCGACGGCGGTGGCGAGAGTTGGGTGGTGAAGGTTTTGGGTGGTGGTGCTAATGGCGTTGGTGATTGGGGGTTTGCGACGGTGGAAGGACTGTGTTGTGTCCTGCGAGACACAGGATAATTCTGTGTCCGGGGCTGTCGGACACGAAGAACGATTGTATATGTACAAGAAAACACATAGTGGATGGGGAAGGGGCACGGGCACGGACACGATGCACATTTGTGGATGGTAGAAAATTTGCTAGTGGATTTATGGGAGAATAGCCAAGTACCTCTCCTTTGATAGGAGGTGGGAATCCTATTAAGATAAAGACTAGGATTTATTTAATTCTCCAATAGATAAGGACATATAAATTCAAATCGATTTTTGAAATGATTTATCAAATCTAATTCAATATAAATAAACCCTTTTTAATTCAAATCCATTTAAAATAAATTCTTTTCCAATAGAAATTATCATAATTACTTAAATATTAAATATAACCATATTTTAAATATCTCTTTCATAAATAATAAAATACTATAATAATTAGTTTTGAAAATCAATATATATATATATATATATATATATATATATATATATATATATATATATATATATATATATATATATATATATATATATATATATATATATATATATATATATACATCAATTAAATTCATGCACGTCTCATAAATCTAGAATAAATACATAAAATTTACTTTCTAAATTACCAATACTAAAATAGCTTTTTTTAAAATAAATATAATAAAGTTTTAAAAATTTCTTAATGCGATACTTTATGCAGCTTTTAGCAATAAAATAAATAAATAAATAAAATATTTATCACCTATTATTTGAAAGCTATATTTTATATAATAAAAAATGTTTTTTAAAAAATATGTACCTAGCACATATTCGCACTCGACGGGAAAATACGAACGCAAATTCGCACGTGACGCACATTTACGAGAATGCGAAGTACAAGTAAATACCATTAAATACCAATTTATTTTTAGAAAAATATCGTAGTAGAAATTTAGGGAGTTTACATCCTACCCAACTTAAAAGAATTTCATCCTTGAAATTTAGGAGTAGCTAGGGTAGGTAGGGTCGAAGAAAGGACGAGGAGTTTAAGGCAAATATATAGGCACATTCAGTGACAAGGGTCATAAGTGATAGGTCGGCTAGAGGAAATCCTAATATAAGTTCCATCGTCCTTCCAAAATAGGTGAAGGTGAAAGCAATAAAGAGATCAAAAGCGATATTACGAATACGTGATTCAAAGACGACCGAATAATTTTAAAAGAATTGTCAAGGCAGTCGTGGATGGGATTCTAGAGGTCAAGTTGTAATTATGTCCCATCCACGTAGAATAATAGGTAAAAGCGAACCAAAGTGCACTTGGTTGATCAGACCATCATTCATCGGTTCTGATTAGACAATACGTTAGTGAGCGCGCTCAATAGCATAAGTCATGAACACGCTCGATAAATCAATGAGCTTGCAAAACTAGATTATAGTAGCAGTATTAGTCAAGATGGTAAAATCATAGGCATGAGAGTTTATCGATAAGAAGTTTAAGCAACGAATCGGAAACGGAATCCAGCAAGCAATTTGAACAACAATAAGAAAAATAATTTGGTATAGTCTAGAAGAAATGTCATGGCGTCCCAATCAATGTCTATATTCGAAAAAGACTATCATTTATCCAAGATGTGTAAGCTCACAACAATTTTCCAGATCTCAAAAATTTACTAGCTCGATACTCTTGATTCAGACTTTCATCGTTATATCTCGAATCGTCTTATCAATAGTAACTTTAGTCTCTTCAAATTCCATATTCCACAAAATTTAATTTTTCATAAAACATTTTTGTTTTCCTCAAATTGGAGTTTCTCCTCAATTTTGACTCACAAAAACTTTGGTTCCTTAAAACATATTCTTAATCATAAATCTCGTAACCTTAGTTCTAATCTTGATTATTTTGGAAAAATCACATACCTTATAATGAGCCTCAAACTTTTGGAATAAATTCCTCAATCATTTTTTTTTTCAAACCTATATACTTCTCAAATCAACTCTTCCTACTAGGAGTTCCGTGTCTACTGATATAGGATCAATCCTTTGAGCATCACAATTTCTCATTCTCAAATTTCTGATTATTCCTTGAAGACAATTTGTCAATTTATAATTCTTTCATATTTAATCATATCTTTAATCACCACAGTTTATAAAAATTTATTTTTTTTTATTTTTATTTTTTCGTGCCATAGCATATTCCTCATATTCCTTTAATCTCCCATATGGGATTCTCTAATCTAGTCGTAGAATTGAAGGGTGCCATAGAAATTTCATCTACATACAAGGAAACCATAATAAACACGATTTGCATGAGTTACGGGAAGTGAAATAAAGTAAACATTTGGGTGAAGAATATAGCTAGGCTTCAATGGTCTTGGTAAGGGTTTGGATAATAATTACAGATTATTGTGCGAAAATAAAATTTAAGGGTCTAAGCAAATAAGATAAGGCACGAAAATAAAAGGCACGAGTTAGCAATCAACATAGAGCACAAGCTAAGCGTTTAAGGAATTAAGTTGATCACAATCATTTATTTGGTCGAAAGTCTTGAGTCTTGGTTGAATCTCTATCAGTGGTCATGAGTCGACATCATGGTAAAGGTTACAGTTTAGCCTTTTTGACCCAAAGCCATATCAAGAAAATAGACTACAAGGAGATGTGTTTTAGTGGCACGTGATATACCTACAAGAAGGTGGGCTCGTCTAGGTCTTGTGTATGGAATTTGTTGGAAGAAAAAGTTTATTGTTGTGCTCCAAATATCAAAGTCACGATAGGGAACGCAAATGATCAAAATAGAAAGTGGGTTCTCATGTTGTACTAATTAATGCACAAAAAAGATACAGTTGAATCACGAAATAAAGATAATTACGAAATCTCGTAGATCAAGTTAATATAAGTCAGGGATACGACTTCTAGAGAGAAAATAGTCTCATGGATAAGGGTATGGTCAAGGGAATGATTCTAATCATTTCTAAGTTTCAAATAATTAGATGGTCACGATAAAAGATCTAGATTTGAGGGAAGGTCGAGTGGGTCAAGATAAAGATATAGTTATACAGTTTGGTCGATGACTAACTATACTTGTGTATATGTCAAATCATAATCATAGGTGGTATGGCAATCTAATGTGGAATACTTCTATCTCACTAGGGTGATCTTACTTGCTTCTTGGTCCTCTACCAATATATGATCTACTCTAAAATTTTTAAGTTCCTCAAAAGTTTTTCAATAAAATTCTCAAGATACTCCACCAAAATTTCTAATTATCTTAGGCTGCCCAGTTTAATCAAAATTTAAATCTCTAATCAATCTCGAAATAGTCCTTGTATATCGCAAATTAAACATACTTTTTTTTCACCAAAATTTAACTATCCATAATCAAGACTTTAAACTCAAAATCTAAATAACTTTATAAATCATATATCATATGACACAATTTGAAATTTGAATTTTTCCTTCAAAGTCGTTTTCATATCTTCCAAAATATTTTAAACAAATTTTTTCCCATCATCTCTTCAAACTCAAAATTAAATAAACTTATAAATCGTACGACTCAATTTAAAACCTCAAGCTCTCTAATAAACCGTAAATCATAAACCCTCCATATTCTCTAGTCGTTTACAAAATCATAACTTATAATTTAAAACTCTTTAATAAATTTTGAGATAAACTTTAACATATTACAATCCAAACTTGAACTTAACCGTAATTCATGTGTCACAATTCAAATCGGTTTCATATCCCAATAAATCACAAACTATTTCGCAATTTCCAAAAATCATAAATTTGTTTTCTCGATCTAGCTATCCTCTTGTGTATACCACCTTGTAATAGCAAAATAAAATTCCAACTATCCTTTGAAGGCGGTAATATGCTACTACCCAACTTGGAATTAACTAATCCTTAAAATCATACTTTTAGGAAAAATGTCTTTATAACTCAAATAAGACCTCAATGTACACTAATTGTCAAGGTAATCTTCCTAGCCATGGGTTTGACCTATGTGCATATAATAGTGTAGTCATCTTCCTAACTGTCACTAAGCACGAAAGATAAGAATTTACGGTAGAAAGAGTTCAAGCAGGATGCAAATCAAGGATGGTAACGAGAGTTCAAAACTTGAAACAAGGAAGGAGGTCAAGCTTTTGGATGAGATCCTAAACTCTATTGCTATATTGCAGGCTCACATCGGTACAATTATGTAACCGAAGTGACAAACGCGACCTGCATGGACCACCACAAAAATATGTCACGCCCCAGTCCTAAAAATAGAAGGACTAGAACGTAATCATGCCAGCTGTATACATACAAAGTACACTCCAATGTATGGAAACCTTGTATGTATACATAAGTTGTAAAATGCAGTAATCCTAAGGCTAGCTAATCTCATCCAAAAATGAAAGAATAAAATATGTCATATAATCAACTATAAATTGTCATTGGTACATGTAGTTGGGCGGAGACAAATCCACTACCAACTAAGAAAAGAAATACATAATAAAAGAAAGAGTTTGGTGAGCGAAGCGAAGACGATCAAAGTGCAATCATCCTCAAAAAAATAGAGATGATCATGGCCACGGCTAGAATACATGCGAAAGACAAGAGCACACACCTGGCGAGATAACCAGGTCCTTATAGGGACGTAACAAGATACAGGAAGAACATGCCATAAATAACTGAATATATAATATGTCACAAACCAAAATAAGTGACAAGACATCCATAAGGTACCTAACCGTACTACTGTGTTCATGCAGTTAAGAACAAACCTCCAACGCATGGGCATCTAGCTCAGGAGCAGGAATCTCAGGTATGGCCCCATCAGGATACCAGGGACCATAAAGCATAACATTCATCGAATGTTAGAGGCCAGCAGGAAATCAGGTATCAGGATCCAGGACCGTATCTCACGCGGAGATAACCGGCAATAGGGAAGTGCATAAGTGACCCATACGTTAAGGAACTGTTCTTCCCACCCAATGCCTAACAGAGTCACATCCATGACTTATATACCTCTACTAACTGCTAAGTCTCCTAACATGCCTCTATTAGCAGTTAGCCCTAACGCATGCACATGGGGGATCAGCCCACACACAAGAACCTCTACATGCTACTCATCGCATACATCCTCGTGGTACAACTGTGTCAAGGTGTATACGATACACAACAGACGGTAGTCCCTTAATTCTAAGTTCATATGCAATCAAAGGATAATAACAAAGTAAACTAATAATCACTGAGCAGATAGTAAATCAGGAACTGTAAGAACCGAAAATAATGAACAGTGATATGTAATAAATAAATACAGACTGAATATAAACAGTTTAATGGTAAGGTATCTTGCCTGGTGTGTCTCCTGGTGGTGCGATGTTCTGTCATGTCCCAATAGTCCAATAGCCGGGGTCGATATGTGAGGGTCCGGTATTTCATGAGAAAGAGAAACGCGTGATCAGTCGTGATCAATGGTGGAAATCAAGGAGAGATCGTGAAGAACATACTCGTACTATTTTGAAAATATCTATGATACTTGAAAACTATGTATAATTTTAAACAAAATATCTTAATTACATATATAATTAAATTCATAATGTGTAACTACTTTTTTATTAGTCAAAATATTCTAAAAATTATTCTAGGGAGAGAATCTAATTTGTATCAAAATAGGATTTAGGTCAAAGACTATATTTTAAAATGTCAATAATATAGTAAAATATTTACGTTCTGAAATTAATTTTGAAATTCATACATAGTCAAGCACCAATATACTTTTGTTACCAAAATTTAGAATTTATCATATATTTATTTGTTTAATGTAACACAATATTAAAGAAAATAATAATAATGATATTAATAAATCTTTTAATAAAATATACTTATATATAATAATAATAGTAATAATAATAATAATAATAATAATAATAATAATAATAATAATAATAAATAAACAATTATGGCAGCAAGTCTTGTTGTCCTTTATTAGAAAGTTATGAAAGAAGGAAAAGGGGTGGAGAGAGAGAGTATTCGAGAGAGAGAGGGGAAGAGTGAGGGAAGGGGAAACTTACTGAGAGCTCGGCCGGGCTCCGCGAGGCGGCGGCGGCGGCGCAGCTACGACGAGGGGCGGCTGCGGTGGCTCGTGAAGGCGGCGGATGGGCGCAGTCATCACTGACGCCGGCCCAAGATCTGGCAGCGGATCGTCAGTGCTCTGGTGGCTCTAGACTAGGCTGGACGGGGTGGATGAGGGCAGAGCTTGGCGCGGGTCGGAAGTACGAGGAGTTGCGGGCGCCGACGGTCGAGTACTAGAGGTCCGGTTCGGCTGGCGCAGATCTGTCACGGTCGGTACGGGAGGTGGCCGGATGAGGCTGCGGTGGAGCGGTGTGTAGGCCGAGCTAGGGCTATGTCGCGACAAAAAAATTTCTGGTGGCTGCCGTCACAAGCGGTGGGACGCGCACCCGCGGGCGGCGCTAGCGACTGACGTGAGGACGGCGACGGAGGGAGCTCGACGCACAGACGTCCGGAGGAAAAAGAGCGACGGTCGGGTTCGTGGATGCGGCAGACGGCGGTGGATGCGGTTCATCGGCGCTGAAGCCTAGTTCGGTCGCTCAGCAGCGCGTCAGATTCGGGAAGTACGAGTCGAGGTGAACGCCGGAAGAGGGAACGCTGCGGTGGCGAGGTGAGTTTGGTTATTGTCGTTGTTGTGTTTTCTCCTTTTCGGTGGTAGTGACTGTGGTATTGGGGGGCGATGCCGCGTCAGTGGGGTACTGCGATGGTTCGGTTGCTCCTGCGAGAATAGACCGAGGGTGGTGGTGATGGATGATGATGTTGGTGATGATGTTGATGTTGGCTGGGTGTTGGTGCTGCCATTGGTGGTTGTCGAGGGCCGTTGGGGTGGTATTCACGATGGTGGTGGCGAGAGTTGGGTGGTGAAGGTTTTGGGTGGTGGTGCTAATGGTGTTGGTGATTGGGGGTTTGCGACGGTGGAACGACTGTGTTGTGTCCTGCGAGACACAGGATAATTCAGTGTCCGGGGCTGTCGGACATAGAGAACGATTGTATATGTACAAGAAAACACATAGTGGATGGGGAAGGGGCACGGGCACGAACACGATGCACATTTTGTGGATGGTAGAAAATTTGCTAGTGGATTTATGGGAGAATAGCCTAGTACCTCTCCTTTTATAGGAGGTGGGAATCATATTAAGAATTTATTTAATTCTCCAATAGATAAGGACATATAAATTTCGATTTTTGAAATGATTTATCAAATCTAATTCAATATAAATAAACCCTTTTTAATTCAAATCCATTTGAAATAAATTCTTTTCCAATAGAAATTATCATAATTACTCAAATATTAAATATAACCATATTTTAAATATCTCTTTCATAAATAATAAAATAATATAATAATTAATTTCAAAAATCAATATATATATATATATATATATATATATATATATATATATATATATATATATATATATATATATATATATATATATACATGAATTAAATTCATGCACGTCTCATAAATCTAGAATAAATACATAAAACTTACTTTCTAAATTACCAATAACTAAAATAGATTTTTTTTAATAAATAAAATAAAGTTTTAAATTTTTTCTCAATACGATGCTTTATGCAGCTTTTAGCAATAAAATAAATAAATAAATAAAATATTTATCACCTATTATTTGAAAGCTATATTTTATATAATAAAAAATGTTTTAAAACAATATGTACTTCGCACATATTCGCACTCGACGAGAAAATGCGAACGCAAATTCGCACGTGACGCACATTTACGAGAATGCGAAGTACAAGTAAATACCATTAAATACCAATTTATTTTTTTTAAAATATCGTAGTAGAAATTTAGGGGGTTTATACTAGATTTGTATATATTTTAATCATAGTTAATACCAATAATATATAGTCTTCTTCCTATAAATCCTATTTTGACAAACTTAGAGTTCCTTGGCTAAAAACGATTTTTGATACTTTCAAGTATTTTTCTAAAATTATTTTAACTAGTAAAAAGGGTTTCCAAATTTATAACTTATTTTCAAGTATGTATTTTCTCTTAAAACATTTTAACTGAATATATTTTTCGAGTAATATAAATAGCTTCTAAAAAAATAGTATGCGTACTTTTCTCCATAATACCCATTGATGTCAATCTTGATCACGACTAATCACATGTTCCTATTTTCTCGTGAATTCGGACCTCTACACATCAACTATGGCTATTGGACAAATTAGGACATGTCAGATCATCGCACCACACTAGGCCCACTACCAGGCAAGATACGTTGCCATATTTACTGCTTATATGTATTCTACATTTTTGTTTAGTTATTGCACATTTACTATTTATTGATTCTAGTTATCTAGTTGCATCTTTATTAACCGTTTATAGTTGACTTATTGTGGTTTCAAGTTATATAGAGTGCAAGATTACTAGTCATATTTTTAGTAATGTGCAGTGGACCTAGAGTTAAAAGGACTACCATATGTTTAGTGCATTTCATAAACTTTGTCATAGATATGCCACGAGATGTGTGTGAGTTGTGAGTAACATATAGAGGTCACTTGCGTGTTGTCTGATCACCTGTGCGCATGCGTTAGGAATAACTATCAATAGGTGCATGTTAGAAGACTTGTCAGTTATTAGGTTTAAAATAGTGTTGTGGAAGTGACACATGTTTGTGTGTCATGGTTACGACCCCATGTATAGTATCATGGGGAGGGAGAGGACAACAATTAGCGTTGGGGCTACTATTTACTTTTTACACACTTTTGGGGCCGATAGTGACTCGGAGGAGCGCTAGTTACTGCCCATGGCCGATAGTGACTCGGATGAGCGCTATTTACTACCAGGTCTCCTTTTATTTGCGTTGCTGATCATAAAGCCCCCGCGTGGAACGTTGTCCTTAGAGTGCATATCACTTAGATGGTTAGGGAACCAGTTGTGTTGTTGTCATGTGCTGTTTACATTTACAGTTTTATATGGCATGTTCTTCCTGTATCTTGTTATATCCCTCTGAGGACCTGGTTATTCCTCCAGGTGTGCTTTTGTGATTTCTGCAGGTGCTCTAGCCAAGGCCATGATTCACACTCTTCCTTCGAGATGATTACTCTTGGACCTTCTTTGCTTCGCTTGACAAATTCCTTCATTGTTATGTATATTTCTCATTTAAATTAGTTGGTAGTGGATTTGTCTCCGCCCAACGTCTTGTACAAATAATAATTTATAGTTAAATTTTATCATTATTCCTTTATATTTGTGGATGAGATTTAGTGTATCATGGTTACTACATTTTACAGCTTATGTATACATACGAGGGTTCCATGTACTTCGTATGTATACAGCTGGCATGTCTACATACTTAGTCCTAAGTATTTTGGGACCGGGGAGTTACAACCTCGGTGCACACATAGGATAGCACCACAGTGCTCACTTAGTTGTACCTCAGTACATGCAAGTAATAGTACCAGCACAACATAGGTAATCAAGTCAGAAACATGGTCGAACAGGCACATGGGCTAGTCACGTAGAATTTACTAGGTATACATGCGAATGGCAACATAGGCACAAGGATCATATAGGCGCATGGGTCGTGTGTAAGTAATATGCGCATAGGTCAGGTTGACACCTAGGCGTATGCAAACTCCTGTGTGCATGGGCAGATAGGCACATGAGTCAGGAAAATAAGTCATAAGAGATTCAATAAAAATAAATCCAAATCATCAAGTAGGCGTGTGGGGTAATCCTGCGCATGAATCAGCATGCACATTGGTCAATCCGGCGCATGAAACAACATGACAGGGGGCCAATGAAGTCTCCTATGCCATAGGCTCAGGGAGACTGGCAGGTTGGTCTTGGCATATAGCTCATGGGTGCATGGTTGTCTGATTCTCAGTCAGGCGCATAACAACCAAGGCGCATGTAGAGCAGGCACATAGCAGATCTCGCATATGGCGAGTCATGCACATGGCACCCAAGAGCACGGCTAGACAGGCACATGGCATTCAGTGCGTAGGGAACCTACGCGCATGATGCGCATTGAGTCGGGGATGCGTTGCCATGACTCCCTAGCCCCGGCACATGGGCTCCTGGGCGCATAGGATCGAGGATGTGTTGCCATGACTCCCTGGCTCATGGCCTTTCGGCGCGTGGCCTCCTAGGCACATGGGGGAGGTCGTCGTCCCCAAACATTAAGCTTTGGCCATGGAGTTCCAAAAACTTCAAATAGCTATAACTTGAGTTCTAGAACTCGAAATCTGACGAAATAAAAGTCAAAATTGCACAAAATCTAATTCTCTACCACATGAAAAAGTATTTTCTAAAAATAAGCACTTCTAAGAGATCTTTCCACCAAAAGCTCCAAAAAAAACCTAACTTATAAAAACTCCGATCTACACTAATATAGCCATTAAATCCGAAAGCTCTAATAACTAAATGTGTAGAGAAAGTTTAGAGGAATAAAAAGGACTAATAATATGCAAGGATTCAAAGGAAATAAAAATGGCAAGTGGTCTCTCCATTTAGTGCAAGGTGTACTTGCCTATGTGGATTGGTGTGCAGAAAATAAAAATGAGAGTGAATGAGGAGAGAGAGTATGGAAGAGAATATTTATATGAAGCTGGGGGTGGTTCCTCTAAAACCTAACCCTAACCCTAACCCTAACCCTTACTATGCTAATTAAGTCCGGATCACAACATAGTTCGGCGATTTCATAATCGAAACAGTGAATCACACCTATGACCAGATAAGGACAAGAGGTGGCACATTATTCCGCGATGAGACACTGTTCTATGCCATGATCAGGTGTAATTACATAATACATGTGCACGTGTACAAATAATAGATACCGCATACATGATCAATATAGAACAAAATACATATCTGGGAGCGGGGAGTGACATGGCAGTATCGTAATAGAATCGGAGGGAGCATCTTGTAGTCGATGTAGCCTCCTTCGAGTCATCTAGAAGGATTCGTAGACTGCATAGTCTATGAAAGAAAATCGTCAGTATTTGACATTGATGTCCGTCTCTAGAAAGTAACTCAAACACATGTATAGATTATTCTTCGAGAAACCAGCTCTTGACCAACCACCGTAGTCGATTGCTTGGTTTTGAAAGGGACCGTCAAGGATGCTACAAGGCCGGCCATGGCGTCATCTTCGGCATTCTGTAACCAGGCACATGTTCTATTTAGAATCCGATAAAGGTAGAGATTATGTCGATAGATGCTTGGTAATAGGGAATCAAGTCATCGTATCGGACTTCATACTGACCTCAAAACTGATTGTCCATCAGTTTAAAGTCGCCATAAGCTTCTAGGTATTCACCCCAACTATGTGGCTAGCTGGAGCCCGATAATGAAAGTGTTTTATTCTGCGACATTGTTGGAGTTCGACTACATAAGGGAGTATGCTTAGTGGATGTCCAGATTGTCAAGGAAGACCATGACCACCCCCACTCGTACAATAATTTTGCCCTTAAATCCTGTTCTTGAGGCACCGATAAAGAACATTCGCAAGATGGACTCCTCCACATCTGTGTTGTATTCCAATACCTATTATGGAATGTCGTCATAAAGTTTTGACGTCTTTGGTACCGGATGTGCTTCCAGGAGATCAGCTAATGCCACGGCCTTTGACTGCCTTTTGCGGACAACTACCATTCTCTTATGGTGACAACAGTATTGTCCACATGGCTAGATGAGATTTCAACGCCTGGCTTAGTCATGAGCACTCTAAGGGGATTAACCCGAGATATGACATAGATTGTCTACCCTGCCACAATGGCGGATCTTTTAAATAATGAATATCAAAGCAAGGCACTCTTTTTCGACTAGGTTATACCTATGCTTGGCACCAAACATTGTCTTACTAAGGTAATAGATAGTTTGCTCATGGCCTGCATCACTTTTCTTAACTAACAGGGCGCCAAGAGAATGGCCCACTACACGGACGTAAAGCAAAAATGGTGTAAGCCCTCTGAATTTATTTTAAATTATTTAATTTAATTTAATTTATTTTGTTTTATAGGAATACTATTAATTATGTATATTTCCACTTTCAATTTTGACTATTAATACCCTTTATCATAACTTTGATTTTAGAAGCACAACAATTGCCAATTTCTTAAAACCAACTTCATATGTGTGATCTAGACGAGTCCACCTCATTTATGCATTTTTTGTCCCACTTAAACATGTTTTCTTGTACTCTATTTTTATTGTGCAACTTTCGGGTCAAAAGGCTAATACTATCACCTACCGTAATACCGATGTCCATTCCGACTGAAATTGGAAACCAAATTTTGATCCAAATCTTTTGACCCAATATATGGTCATGATCTACTCGAAGCCTACTACACACATGCCACTTGTGTCCCACTCAGTTGAGTTCCCATGTGCTAGTTCTACACAAAAGTCACAAAGGATGCATTTTCAGGGTTCCAAAACCCAACTAGCCCACATCGACTTAAAACCAACCCAACTAGAAGTGGTAGAGCCTAATCTAGGTTTTCTAAGCTTAGTTTGACCATCCTTAATTCATTTTTTTATCAATTTCATTCAGCCAACAAGATTGAGAGCAAATGTGGTACATTTTAAAAAGGGTTTGCAAATTAGGAATCACTGAACCTCTCTCAATATTCCTGCAAACAAATCTCTATTGTTGAGTGCATAACCACCCCATAAAACAATCAAATCCTATATATTGCAGCCAAATATTATTTATCCTTCCTTTCCCCTCGTAAATCACACCCCCACATATTTTTAGGGCCGACCAAGAAGACCCCAACCCGGGAGCATTCCCTCGGCCGATCGCACCATACTTGCTTCTTGTTGTTGTTGTTGACCTCCTTTTCCGACCTCCAATGACCCTCCAAGAAGGTTAATTTTGAAGCCAAAGACACCCCATACTACCCCAAAGAGCTTCTCATCCATGCTCGACAGTTTGAGATCTGAAACAGCTCCAAACATTAGGCAAAATCCAACAGCAGTACTGGATCCGCCCTTGCTGTTGCAGCAACTTTGTGCCACCTTCCCAAGAACCCATGACCTTGCCACCACCTCTACAATGAACCCAAGGCATCCTTCTTCAATCCTGTCCATGCCCCAAGGAGCCTTGGTTATTTTTTTGGTCAGTAAAGGGCCAAGCTTGAGGGAAACTTCCAATTGTAACATAAATTTTGAACCATCAGGTTAGTCAACTTTGTACTTGTGTTTCATCACTTTTGATTGATCAAACCTCGACCAAAACAACTATAAAGTGTACCTCTATGTGTCTTCTACCTTCCTTCAAAGTTGAAGCTCGTAGATCACAATAGTTTGTCCGTGGCACGAGCTTTACGACAAGGTGTCCAGGCTGAACCTTGTCCGACATAGCTTCTGTCCGTGCAACTTGGTGAAGCCCCATGATAGTTGTATTAGTGGGACAGTTGAAACTTATTTTAGAACATAGAGGGTACTTATGTAATTGAAGTGCGACTTGTATTAGTGGGATAGTTGATTGGTAGTTATTGTGTTATAGGAGTGCATGACGGTGTTACTGGAGATACTGAACTCGAACCTTATACGCACACTTGGAGGCTACAAACAAGTGTACCTTGCCAAAGTTTAAATACATGTTTATTTTCCTTTTTGGTTTATTTGTTTTGTTGTTCTAGATATTGTGGACGTAGGATCAGTTAATACTTAGCTTCTGAATTGTATTCAAATGTCGATGTCAGCATTTTGATATCAGGTAACGATACTACGCACACCGTTGCATTTTTATTCATGTTTTATTGACATGATAGACCACTGAACACTGACACAATCATGATACAGAGTCCCGCATGATATATTTTTGGTTTGGACTCTATGATAGGATACATGACTTGTTACTTGAGATTTTTCTTGACTTGATATGACTCGACTGGATTGTTTTAGACCATGGGGTGTGAAGAACATTACCACCATATCAGGCTATATATATCTACCCGTATATCCTTGTTTCCAAATTTGGGACTTGGTTGTTATCCTACTAGCAGAGCATGCGAGCCTTGTCTACCCGTATACCCTTGTCTCTGTAGCAGAGCTTGGATGATTCTTTACTTGTATGCCATTGGTCCTACGACACGGTACCTAGGGTGTTAGCCTGCTGAGGAGCATGTGAGCCTCAATGGCTGAAGCCTGATATCTAAAAAGTGTTCTCATGTGCAAATCACTTAGATGGTTATGTAAGTTACCTTCTTGTAGTTATATTTTATTTACTGTTACCATATTGTTTGCACCTTGCTATTATTCGCCATGACAAAAGTTGAACGAATTTTTTGTATTCAAACGTATAAAAAGTACAAAAAAGGACTCCTAAGTAGGAGGATTAAGTACAAAAATTTCTAGGAAAGTGTGACGGTGGAGATCGAGCAATGCAGCAGCTCCATTACTCCGTTGACGATCTGACGATGGCTTGAACTTGCTTTGACTTTCTGATGCTCGAGGATGGTACTCGGGGTTTCTAATCAGGAAGATGCCGACCTTTAAACGAAGGCCAACTCCTTCATTTATAGCTCAACACATATGCGATGTGTATAGGTTTTTTTCTAGGCACACTGCACGTAGAGATATGAGAGAATATGTTGTAACTGCACGGTGAGGGCTGTTGCTGAGTTGACACATGGCGGATGCTGAGATTCTCTTCTATCAAGATCTCGGGTGATTATCAACATAACCAAATAAATGACAAATGGCGTAGGCTTATGTCTCGATAATCTGGATCGAATGAAGGCGAGTGGGTTTTGCTCCTATCTATAGAGTCGGATTTTGTCCATATCTTAGAGGCAGCGGTTTAAACAAACCGATAGGATATTGCTCCTATCATCAGAACCAAACTTCGTTCCTATCTTAAGAGCGACAGTTTAAACAAACCGACCAGATATTGCTCCTATCAATAAAACAAAACTTCGTTCTTATCTTAGGAGCGAGGGTTGAAACAAATCGATTGGATCATATCTGAAAAAGATATAGATACCAGAGTGGCCATATGGAATAATGCCTACCTTATAGAACTGCATGTCTATATGAGCTGCGCTTCCGGTAAGGCTTCAATGACACTGCACTTTTGGGCGACGAGGAGATTGTACCGAGGCAACGAAGTTACTGCACTTTAGGGCGACGAGGAGACTGTATTGAGGCAATGAAGTCACTGCACTTTAGGGAGACGAGGAGACTGTGCTATGGCAATGAAGTCACCGCACTTTAGGGCGACGAGGAGACTGTGCTGAGGCAACAAAGTTACTGCATTTTAGGGCGACAAGGAGACTGCCAAGGCAACGAAGTCACTGCTCTTTAGGGAGACGAGGAGACTGTGCTGAGGCAACATAGTCACTGCGCTTTAGGGAGATGAGGAGACTCTGCTGAGGCAACGAAGTCACTATGTTTTAGGGCGACGAGGGGACTGTGCTAAGGCAATGAATTCACTGCATTTTAGGGCGACGAGGAGACTGCCGAGGCAACGAAGTCACTGCACTTTAGGGCGACGAGGGGACTATGCTGAAGCAATGAAGTCACTGTACTTTATGGCGACAAGGAGACTGTGTTGAGGCAACAAAGTTACTACACTTTAGGGCGACGAGGAGACTTCTGAGGCAACGAAGTCACTGTACTTTAGGGCAACGAGGAGACTGTGATGAGGCAATGAAATCACTACGCTTTAGGGCGACGAGGAGGCTATGCTGAGGCAATGAAGTCACAAATGGACGCTTCTGGATTGGATTTGAAGGTGCTGCGCTTCTTGGTTGAACCGAGAAGGCTGTGCTTCTGGGTTGATCCGAAGGGGCTACGCTTCTGAATTGAAACGAAGGAGCCAGTTCTATCGAAGTCATTTTCTCCTAAAAATATTAAATGACCGCCCTTGACTGGCTGAGTCAACATCTTCTTTAATTACTGCTGTTTGGGGGCTCGAGAAGCGATAACAAGGCTTAGTCAAACGAATCTATTAAATGAGATTCATAGTGCTGAGTCCTAGGTTCATCCCATTATTCCGGAGTCCTTTGACTGACCATCACGTGGCCCGTAGGTTGGACCACGCAGCCTATATAAAGATGAGCTTTCAGTTAACACTTTGCTCATAGTTTCTTGTTATTTTCCTGTCATGCTCGACCCAGACTTAGCTTTGGACGGCCATGGGCCTCGCACAAGTTGACTGTTAGTTGTAGATCTCTTCGTTCAAAGAAGCTGTGGCTTTGTAGAAGAAACACTACTGAATTTCGAGAAGCACTTGAGCGTTTGGCATAAGGAGTTCGAACGTCAACAACATCTTGGAGGTCTTCGAGATCCAAGCTACCGGGTTTGGATTGATTGCCAATCCACTACCAAAATAAGTCATATCGACGCCAGAGGACGTCGCTAAACAGCAAAAGAACGTCGCTGATTTCATTTAGCGACGTAACGTTCATGTCGCATAATACATGGTCGCTAACAAAGAAAACGTTGCTGTTAGTCGCCATGGCAACGTTTCTTTGTGACGCAAAACATCGCTAGAATTTTATTAGGCTAGCGACGTTTGTCGACATAGCATTGTTAATTAGCGACATAACCATTCGTTGCTAATTATCGCTTGCAGTTCAACCTTTAGCAATGTAATCAGCGACGTTTAGTAACGTTAAATCTGACAATTTGGGTTTGCCACGTCATGTTTTTAGCGACGTCTTGCGACAGTCAGCGATGTCTCCGACACAGGCTAGCGACGTTCATATACGTACATAGTGACAAAATTAGTGATTAGATTTGACTATTTTTGCTGACATGTCAAATTTGCCACGTCAGCTTGGTAGCGACGTTTTGCGACGTTTGTTTTTCAGGTTAGCGATGTTCTTATACACCTTAGCGACGTATTGTAGCGTCGCTAAATTCTAAAAAAAGGATTCTGTTTGCTTTTTCCATCAATGACAGTTATATTATATAGCATTGTACCTGCATTTTAAATGACAGTTTGCAAATAATAGACCCGAAGCAACCCTCCGTAGAATTTCTTGGGTTCGCCGACCCCTTTGGTGGAACACTCAACATCGGTAAACCAATATAGAGACAAACAATAAAAATATACTACCAATAGTCAAATAAATAGAATCCAACGATCAGAAAGATATAAAATAGCCGGATGGATACAAATCCACTACCAAACGGCTATAAAAAGGGTTTGTCTGATAATATTTCAACAATGACTCAACAAAACACAAACTGTCACTAAATGTATAAAATAAATACATAAAGACCCAACAATGGATCAGCAACACAACAAATGAAAACATATCCAATAAAGGACTACGCCTTGTCAGGAGGAGGAGGAGGCAGTCCCCGTATCTGGGACAACATGAGCCTATAATGCGCTGGGGTCAGCGTCACCGGTGCCGAGTTATCAGTAGAAGGAGGAGGAGGCAGTGGAACCATTACAGACGGTGTGGATGCCGATGCACGACTACGAAGTGTCTACTCCATGGCTACCAATCTAGAGTTAGTGGAATCCATAACAGCCGCCAGCCTCGAAAGGTGATAACCCATGGCCACCTGCGACCCCTGCACCGTCTGAACGACAAGAGCCGTTCCCTCCTGTACTGTCTAAACGACACGATCCATCCTCTCGTGCGTCTCTCTAATGGTGCGCTCGAGCATATCAAATCGTGTGGTGTGCGCCGCGTCGTCCCTCTGTGGCTGAGACTAGGGCTGCTCCACGATCCTCCGCAACAGCTCGTCACACAGCTCAGTAAGCTGATGACGAAGTTCCTCCACTTGGACCGACTCTTGTGAGGGCTGTGGGAAATGCATACTAGCAGAGGGGGCCCTGGATGACTGCGTCGCCACAAAGGCACCGAAGGATCCCGTACTATAGTACTTACCCCTCTGAAGACCACCAACGACGGTCATCAAGAGCTCGTCCAACACCCGAGTCAGAGGGGGTTGCGAGGAAGTACCAGCCCCTCCCTCTGTATGTGCACGCTTACGCTCACGCTCACGCTCACTCTCAAGCTCACGCTCATGCTCTAGCCTAAGATACTCATCTTAGAAAAGTATGCGTCTTGATAAGCATAATATTTACTACCAACCTAGTTGTTCCCTATATATTGCATATTTCTTAAGTTATACTAAAGTTAGTGACACGTAAAGTAATACTTACATAGCTCTGCGTGGCCCTAACATTGATAAGCTTTCCATCCTTCCGATGGGTGACCAGGAAGACGGTCACCATGTTGGGGTTCTCACCCCTCATTATCTGTTATAATAATATATTTGTCATTAAAATTGAACATTTTATTCATACTTTCATTAAAATAATATATTACAGTAAAATACATACTAGGTGACAGAAATGTTCTGTCATGGGAATCGAACCACCACACCACTTCCCTGCCCTCGTCCTGGCAGCCTTCGCCTTCTCCGACTGTTCCTTGTACCTAGAATCGTCGAATCTCGCCTTCATCGCAGTCCACTGCTCGAGCATGATCCAACCTTGGATCGATTTTTCGGAGCAATCACGAGCCTTCTGGTCGTCGATGGCATCCTGAATCAACTTGGCGACAATGGCAGAAAATTGCTTCTAGATCATCTCAGCTCGGTGTGGTGGATAAAAATATATTTTCTACAAGAATTAAATTAGTTAGTTATATAATATACATAAAAGATGATTTATACTAAAAGTAATATACTTTAGTTACCTTGAAGTGGGTAAACCATAATGCCTTCCTCTCATCCGAGGCATCCGAGTAGTTGATCCAAGGGCTCCCATAGTTGGACCTCAAAAATAGGCCCAATGTCCTCTGAACTGATGGAGGACGATATCTACACAGCCATAATTAAATTCATGAATATATAGATATAAGTATAAATAAATGTTAACTAATTAACTTACTTTGTAGGCCCGTTGGACCAAATCTCCATCCTCGTCTCGTCCGGAGGGGCGCATGGGATCGCTTGGATCATATGGAGACGGCCTAGGTGCGACCTCCTCCTCCCGCTCCTCCGTCTCCATAGTGCCTTCCGCAGGAGGAATGCTGGACGGGCTAGGATCAGGCCTGGAACTGTCCATGCCAGGAGTATTGCTACGTACCGTCGACGCAGTTGAAGATCTGAGTAGTTGGGTATATTGGAGTACTAGGAGACGAGGGTCCGGAACCATCATCCAGAGTACCACTCCGTCCACCGGTGGTACCTCTACCGCCACGGGATGCTCCTCTACCGGTACGGGATGTACCGAGATACGATCCTCTTCGTCCTGCCATACCTGATAGAAAATAGATATCTATAAGAAATGTAATACATATTTTAAATCAAATATGCATGCATTTAGCATATCACAGTTTATAAAAATAGATCCGGAACAACCCTCCGTTGAATTTGTAGACAACAACCAAGCATTTAACATATCACAGAAACATCCATGTCTAGATAATAGCAACCAGAAACATCCATGTCTAGAAAACATCCAGAAACATCCAAACACATCTAAGTCGACATAATAGCATCCAGAAACATCCAAGTCTAAATAAGTCTACCGAAAACAAATCCCGTCAAAAGTCATATCATATATATCTACCATTTATGCTAGGGCAAATAGAACTCCCTCAGCCAGCGCGCATAAGACTCCTCCACGCTAGTAAGATCAATACCTATAGGAGCTGGATGACTGGAACTCCCGGTGCGACTGCCTTCTGGTGCCACTTCCTCCTTCACAGCGATCTCGGCTTCAGGAATCACTTCCTCCTTAATAGTAGGAGGAAGCACTTCTTCCTTAACCTTAATCTCTACTTTAGGTATCACCTCCTTAGCAGCAAGAGGAAGCACTTCCTTCTTAGTAGAAAGAGGTACTACTACCTCCTTGGCAGTCATGTACTTCTACCTCCTTGGCAGTCATCTGTGCCTTTCTCAAGTGACGTGCTCTGGCCATGGTTGCCATTTGGTAAGATTGATGGAAACATAGAGATTAATTAGGGGGTTAAACAAAATGATAGTACATTTCACAAGTCAAAATAATTGTTGCATGGAGATTAATTAGTGGTTAAACATATTTTACATTTTATTTTATTTTCAATCATCTTCTGAAAATTTATCTTTTTTGTTCTCTGCGTCCTCATCTTCCTCTTCCTCCTCATCTTTCCTTTCATCTATTTCGTTTTCCTCTTCGGATACTTCTACCTCTTCAATACGATTAGACGTGCAATATGGAACTAACAGTGTGTCCACGTCAACTGTATTTGTTACGAGAGGTAGCTCGTCCTCCTGATAAGCTATTTCGTCAATATCGTATGTATTTCTGGCTTTAGTCTTGCATACTGCCCACCAATCCAACCTAGTTGTTTCCCGTCTAGGATAAGTAGTAAAGTAAATGAGTTGAGCCTGAATTGCTAGGACAAATGGTTTGTATCCTTGATATCGACACCAGTAGTTAATATCCACAAGACCATGGTTATCAATTTTCTAACCTTGATCTTGGATCGGATCGAACCAATTATACTTGAACAACACGATCTTAGCCGACTCTATGCCGTAGTTATATGCCAACTCCATAATCTCCCATAAGACGTCATAGAAATCATGCCCGGATCGACATCTTTGTAGTTTATAGATTTGATACACAAACAACTATTTTTTGTCGAATCAAGATCTGGAAAGTTCTCTCTGATCAAAGCATTTGTTGACTTGAACCTAAACCCATTCACACAATAGCTTGGCCAGATTTTGACGAAATAAAATAGCCCCTTGGCTAGAGTTCTAATAGATTAATTCTCTAGTGTTGCCTCCAGACGATCGACCTAAATACCACAAGATAGGAAATTAAATTCAGTGTTCCGCTAATTAATGTGTAAAGTGCATATACAAGAAGTAATTACCGAGCTCCTTACATATGCACTCAACCATGAAGGGAAATGACGTCTCATTTTCTGTTCTACTTTTTCATCTATTATGTATTGTCTACTCGACCTTACCTCATCATTAAATGTGCTGAAACCAACAACACATCGACCAATTAGTGTAATAATAATATTGGATACTATCACATGCATAAATGATGTAAACGTGGACGTATTAGTTATTTACCCCTCGAGCTTCTCCACTTCATCCTCGTCACAATTGAGGAATATATATAACTGAGTAGCCCTTAGTTCCTCGTCATTCATATATCTTTTCTTCATTTTCTCCGAAGGCTTTCCGAAAGCATTGAAGACTTTCAGTATTGCATCATTAGATTCATGATATCCATCGTCGTTTCTCGGAGCTCTTGTTCTATTAGTAGCAACATGTGGCTTGAAATACATCGAGCAGAAATTTGTAATCTTCTCGAGAACATAGGCTTCACAAATAGAACAACATGTGGCTTGAAATACATCGAGCATAAAATTGTAATCTCCTCCGGAATGGATGATCCTTCGGCAGGAACTGTCGATGACATTCAAAGAAGCACAGTATTCCTCCGTGTTTTAAATGGAAAGCCTTCGTGTGGTCCATGTAATACGAACATGAGAGACGACCATGATTACTCCATCCAGATAACATTCTATTGGCCGAAAAATTGTTGATAGTCCACATCCGTGCGGCCCTCATCTGAAAGTGCTACTTTATGGAAACATCATGTGTGTTGGTGCCTACTTCCCACAACTGATTCAACTCATCTATCAATGGCTGTAAGTACACATCGGTATTCCTCTTCGGATTGTTCAGACCCGGAATGATAACGGTTAGGAACATGTAAGGAGTCTTCATACACATCCACGACGGTCAGTTGTACGGAGTGACAATCACTGGCCAACACGAATATTGGGAACCAGAAAGTCTGAACGGGGTAAAACTGTCAGAGGATAGCCCAAATCTTATATTACGCGGATCATAAGCAAAATCTGGATACTCTCAATCAAAGTACTTTCATGCTTCTCCATCGGATGGATGATCCAAAACTCCATCGATCTGTTCCTGCCTGTGCCAACTCATGTTTTCGGCAGTCTCCTTCACCATAAACAACCTCTATAATCGCGACGTCAAAGGCAAGTAGTGCATTGAATCGGTCGACTTCCTTACACTGGGAGTCCTACTTGAACTTGTTGTCTTGTATCGATCAACACCACAAAATCTGCACACATCTTCATCATTGTCGTCCTTGTAGTACAACATGCATCCGTTGCGACGTGCATCAATTTTATCATATCTCATCCAGAGCGATCTCACCATTCTCTTAGATAGGTAGAAGTCTGTAGGTAACTTTGTACCCTCCAACAAGATCTTTATAATCAACTCGATGATTCAATTGTAGCATTCTTAAGACATGTTGAAATCAGACTTCATGCTCAGCAGTCTTGTAACCACCTCCAATGGTGAATGATCCTCACAACCAGGATACAAAAGAGTCGTTACATTCTCCAGCAACTCCATGAACTTTGAAGCATCGGCATTTGGTGCCTACTTAGCCGCATCATGATTGTCTGGATCGAAAGTAGGCCCCGCGGTGTCAAAAACCATGTTCATCCGCCCTTCGTCGTAATTAGCGTGGTCATAGACATCCATATACGGCTCCAAATTAGGCTCTGGCTCCGATGCTAAAGGCATAAGTTCTTCGTGTGAGGTCCACTGATAGTAATTTGGCATGAAATCTCTCGAGTACAAATGATATGTCTCGTCCACTTCTGGATGATATTTTAAGTTACGACATCTCACACATGGGCACTTAATTTTGGGTTGGTCCATGTACTGAGGGAACGCCTTGGCGAACTGCAGGAACTGCTCTACCTCGTATATAAATTCATCCCGCACACCGCATATGTTATCAGGATGATGATTATACATCCATGAACGATGCCAAAGTTAGTAATTCATATCTATTTGAAGAGAATACTATAAAGATAGATACACATTATTCTAGTATATTGTCCAAATGGATGCATAGATCTATGGGTATTAAATGAGTGTCGTCACGTGTTCAATGTCAGCCATTCTCTTCAAAGAAAATTTACTTATGTAAGCCTTTTGAGGCTGTTAGAGTTATACAGGATTTCAGAAAAATACTAGAAAAGGCCAAATATTATATTTTTTCTTTACTAGGATTTTTCTTTCTTTGTTTTTTCGATTTTTTTACTCATTTTGTTCTTTATCTTTTCTCATATTTTTCTGAAATCTGTAGAACTCTAACAACCTCAAAAGGCTTACAGATGTAAATTTACTTGTCAGAGAAGGGCTGGCATGGACACTTGACTTCGGGCTGACACAGACACTTACCTATATATCTAAGATACCTAGCTCGTACTTACCTACATATCACCTTAACTCTAGGTATTTGTGTATCATATGATATCATGTACCATAATACAATAGTGAGCGCTTTGATACTCTTGTATCTTGATACTAGGATACAGTTTCAAATAGCCATGACACTAACTATACACAATAACTATACACACTACCTATACACACATTCATCTTATATACTACTAGGATACTCACTCTATGCACTCTAGGTACCTATACACACGTTCATCTTATATACTACTAGGATGCTCAATCTATAACTCGGACAGCCCCAAAAGGCATGCTTAAGTAAATTTTATTTCTGGAAAAGGGCTCACATGGACACTTAATTTCAGGCTAACACGGACACTTAACATAAGAGATAATGATATCTCTGTCGTCATGTGTTTCTTGTGCGCCCACAAGGAAAACTTGACCTCGGAGTGTCCAAGCTAGCACTTACCTAGCTAGCACTCTAGATACTTTTAATTAAACCCCAAACTTATCTTGATAATTATCCAATTCCTAAAATATCTTATATACTTCTAGGATACTCACTCTATACCTCTAGGATGCTCAATCTATATCTTATATACTTTCCCCAATATTTTACTAGGATACTAACGCTGTATCTGGTAGTGTATTTAATAGGTTGGGTGTCACATTTTCTAAAGACCCCGAGTAGGAAGCACGGACACGAAACTCGACAATATAGTATAGACAATTATATTAGCCATAAATTGGGGAAATTCAAATTAATAACAACTAGGAATTCATTGATTACGATACACAATTTTTTTTCAAACAGATTATTGTAAGCCTAGAATCTTGTCTAATTAACTGCCTACGAATCATATAAGTAATAAAATTGCATGATTGAAATAATAGTTTCTACATTTCCTTTCTCCTTTATTTCTAATATAATATAATTAGAATCAGAGACTTGTATATATAATATGGGAAGAAAACCAGTGTGTGTATGTTCGTGTATGTGCGTCAGTGTGCGTATGTCCGTTCCCGTGTCCTTGTCTATGTCGTGACACATGTTAGTGTCTGTGTGTTTGTATCTCAATGTATATGTCTGTGGCTGCGTATTAGTTTGTGTATGTCCGTGTCCGTGTCATGTCAGAATGAGGAAGATAGGATTAGGTTTAGGCATTACCTGAGCGAGGGGGGTCGTCGGGACAGAGGGACACCGGGGCAGGGGGTTGAGGGGGGTCGAGCGGGATTGAAGGGGGTCGTCGGGACAAATGGGCGTCTGTGTAGGAGGCGAGGGGGGTTGTTGGAGTCGAGAAAGGTCGAGGGGAGCCGAGGAAGGAGACGAGAGGGGGGTTACCGAAATGGAGAGGGGTGCCGGGGGCAGGGGGTCGTCGGTGGAGGGGTTCACCGGAGAGCAGAGGGGGTTGTAGGAGAGGGAAATTTTGGGGAGAGCGTGCGGGAGTAAAAATTTAGAAAAAAATTAAAAAGTCGATCGGCCACTACAAACCCTATATGAAAAAATTAGCAACATTTATGTCTTGCGTCGCTAAACGTTGCCGTACGTTACTAAACTGGCGACATTCAACTCCATGAGTCGCTAAACATCGCAGTATAAAAAAAGTCGATGTTTTTCGACGAATCCGCGAAGTTAACACGACGTTTGCTTTCCTAATAATAAACTTGTCGCTAAATGACGCTGAACATCGCTGATAGTGGCGTTTTATTTTTTCATCGCTAAATATAACAAAAATACCGACATTTTACTACGACATCGCTAAATCCGTCGCCAATATGACTTATTTTAGTAGTGACCCGAAGAGCCACATGTTGTGCTCTGCCCCACTCAATAATGGCTTCATTAGCCATATTGGAGTGGGACTGCGTACCTTGTTATGCTGGAAGAGCCGCGAGCGGTATTGCGAGCAGGCGCTACGTTCTTGTTCGGGCCAATAGCTGCTTCATTAACCATATTGGAGTTTTTTTGCGTTTGACTAGGAAGTGGCTCGCTCTGACGAGGAAGTGATTCGCTCTGACGCTGCTGCACGTTTTGGGGTCTGTGCGCTTTGTATATTTGTAGACCGTGCTTTAGGATTTTGTCTTTATATGTAATCTTGAAGAGTCTGTAAAAGATCTTTTGTAAACATGATTTTAATAAAGAACTTTCCCTTATGCACTTGTCTTTGTATGTCTCATGTGCTTCTGTGGAGTATGTGAAATGACTGTTGTCTTCTGCGCTTTAAACAACTGTTGTCTTCTGTGCTACTGTGTAGTATGTAAAGCAACTATTATCTTTTGTGCTTCTGTGGAGTATGTGAAGTAACTGTTGTCTTCTGCGCTTCCGTACCACATGTGCTATTTTCCTGCTTCTACAACTATATCTCTTGAGGATCTGGTGATCTCTCCAGGTAGTCGACTGAGTGGAGTTAGTTTACGGGACATGATGGTGTTACTATTTCTGATTCAGGTATCTTCTGTGATTGCATATTTATCTCCATTTATTTGCATTATGCTTGTTAGCCTAGTATTACTAGACTCATATTGTTTCTTTCAAGTCTATTCGGACAAGTGTAGCATAAGGTGCACACCATGATATATATTATCCATTCTTTTATTATATATTACTATGAATTAAGACTTAGATATATTATTGAGTTATTTAGATAGTTGGTCATTTCTGTATAGCTTATACGTATTCGAGCTGGAGTCGAGTCCATTTGATACGTAGCTGGCATGTATATATGCGCCCATGCGCCCACTCTAGTCTCCTCCAGAGGGGGGCGCATAGCCCTGTTTCAGGCTATGCGCCCAAGCCAGAACAGCCCCTAACTCGGTCAAACCCACGATCAATTGTGCACCGAAGCATACTGCCACGCCAGTCTCCACGAGCAGTCGTGCACCGAAGCATGCGACCACATCAACACCATGATCAACCCATGATCACGCAGTCTGCATGCGCCTACACCCGATGCGCCCAAAGCAGGACTATGTGCCCACATAAAAACCAGTGTGTTTTCTCATGTGGGCGTATAACATCATTCCAGCACAAGAACGACTATAAAAAGGGGTCTCATACCTCTTTAAAACACAGAACGGAGAGCATTTTCAATAGCCAAATTGCTACACTTCTTGCCAGTGAGTCGAGAGTTAGCAATTTTCTTAGGTTTTCTCCCACTTTTGCAATCGGAGTCTCAACGGAGTAAAGGAGCAACTGCCGCTCGATCTCCATCGTCCCATTCCCCAGAATTCTTTTTGTACTCGGGGACCCTCAGCGCAGGACCTCTCAGGCATACTAGATTTGTGGTGCCTTGCGCCAACAAAAAAGACAGCATTTCTTCTTCTTTTTTGTGTGTGTCCACAAGAATGGTGACTCTGCTGGGGATACCTTTTCCTCTGATGAGAAGGTGGTGATGCAATCTGATACCAACAAAGTGGGGAGCACTCAGAAGATGTTGATCGTGACGTTCGATCAGCAGGCGTTCAAAGAGATGCTCTCGAGGGACGGCTCTACTCCCTCAAAATCAGCGAAGCCAAACAAGTCGCGCAAGACTTGGCTTCCGAAGGCTCGCAGTGCATATCCTGCCAGTGTCATAGCAGATATACAACTGAAGGACTCCATCACATGGGCGCATAGAGCTCCTCTGTGGACGCATGGCTCTGCCACAGAAGCTCCACAAATGAAGAAGGCTCACACCATTTTGGGTCTACTAGCCCAGCGACTTCTCTCTTGTGCAACCAACAATAGAGTGTTCAACGCTCGAGACTTGGCAAAGGAAAACACTACGATGCCATGAATCGAAGTGTTCGACACTCTGGGCAAACTCATCGAGGCTCAGAAACGAAGGAGGCGAAGCTGGGAGAAAACAACGCTACTCCACCAAGCATGCGCTCATAGCTATGCACCCAAGGGGGTGTGTGGGCGCATAACTCTGGCCAGAAGACTTCTGTCTTTGACAGATTATGCATTCAGGGTCATGCGCCCAAGGCTATGCGCCTAAGCTCAACTGACCTATACTATGCGCCCACATCGAGGAAGCTTAGACATGCTGCCAAGAAGCATGCGCCCAAAGGCAGATTCCAGGGCCTATGCGCCCACAGCAAAAAGACAAGCCCCATCGCGTATAACACGGGACTATCTTCAAGGTCATCACAGGACTTAGGTGTGGGGGTTGCCCTTGTACGTGAACAAAGTCCGGATGTACCAACTCTCCTTACAAACCCATATGCAAATCTCGGCGATGCATGTGACATAGGTTTTATGGCAAAACTCCCTTCCGCTGACTTACGCGACATGATAAATCATAAACGTAAAGCGAAGGAGGTTACAGCAATTCATGGTGTACATCCATGCACTAGCATTATCATCAATTGTTGCTGCTCCAAAGCAACGAGAGTGCCGTAGAGGCAGTCCGTGTTTCGGCGACTGCATTGCTCTGACGATGAAAAGGCGCTGTGTGTTTCATCCAACATGGCGTCATGGGGTCCCCCTTACGGGAGCCCCAATCAAAGAAGGTGGACCACGAACCTAACTTTTTCACTCAGTTCTGCAAACAGACGAAGAAGTCTGCCAACAGATAGCCAGCAGGCTGTCACATCTGAAGGGGTCTATATGGGTACTCGGTCGAAGGCGAGATTCCATATAGATGACGAGGACTCCCAAGCTGGGGGTAGTATTCCCTCAGAGTCTGAAGCAGATGACCTTCACACCAGGGGTAGCCTTCCAGATGACGATGATCTCTCCGAGTCTGACGGCGACTATCTACCTCCCCTACCTGAAGATGAAGGACTTTTCAACTCAGAGACAGATAGTATCAGCACCAGTTGTACTGTTTCCTCTGTTCGTCCTCGTATGTTATCTACATACATAGCGGATGGAGAAAGACCTGAAGAAGCCAGTGATCAGAGCAACAAACGGCTAGAGGGTCTTGAAACAGCATTTTCCAAGATCACTGATATGCTTACCAGTATCATGGCGGTCCAAGCTGCTGGGGCTGTTCCTCCACCTCAACAAAACGTCTCGGTACACGTTAGTCCGGCTCATAGCAACAACCCTCCTTCACTATAGAAAGATTATCATTCCGTTGTGCCTCCTCAAAATCTTGCAAATACTGGGGCTGGTCCTTCACCAACAACACCTGACAACCGTACAACAGCCGTTTCTCAACATCTGCTCAATCAACAGGTTGTAATTGATTCTTTTGTTGCCCGTCTCGATACCATCTCACACAAAGACGAGCTTCAGAAGATGGGGATATCTCAACCTTATCCTCCTGAATGGGAGAACGCTACTTGCCCTCCTAACTACAAGCCGCTGACGTTAAATTCATTTGACGGGATGACTTCTCCTCGCCAACACATAACATACTTCAACACGCAGACTCTACACTTACCCAGGAATGATCCGTTCTTGTCAAAACTGTTTATTAGCACCTTGCAGGGGGTAGCTTTTGAATGGTTTTGCAGTTTGCCTGACGGTTGTATCAATTCTTTTAAAGACTTGGAGAGGTTATTCCTCTACAGGTTTTACGAGAATGGCATGCATGTTAGTATGTCCACCCTCATCGAGACCAAGCAATGTAGGACTGAGTTGTCATTGCTTTCATCGAACGCTTCAGGCGGCTAGCATTGAAGATGCCCTTCGGTATACCAGACTCAGAACTTATGGATACTTGTTGACAAAACTTCCTTCCTACAATGAAGTTTTGTCTGGGTATACATAAGTATGATACATGGCCCGCATTCATTGGGGCCGCTGATGCTGCTGAAAATGACGTCCCTAATTTGGAATTACTGGGGTTGAAAACACCCAAATCTGAAGACAAAGGCAAGCACCCTCAAACTATCCTTGTCCGTGGGGGTAAAGGGAAAGAAGTCTTGAAGGTCGACACTTCCAAGGGAGCTTCCAATTCTCAGGACGCTGCTAACAAACCTAAGGAGACTTTCTCCTTTGACGAAGACGATGTTATTACCATTTTCACACATTGACGAAGGGTAATAAACTGATACTGCCTCCACCACGACGTCCTGTGGAGGCGAACCAAGTCAACGATCCCAAGTACTGTCTTTATCATCAGTACGTGCATCACTTTACCAAGGATTGCATCGTCATGAAGAAGAAGATACAACAGTTTATCGACAGCCAAGTGATCAACCTCGAAGCTGAAGACAATGTCGTATCTTCTAACATGATCTCTCTTCAATTTGGTGACTTTCCTTCCACAGAAGTCCCAGACGGCGTAGTCCCGATCCCTAAGGCAATAATTAAAGTCGTCAACCTGCCGCCAGCTCGCAACTCAACTTTGGTGCCACTCACGACTGAACGTGGTGAGATCATGTGGGTCCATCCGGACCTTGTGCAAGAAATGATGCAGGGGGTGGCATCTCCCAAAGTAAAAAGGGGCAATAAATATAAATCGTGTCATATGGAGTCTTCTCCCATTTACGAAGTTCTATCTGGCGAGACGCAATTTAGGAAGGCTTATCTACGAACTTATGACCCTGCACAAGAAGAAGCAGTACCTTCTCAAGCTCCTGTTGCCCCCACAAGTTCAGAAGCCGGTCCGTCTAAGCCTTCAACTACTGACAAAGCCAAGCAGAACGATTTGACAAGTCTCTGAAGGCGCCAGCTCCCGAAGGCATGGATCGACATTACAACTTTGACATACTGGCACAGCTGGCCAATACACCTGTCAGGTTGTCTCTGTTCGATCTATTGCGACTCTCCAAAGAAACGCAGAAGGCCTTAAGTAAGGCATTACTACATGCCGACTCTTATCTCACTGAAGTCAAAGCCCCAGCTGAAGACCCTGTCTCCTATCCTCACTGCCACAGTACTATGGAAGTGGTGCCCAACATCACCTTTTCACAGGAGGACATGCTACTCAAAAATAATTATCATGATAGACCTCTGTACTATACAGGGTATATCGGGGCAATTAAGGTGGATCGGATGCACATCGATCCAGGTTCCTCCCTCAGCATCATTCCTAGAAATTTGCTCCAAATTCTAGGAATCCCTCTGCACAAGCTATCTGTAACCAATACAACTATCATGGCTTTCAATGCTTGGAGAAGCCACCCGCTGGGCAAGATCTGTCTCAAGTGCCAGATTGGTGATCTCCGAACGGAGGTTTCTTGCTATATAATCGACGCCGATGTATCCTACAACGTCTTGTTGGGATGTCCGTGGATACACGAGAACATGATCGTTCCTTCCACACTTTACCAGTGCTTCAAGTACGTCAATAGCGATGACGTCGTGAAGACAGAGTTTGCCGATGTCGATCCTTTTAAAGGCATTGAAGCCTACTATGGAGATTCGGTACTTTACCAATCTCAGCCCTCCAAGGACGACGGCAACGAAGCTGACGATGAAGCTAAAGCAAGTTTATCCTCCAGTGATGGTCCCCTGATTGTCCGAGTCAAAGGACGTACTACTCCAAAAAGTACTCCAAAGCCTCTCACAATCTGGGTGAAAAAGAAGAACCCTTATAACGTCAAACCATTGACCATCACTCTCCCGGCAAACCCGAGAACTATTATCAACAAAACGGTGTTGGCTTGGGTTATGTCACTCCTCCAACAACTCCTGAAAGATCAGACATCGAAGCAGATCGTTGTTCTCATTCTTCTGATTCCTGTCTCTGGGATTCAGACTCCAGCATTGGAGACATGTTCAAAGCAACTTTGTCCGTCAACATGGTGTCAGTTGACCAAATTGCAGACGATGTCCAATCGATCGAGCTTGAACAATGGGCTCAAAAGATGGATACTAGGTAGGAGTTACGTTTCGAACAACGTGAACCACCTACTGAAGATGAAGTCGTCCAAGTCAATTTAGGAGATGAGTCCTCTCTTAAACCAATCTTCATCAGAAAAAGTCTATCTGGCGATGAACAACAATCTCTTATACAGCTTATAAGAGAATACATTAACGTCTTTGCATGGAGTTATGAGGACATGCCAGGCTTGGACCCTAAAGTCGCTATGCACCGCCTAAATATTTCGTCTAAAGCTAAGCCAGTGAAGCAGCAACAACGACGATTCTGACCAGATATCATAGAGGCCATCGAGAATGAAGTCAAGAAGCTTATTGCCAGTGGATTCATTCGCAAAGAACAACACCCTGACTGGGTCGCTAACATCGTGCCAGTCATAAAAAAGAATGGTAAAGTTCGAGTCTGTATCGATTACCGTGATTTGAACTCTGCATGCCCGAAAGATGAGTTCCCTCTACCGATCACCAACGTAATGATCGACAATACTTGCAGCTTCGAGCAGATGTCCTTCATGGATGGGTTCTCAGGCTACGACCAGATCAAGATGTTCTCCAACGATGAGAAGTACACATCTTTTCGAACACCGTTGGGGGTATACTGCTATACGATGATGCCCTTCGGATTGAAAAAATGCAGGGGTGACATACCAGCGAGCTATGAACACAATTTTTCGTGATCATTTGCACAAAACAGTAGAATTCTACGTAGACGATATCATAGTTAAAAGTCGTCTCATGGGCAACCACCTCCAAGACTTGAGAATGGTGTTCAAACTAATGCGTGTACACCAACTCAAGATGAATCCAACCAAGTCTTTTCTTGGAGTCTCTAGTGGCAAGTTCCTTGGTTTCGTCATCACTTCAAAGGGTACATCTTGACCCGGAGAAAGTGAAAGCTATCCTCGATATGCATCCCCCAAGAAACCTTAAAGAGCTACGCGGACTTCAAGGAAGGCTAGCCTATATCAGACGATTCATTTCGAACCTTTCTGGAAGGTGTCAACCATTTACTCAGCTCATGAAGAAAGGCTTATCTTTTGTCTGGACTGAACAATATCAACGCGCATTTGACGACATCAAGAAGTGGTAGAAGATCTCAGCAAATATCCAAGTAGCCCTTATATCGAGACATGGTTAGATCAATTATTAAAATCAGGTTCGACCATGATCAATGGGCCAACAATATCCTCCATTTTGATAATTGACAAACCTTGACCGATATACCATCTCGATCTTTGATTTGACAAGTAATCAAAATTGTACTTGTTCAACAATTGTACTGTACTGTATCCTCAAAAAATATTTATGTATCCTGCAAAAAATGTTAGATCCTATTCGTTCCCCGTTGTCACTTAGCAAAATAATTGTAAAGAGAGAAGCTCCCCCGCAATATATACAAGAATCCAATGTTAAAGAAATACAAGAATTTTTTTATAGCAATAAACATGTATTTCACAGGCAGTTTATATGTAGAAGCATAAGCTGAGAGAGATAATGCACGCATAAACATAAAGATAGAGAACAGTCCAAACAGAAATAGAAAGCATGCTAAAGAAAAGCATAATAGATGTTCCAAAATACATCATCTCAGCAAATAAAGTCTCAGTGCACAAGAAAATAAAAGTGCTATCTTGGAATGTTGGAGCATTTCCAAGTAAACATAGACAATAAAGAGTCTAACAAGATAACATCTAGACAAAATGCATTACGTCTAGATCAAAAGTCCTCAGAGTCATCATCATCATCAGCGTCGACAGTGCCACCATGTCCAGATGGACCAGCTCCAGAAGTGCCAGCTCCAGAAGTGCCAGCTCTAGAAGAGTGTGGGGTAGCACTAGAACCATGGTACCAGTCATATGCGTTACCAGGCTGAAAGAAGGGACGAACCGCCTTATCCTCATAGCGATATCCTGATACAGCTGGATCTCGGGGAAGGGAACTGGCAAAATGACCAGTCTAAGAAAAACGTAGATCCATAAAAAAAATTTATGAGAGCCTGAAACTGACTGGCATCACGAAACTCGTATTCCCTAGATGTGTCGGTCATAAAAGATCGCAAATCAAAGTGATGCTGGTGGATACCCTCATAGGTCATAGGGTAGGTCTGAGGAGGTAGAACAGGAGCAGTAGGAGGAACATGAGGGACGGCTGTGCTGCGATGAGACAACTGAAGATACTTTGGCTCAGAGTCTATAGCGCAAGTGGATAAGTTAATCTCAAAACAGTGAAAGATGATCGGGATAATCTTTTTGTAAGTAAGGTTTCTGTTCCTTTCGCGACAACTTTCCATCATCTGGATAATAGTTTTGGGGACTGAAAAATGAATACCCTTACGAATGTGATAAAGGGCAGACAACTCGAGGGTGGTAACATCGTCTTTTGATGTGGATTTAGGTAAGATGGTGGAATAGATGATGCAATGCAATTCAAATTGAATAAGTTTATGTTGGCAGCTTTGAACTTAGTAGAACGAACACGGTCAGGAGAACAAAGTTCGTTCTTGAACCTGCTCAAAGTTGTGCCTGCAGGAAATTCAAATTCCGTGATATCATCAAGCGGAGCACCTTCGTTAGAGATACCAAGGATTTTTGCTAAGAGGACATCATTGAATTCGATATCAAGTCCACCGACACGACTTTTAACAGTAAAAATGTTCAAAGTAAAATTGTAATAAAACAGACGAATAACATTAGTTGCAATAGGATATTGGTGGGTGACAAGTTTGTGCAACCCTAATGCTTCAAAGTATGGACGATGCTCAGGAAATATGGTCCAATTAATTGGTACGTCGGTGCATATTTTGCAAACAAAGAAATCCGCATACCGTAATAGGGATTGGTCATGAGTTTCAAAGTAGAACTCATTGTATGCACCGTCGGCCGATTGAACCGGAGAAAAGAGTGATCCTTGAATAGATGAGGCCTCTTCACTAGCCTTAGTCTTCTTCCTCTTAAAGGAGTTCGAAATCCTAGACATTATTTCTATTAAAAGATTGAGAACTAGAATTTGAAAGAAAAGGAAGGAGGGAGTTATACCTTCCAAGAATTGAGTATGTTGTAGAGGACGAGAATCTCCGCACGAATCCAAAGTTTGGATTGAAATCTCCAAAAGGATTGCAAGCAATGGCTTGGAAAAAATCTAGGTTTTGGAGGGCTCGGGCGTTGCTGCTGCTGTGATTTTAGGATTTGGAGAAGATGAATAGGAAGGGGCCACTCGTTTCTGACTTAAAAACATATACCACCAACAAAACTCGGGCGTAAATCGGGCCGAATTCGGTACGAGTTTGCCTAGGGTCCTGTTAAGGTGTTTTTCAACAGTAATAAATGCAAGCCACTTTCTATTCATTAATCCATTTTCAATTATTTAATTCCAAAATTTAGTTATTTTAAATTTCAATTAATATAATTAATATTATTTTATGAATTATTTTTTGTCACACAGCGACTGTCTCAGATTAGCTGTAGGGGTGCTGTTCCAGCTAACAAAGGTTCACGGGGGAACACTTAAATACTGTTTCGCTTTAGCCGTAGTCGTGGTGACAGACAAACCCTTTGTAGGCTTGTATCGAAAATTGTGTTTGCATATTGAAAGATAATTGATAAAACAAAATCAATTAATATTATTGACATCTAAAATTCCTAATTTTTGATGTAAATAATTGAAACAATCTTCCGCTAATGGTTTTGTAAAGATATCAGCCAGTTGGTTCTCTGTGTCTACATATATAAGGTCTATATCTCCATTTGTTTGATGATATCTAAGAAAATAACATCGAATCTCAATATGCTTAGTGCGAGAGTGACATACAGGATTCTTAGTTAGATTAATAGTGCTAGTGTTATCACAGAAAATGGGTATATGTGTGTAAAGTAAACCAAAGTCTTCTAAGGTTTGCTTCATCCATAAAATTTGTGCACAACAACGTCCTGCGACGATATACTCAGCCTCAGTAGTTGATAATGCAACGGGATTTTGTTTCTTGTTAAACCAAGAGACTAAAGCCTTACTTAGGAAATGACATGTACCGCTTATACTTTTTTCTATCCACTTTGTATCCAGCAAAATCAGCATCCAAGTAATCGGTTAAGTCAAGTGACGTAGTTTTGGGATACCACAAGTCGAGAGAAGAAGTGCCTTTAAGGTATCAAAATATATGCTTAACCGCGCACAAATGTGATTCCTTAGGGTTAGCTTGAAAACGTGCACACAAGCAAACGCTAAACATTATATCAGGACGACTAGCAGTTAAATAAATTAAGCTACCAATCATACCTCGATACTTACGTATGTCGACCAGTTTGCCTTGTTCATCAATATCAAGCTTGGTTAAAGTCGCCATCGGAGTGGCAAGTGGTTTGACGGTCTCCAGGTCGAACTTCTTTAACAAGTCTTTGTGTACTTGGCTTGATTAATGAACATCCCATTGTTGATTTATTTGATTTGCAGTCCGAGGAAAATTTTTAGTTCTCCCATCATGCTCATCTCAAACTCATTCTGCATACACTTTGAAAATTCTTGATAGAGAGATTCATCAGTAGATCCAAAGATAATATCATCTACATAAATTTGAATTAAAAGAAGATTTCCACTAAAAGACTTTGTAAACAGTGTAGTACCAACCTTACCTTTTGTAAAACCGTTATCAAGTAGAAAATAGCTTAAACGATCATACCAAGCACGAGGAGCTTGTTTTAAACCATATAAGGCTTTCTTCAACTTGAAAACATAATCAGGGTTTTTAAAATCAGTAAAACTGGGAGGTTGAGCTATATAAACTTCTTCTTTTATAAAACCGTTCAAAAATGCACTCTTAACATCTTTGAAATTATGAAAACATGCAAATGCATATAACATGCGAATGGCTTCTAATCTCGCAACTGGGGCGTAGGTCTCATCGTAGTCTATACCTTCCTCTTGATTGTATCCTTGAGCTATGACTCGAGCCTTGTTACGAGTAACTAAACCATTCTCATTAAGTTTATTTTGAAATACCCAGCGCGTGCCAATGACCGGATGATCAATCGACTTGAAAACAAGTTCCCAAACTTGATTCCGTTCAAATTGGTTTAATTTCTCTTGCATAGCATCTAACCAAAAATTATCACTACACGCTTCTTCAATATTTTGGGTTCAAGCTGTGAAATAAATGCAACGCAGAAAATTATATCTTTGCTAGAGGAACGAGTACTTACACCCCTGGTAATCTTACCTATTACCAAGTCCTTGAGATGGTCAGCCAAAAACTTCATTTTTTTGGCAAACTCTCAAGGTAGCTGGTTCTGGCTTCTGGTTCTATACGTGAACTGTAGGAACGAATTGTAAAGCGCAATACTCTAGAGTGGGGGGTGAATAGAGAAGGCAGCGGAAATTAGCTAATTAAAAAATGTTAGCAGCAAGATCACAAAATATATCACAAGTAAGTAAATTAAAAGTAGAGATCAGAAAGCAAACACATACACAAGGATGTATACTGGTTTCCCTCTTGTGAGGACTAGTCCAGTCGGAAGAACTCTAGCTTCTAGTTGAATCCACTATGGAAAATCACCCCAAGTTTTCATCCAAAGTTCTGGCAACTTGTACAACGCGAGCTTTGATCCGAAGTACTCGACCAACTTCAATTGTGAAGTGTCTTTCTTCAATCAAGTCTCTGATTACAATCACTCTGACCGTACTGCACTGGCAAATCGACTAGAGGATTGTAACTGGCTTGGGATTTGAAAATAAATAGCTCAGAATACTTTGGAAGAAGTAGTAGGCTTATAGAGAAGAGATATGAAAGTGAATTGGTGTGTTGAAATGATCGAAATACTTCGGACAGAACTCTATGAGAAAATCTCGGCAAGATCCGTAACTACAGGAGGACTAAGTTCAAAATCCAACGTCCACTAACCGAACTCTGGCCGAACTCTGGCCGAATTCTGGCCTAACTCTAGCCGAACTCTGGCCGAACTCTGGCCGAGTTCTGTCAGGGTTTTTGCAAATTGGTTTTGGGCTTTTTGAAAAGATCAAGCAGTTAGAAAGTAGTTTGGGCTTTTGTAAGTGGACTTGTTTTCAAAATGAAAGGGTATTTTCGAAAACGTTTCTTGAGTAGCCTATTTGCCAGTACGATGCAGGTTACATCATATTCCTAGACTCAGTTGAAAATACATTGATAAAATAGGAAAACCAAGAGCCCTTTGAAGACGCCTTTCTTCAGATATTTGAGCAGACCTAAAGACGCCTTTTTCTTTGACGGCGGTCGTCCAAAGATAAACATATCTGAAAATCTGAATACCTTTCGGTGGCTTCGCCCCCGAACCCGCACGGGTGGCGCTGCCCCCTCGACCCCTGTCCGGGCAGCGGAACCCCCGATGCGAGGCCCAAGATAGGTCGTTGGGCGATTCAGATAAATTTTCTTGTATGATGCCGTCTTTGGCCCATCAAAAAAATTCTCCATTGCATATGTCCTGGTTTGACAAAGCTTGATCATGCTTACTGTATGTCTATAAGAACATGTTATACGAACAAAACATTATGATACAAGCAGAGCAATATGATATAGAACATTTAGGACAATGCTAACATTAGGACAATGCTAAGTTTAAGTAGCAACATGATAGTGATTACATGAATATTAGTGACGTCATTATGTTAAATTTAATTGACTAGCCATATTCAAAAACATGATATAATCATTGGGCTAACAATCTCCCCTTTTTTTATTATGGCAAATCGGTTAAGTTTAATATATATACAATAAATACATGTATCACTAATAAACACATAATACTAGAATATTGTGTGCTGACTTAAACTTATTTCTCTCCCTTTGACATGATCAAAAATAAGCTCCCCCGTAATTAGAGCTAAAATGAACTCAAGCATAAGTAAAGGAGGAAAGGAAAAATAATCATGATCAAGGGTTAGGAGAACAGTGTAACGACAAGTTTTAGAAAATTGCATAACTAAAGAATAAAAACTTGTCAACACAGTATAGTTGGTTAAAAAAATCAATCAATAAATAGTTTACCAACTAGAAATCCGAAAAAGGACATTCAAAACATAATATGATGAATAAATAAAACTATAGTTTTGAAATTGACCAATAAAGAATTTTAATAAAAAAATAGATATCAATATAGTAAAAATCAATCATTGGTTATAAATAATTCATGAGAAATTCACAGATCTAGTATATACCAAAAAAATCAAGAATATAATGAGACTTTTAATAATGGCCACAAAAAAATAATGATTCATAATTTGCCCATACAAATTATTGAATCAATTCCATAAAGAGTATAATCATTGAAAAGGAATCAAAATAATTATACTAGGTATTCAAAATCTATACCAAAATTCATGTATTTGAATTCAATTACCTTAGCATGATATATGAATGTCCATTAGAGAAACATGAAGGTAATGAAGACCAAATATTTGAGAAGGAGAAATCCAGTCGACTTGAATGCTCACCCGCAAGGTATGATCAGTCTAAATATAAATAATCATGAACTTTGAGATAAAACCTAAATAAGAAATGCCAAAATTAATTTAAACCCAAGGAATAATCAAATAAGGATGATTAAATATATTTGGCAAGATAAATTTTAGAAACTAAAAAAAATGAGGGAATTAAAAATAAATAAATGATAATAATCATATATTCTCTCATCCAATACAAATCCAAATATCATGAACAACTCAACAAGATATGTTAGGTAAAAGAATATATGCCCATGATGAACTAGCTATACCATATATTAAGGGCATAAAAAAATTAAAACAGTTAATTTGGTCCCCCTTAAAATATGAGTATTTAGTTCCGAAGTAATTTATATCCAAAAATAGATAAAATAAATAATAACAAATTCTAAGGAATATCCAAGATATGGATCTTTCTTTTCTTTGATCAAATGCATATAAAGTTCCAAAAACAAATATCATTTTTGGGCAAATAAGAGAAATATCCAATGAATAAATGCTTAAAGATGAACAAACAAAATATATCATCAATATATATATATATATATATATATATATATATATATATATATATATATATATATATATATATATATATAAAGACATTAAAAGATTTTTGAAAACTGTCTTTAATAATAACATTTGAGTACGAGACAGATTCAATAAATCAAAAAGAAATCAAAGATACTTTTCAAAAATGTGAAATTTATTACGAAAAACTATCTTAATAAATGTTCGAACGCATCCATTTAGTCCTCAGACTGAAAGCTGGCGATTCAAATCACAAAAATAATTTTAATAAAAGAATCCATAAATCATAAATAAATCCATTTGAACAAATAAACATAACTAGATATATGTCCAAAGAAAAGTGTATGGCATGTCAAGGGGATAACTGATTTGAAACAATTAACTGCTCCACCGTTACATGGCTATATCCACAAAAAATAGTATTGACAATTTTTTTTAAAATTTTAGAGACATATTTCAAAAAGTAGAAAACTAATTCAAAAATATTAGGTCTGCTTATCAAAGTTCATTTCTTCCCTTTTAAAGCCTTAGCACGGTGTCTACCTGACACCCGTAAGGTTAAAGAAAAGAAATACTTTGAGAGAGAGATTCAATTCAATATGCATGACTTCTCTTCTGCAAAGAATTACTGTTGTAGACAGTAAGTAACTTGAATAAGAAGATAATAATATAAAGCTCAAAATCAATGAGTATTACACAAGTTAAAGGCGAAATCACAAGACCATAATATTCAATGAGTAGTCACAAGATCATCAATTCTGAATATCGAATAGTGTGACAGAGAAATGAATATATCAAAAGATGACAAACATTAACCAATGAAGATCAATGTATGTTACCTTTTGTAAAATTAAATAATATTATTCATCAAAGCTAAAATTCAAAAACCATTAGATAAAAATTGCAAGTAGATCTCAATAAATCTTTAGTTTATAAAGTATTGATCAATCTTGGGTTAGTTGTAGGGGTACTGTCCCAGCTAACGGAGGTTCACCGGGGAACACTTAAGTACCGCTTCGCTTTTGCCGTAGCCGTGGTGACAGACAGACCCTTTGTAGGCTTGTACCCAAAACCAATCTCTTCTTTAATAACCGAGGATTTAAGAAGAATTTGTGCAATATGAAATCAATTATATTCTATGGACTTAAAAAAGTCTTAGAACAATGTAGCATGCGGTATAAGATGTATCAACTACATTTATCCATATGTGCTACAAAATTATTGGATAACAATAAAATATAAAATATTTGTAAATCAAAATATAATACCTAGATACGTTGATGTATTCTGGAACCTAGGGGACTGGGTTCAGTAACTTGGATCCAGAACTAGACGATAGTTGCAAGTAGACCTTAATAAATCTTAAGTCTATAAAGTATTGATCACTTCGGGTTAGCTGTAGGGGCCGGTTCCCAGCTAGCGGTAGTCCGAAGGTACACCGTGTTGCTTCAGGCAATTTACACCTGTATGACAGAAGGACCCTTTCGACTTGTTCCCAAAATGATCTCTACTCTTAAGAACTTAGATTCGAAGGAATATATGCAGTATCATCGAACGACATCGAAATCCAAAATCCCTAAATATAAAAGAAGTAAATACCCAAAGAATGGTTTATCAAGATCTAGATACTAAAAATATCATGTATCCAAAATGTCTACCAAAAAGCCAAGAAAAAGAGGCTTTGAGGAAGAAGCTGATAAAGATAAGAACATAAATTTGTTCAAAGTAATCAATAGCTAAAGTATGATATAAGCACAAGTTTGAAACTACTTTTTAAAATAATATAGAACTTGAACTTAACTCATATATCCTATAAAAATATTTATACAAAAATATATACTAATATAAGAAACATATCAGCAATATATGAATGACAATGAATTATTCATGTATCATTAACAAGCTAAAAAATATATATCACAAGATCAAAAAATGCATAAATAAACTTCATCAGACAAAAATGTAATTGATTCATAAGAAGTTAATCAAAATAAAATATGAGAATCAATAGTGAATATATTATGCAAGCACAAGTTTAAAATAAAATTATATGTATATACTTTTCAAGTAAACATGAGACTTGTGCTAAACATACATACTCACAAAATACTGATCAAAGTAAATACGACATGTTAAAGACAAATCGGTAAGAAGTGACCATTAAAAAATATTAAAGACAAAGAGTTAAAATATATTCACCAAAACAAAATTAAGCTCCTATGCATGCTTCAAGAATAAAGATTAACAGTAAATGCCATACATAGACAAATGTGTCACACTAATGGAAAGTGAGTAAAAGACTATTTAGTGTGAACTAAACATTTGAGTTAGACGATTAGTCATGCTAGGATTATATCTCACATTAATTTAAAATAATAGACAATTTAAAAGATATCAATGAAAGCTAATAGCAAGACATCAGTAAGAACATGCTAGATATTAAAAACTATTTAGGAAGCATGTTACCGAAGTGGTTCTAGTGACCACACTTCTATCGGTGCAATTGCATGGAAGATGACCTTTGTAGCTTTGCAATCACCAACATGTTCCATGGTTCTTTTTGATATGAGAAGCTTCACCTTCCATATTAGGTGACGACTTTGGTATCCAATACTTGGATCCACATTTGTTAGCTTTGGGAACCCATTTGCATAAGTTCATATCAACAAGTTTTCTAATCTGACAATGATTAGAAACAAGTCCATTCATACCACAATAATTACAGAAAGAATTAACATTAGTATTATGTGCAGCAGTATGAGACTGTGCAGTAGTGTGATATGATGTGCATGGATACTTGTAATAGAAAGCATGGTTGTGTGAATCTTTAGCTTTGCTTGCTTTCTTTGTAAAAGGTCTGACGTGTGTGACTTTGTGATGTGCTACGTATCTTGTGTTAGACTGAGTCATAGGTTATATTACCTGTTTTTCAGTCTAATCTCTAACTTTTAAAAGGTAGCACAGATCTCATCATATTTAGCATTAAGAGCATCAATTCTACATGAAGCAATAGAATACTTCTTCTTTTTTTCTGATTCTAATTCCTCCTTAAGTTTAGCATTTTCTTGAGTGCTTTTCTCAATACAATCAAGTGCCTCATGCAATCTAAACTCAAGTGTGGAAATCTCAGTAGAATTATCAGAAGGATAAGTATTTCTAGCATCATTCAATAAGCAAGTAAGCTTGTCATTCTCACGCTTATAGGAAGATTGAATATCCTTTCTAGCTTGCTTATACTTATCTAGTACTTTCTTGTGGTCTTTCAATAGATCACTGAAAGCATCAGATAACTCATCATAAGAGAATTCATTCTCTTCCAGAACAGAGTTGTCTTGTACCTCGTTGGATAATGCCATTGAGCATATATTTGTAGCTTGACGAGGTCACTCTTCTTCTTCGGAATAGCTTGCTTAGTTTTCACGCCATATGCTCATGCTAGCGTACTTGTAAGACGATGATCTTCCTTCATTTGATCGTTCGTAATGACTCTCCTTTCTAGCAGTAGTACAATCTTCTTGGATGTGGTCTATCTTCTTGTAGTTGTCACATACAAGCTCTTCTTCGTATAAGGGATTGTGTTGTACCTTAAATCTCAATTCAATCGTGCACATATTTGCATCGTTATGAAGACTATCCTCCTCTCTGGAGTTGCTAGCATTGCTTTCATACCTGCATTCATAAGTAGCTTCAAGAACTTTCCAAATTTTATGAGATGTTGTGCAAGAAGTAATAAGATTGAATACATTTATATCTACAGCACAATAAAAGATATGTGTAGCTTTTGCATCAAGGCTAGCTAACTTCTTCTCTTCCTCCGTGTAACTATAATAAGGCTTGTTGATTATAGAGGATGTGAGAATAGAAGCGATAGTAGGCTTTTTGTAGCCATTGACAATAATTGACCATATGTCAAAATCTAGAGACTTCAGGTAGAAGCTCATTCGTGTCTTCCAATAACTATAGTTTGTTCCATCAAATAGTAGGAGCCTATTTGTGGATTGCTCTTCAGTTGTGAAGTACATACTTGCCATATGTGATACTGTGATATATGTAACAGCTGTAATAATTAAGAATATAATAGCAGTGTTACCTCGCTTTACCTGTATAACCCGTTCTGATACCAATTGTAGGAACAAATTGTAAAGCACAATACTCTGGGGGGGGTGAATAGAGTAGGCAGCGGAAATTAGCTAACTAAAAAATGTTAGCAGCAAGATCACAGAATATATCACAAGTAAGTAAATGAAAAGTAGAGATCAGAAAGCAAACACAAACACAAGGATGTATACTGGTTTCCCTCTTGTGAGAACTAGTCCAGTCGGAAGAACTCTAGCTTCCAGTTGAATCCACTATGGAAAATCACCACAAGTTTTCATCTGAAGTTCTTGCAACTTCTACAACGCGAGCTTTGATCCGAAGTACTCGACCAACTTCAATTGTGAAGTATCTTTCTTCAATTAAGCCTCTGATTACAATCACTCTGAAACATCTAGACCGTACCGCACTGGCAAATCGACTAGAGGATTGTAACTGGCTTGGGATTTGAAAATGAATAGCTCAGAATACTTTGGAAGAAGTAGTAGACATATAGAGAAGACATATGAAAGTGAATTGGTGTGTTGAAATGATCGAAATCCTTCTCTATTTATAGTTTTTCCAAAGGCAGAATTCTGGCAGAATTCGGACAGAACTCTATGAGAAAATCTCGGCAAGATCCGTAACTACAGGAGGACCAAGTTCAAAATCCAACGTCCACTAACCGAACTCTGGCCGAATTCTGGCCGAACTCTAGCCGAACTCTGGCCGAACTCTGGCTGAGTTCTGTTGGACTTCTGTCAGGGTTTTTGCAAATTGGTTTTGGACTTTTTGAAAAGGTCAATCATTTGGGAAGTAGTTTGGGCTTTTGTAAGTGGTCTTGTTTCCAAAATAAAATGGTATTTTTGAAAACATTTCTTGAGTAGCCTATTTCCCAGTACGATACAGTTTACATCGTATTCCTAGACTCAGTTGAAAAATACATTGATAAAATAGGAAAACCAAGAGCCCTTTGAAGATGCCTTTCTTCAGATATTTGAGTAGACCTAAAGACGCCTTTTTTCTTGACAGCGGTCGTCCAAAGATAAACAGATCTAGAAATCTGAATACCTTTCGGTAGCTTCTCCCTCGAACCCCCACGGGTGGCGCTGGCCCCTCGACCCTATCCGCTGATTGGGCAGCGGAACTCCCGTTACGAGGCCCCTGATAGGTCGTTGGACGATTCAGATAAATCTTCTTGTATGACGTCATCTCTGGCCCATCGAAAAAATTCTCCATTGCATGTGTCCTGGTTTGACAAAGCTTGATCATGCTTACTGCATGTCTATAAGAACATGTTAGACGAACAAAACAATATGATACAAGCATAGCAATATGATATAGAACATTTAGGACAATGTTAACATTAGGACAATGCTAAGTTTAAGTAGCAATATGATAGTGATTACATGAATATTAGTAACGTCATTATGTTAAACTTAATAGATTAGCCATATTCAAAACACATGATATAATCATTGGGCTAACATGAACTGCCTGGAGGATCAACTGGTGCTATGCTTGAAGGTTCTGTAGGTGCTGTACTTGGTGTACTAATGTCTTCGTTGTCATCATCATTGATTGTCTGTTGATTCAGTTCGTCAAAGTGATATTTATTGACTCTTCGATGATCATGGTTCTTTTGTTTAAGACTCGGTACCCGTTTCTCTTTGTCGCATAACCTAAAAAGATACCTTCATCGGCCTTTTCGTCAAACTTTCCCAAATTGTCTTTAGTATTGAGAATAAAACATTTGCAACCAAATATCTTGAAATATGAAACTGATGGTGTCCTATCGAACCATAACTCATAGGGAGTTTTCTTTGATATATGTCGAATTAGAACCCTATTGAGAACATAGCAAGCTGTGTTGACAGCTTCAGCCCAAAAGTATTTAGGTAGACTAAACTGGTTTAACATTACTCTAGTCATTTCGGATAGAGTCATGTTCTTACGTTCGACAACTCCATTTTGTTGTGGAGTCCTAGGGCAAGAGAACTCATGAAGATAATCGTGTGTGTCAAAAAATTGCTTAAACTCTGCATTCTTAAATTTGTCGCCATGATCGCTTCGAATACGAGTGATCATGAATCCTTTCTCGTTTTGAACTTTCTTAGAAAAGGAGATGAATTCAGACAATGCATCGTTCTTGCGTACAAGAAAATATACCCACGTGTATCTAGAGAAATCATATACTATACAAAAGCAGATAATTTACCACCTAGACTAGCAATTCTACTAGGTCCAAATAAATTCATATGCTGTAACTGTAGAGGTCTAGTGGTACTTACAACATTCTTGAATTTAAATGTGGATCGGGTAGCTTTTTTTTTCATATTCACTACATACTGTATCCTTCTTGAAAGTAATGTCTGGTAAGCCTCGTACCAACTTCTTTGTAGATAGTCTTGAAATTGTGTCCATATTTGCAAGACCGAGTCTCATATGTCATATTTGACTCTCATCACTTTTGGCCATTAAGCATCTACCTACTTTGTTAGGATTTTCTAACAAATAGAAAACATATATATTGTCTTCCCTAGTACCTTCAAAGATAGTACTACCAGTTGAGCTATCAACTATAGTACATTTGTCTTTGACAAAGTTAATACTATAACCATGGCTAGCTAAATGGCTTATGCTGAGTAGGTTATGTTTTAACTCGGTAACTAGACAAATATCTTTAATCAATGGATAGGGAGCCTTACCAATATTGTCGATACCTACTATATACCCTTTAAGATTATTACCGAAGAAAACGTATCCTTCTTTCTTCTTCGACAGTGTTGTGAATAATGAAGCGTCACCGGTCATGTGCCGTGAGTAACCGCTGTCGAGAATCCATTTGCCATGTGAAGGGTGTTCCACCTACAAAAGAATTTGTAGTTGAAACTTTTGGTGTCCATTTCTTGTAGGATCCTGGAATGTTAGTTTTCGGAATCCATGCACATATATTTAAATCAACAAGCTTTTTAACTCTACATGCAGGAGAGATATGACCAATGGTGCCACAATAAAGACATCTAGCATGTTGAGTGTTGGATGCAGTGTATTATGCATGATTGGTAGGTCTTGGTTTTCTAATATAATAGAATGCATGCCTATTAGTCTTATTGGACAAAGGTTTGGTTTGGTTTGGTTTGGTTTGGTCTGACAGTGCTGGGTTTGACAGTGTTGCGATGATTCGGTAAGTGACAAGTATTATAGTAGGAAGCAGCAACCTCAGGCTGTTTTCGTAAGCTAATTTCCAACGTTTTGGAAGTGTCATACAATGTATTATAATTAGCAGTAAGTGCATCATTTCTGATTAGTGCTTGCTGAAGACTCTTCTTCTCTTTGAGTAGATCTTCCTCTAATTGGATAATGGTCTTGTCTTTCTCTTCGAATAGTCTTGTGGTCTCTTGTAATAATAACTTAACAGAAGAAAGCTCACATACCTTACTAGAATTATCAATACTTCTAACCTGAGTTAGTAGGTCGATAAGTCTTTCCTATTTTACCTTTGTACTCTTTGAATACCTTCTTAGAGTTTTCATATTTGCTATGCAGTTTTCTGTAATCACCTAAGAGGTCACTAAAGGCTTCACCTAATTGCTCAAAGGTAAAATCATCATATGTATCAAACAGGGGGGGTTAGTATTTACCTGATCGAATGCCATTAAGCATACATTTGCAGCGTCATCTGATTTTTCATCTTCTGAGTCGCTGGCTTCGCTTTTATGCCATATGCTTGTTGTTGGACAGTCCTTCTTCATATGTTCTTTCTTCTTGCAACCGTAGCAGATAGGATCTTCTTCGTTGTTGTTAATGTTGTGTTCCATTGTTCTTCTTGTTAGGGTTATATACTAAAAGCATCACTTTTGTAGTAACCTTATTTTCTTAAATTTTGAATGAGAATTATATGGGCAAATGTTTGCATATTGTATTTGTTGCAAATGTTAATGCAAATTTCTGATATTCTATATTGTAGATAATATGGTGTGTGGTGTCACACAGAAGATCATATTATCAGTTCCCTATGGAGTATATAAATAGTTCACAACCTAGATGGACTTGAAAAATTTATTGGAAAGGTTGTAGTGTAATCTGGTATTAGTCTATCTTGACTATAAGTTCACACTAGTACACTTTGTGTGTATTGAACAGGACCACTTGAGAGGGTTCTCTTTGTACTGACTACATAAGAGAACAAACACCTCTGTTATTATGGATGCTTGTGCTCTTAATACGGATATAATAACAAACATGTATATGCAGTGTGCATTACTTTGACTCATGAAAGAGTGAGATTCATTATGGATCAACAACCTCTATGAATTGGGTAATAACATTGTATGTATGATGGGCTGTTGATTATAAATAGAATCCGTGTCCCGATACATCGGGTTGATGATGATGTCCCCTTAAGGAGCTCATAAGGATTGTCATGTAAACCCTGCAGGTGATTATATCCGACATGACAAATAAAGTTGAACGGTACTACTTAAGGATAAAAGATGTCAAATTAATATAGTTGTCAGTAACTTAATTTGATCGACGGATATACGATATCTTAACATGGGGAGCCAAACGCGCATATAATAAAAGGAGCCCACAAACATAATTTGGGATTAGGGAGGTAGTACAACAATAGCTCATTAGTGGACCGAGCTATTGTTAATGGGCCTGGATTGTGTTTTCGGGCTGAACACGGGATATCCAGATCCGTTAGGAGGCCTAACCCTAATTTCTCCTTATGGTCCCTGTCGTAGCCTATATATATCCTCTATTCATTGGCCGCCATATTATGATCATAAATATGAAGCTTTCTCTAAATTCGTGATTCACGTAAGGAGAGAAAGAGGGGGCTGCCAAGGAGAAGAAAGGGTTGGGAGATCGTCGCCCACACGACGTCCAACTCGAGGAAGGAATATGTGCAGAAGATCTTGGGGTCGTCCGCTCGAGATTGCCAAGAATTACTTATCTTCTTTCCGCCACAGGTATAATTCGTGAACCCTAGTTTCCGCCTATGAAGGGTTAGAACACGTTTCAAATCTGTTTAGCTTTCTATCGATCAATACGCAAACCAAAGTAAGGGTCCTGGGAATCTCCAGTTCCATCACTTCTATTGAATCTCATGAACTTCTTGATCTTTCTTAATATGAGGGGTTGATCTTCAGAGTCAGAGTCACTGTCGTCGAAATTATCTTCGACAGTTCCTCTATGTTGAGCTTTGAAAGCGATCGACTTCTCCTTCGGTACAACATCTTCAAAGTCTTAAAGTTCCAGCTCGTGAGTGAGTAGCTTATCCATGAGTGTTTCAAGAGACATAGTAGTGAGGTCGTTCCCTTCAATGATTGTCGTAGCCTTCGGAGTCCAGTTCTTTGTGAGAGCTCGTAGAAGTTTGCGAATCTTCTCATGGTTATTGTATTCTTTGCCTAATGAAGACAGAGGGTTTATAATATCCAGAAATCTTATAAACATCTGAGTGACGGATTCGTTTGGCTTTATCTTGAACGCCTCATAATCCTTAGTAAGTCTGTTAATTTTTGACTCCTTGATGTTGTGCATACTTTACTTGATTTTGTGCACGTAGACACATTGTTAAATTCAGTCCCGTCTAAAGCATAAAATAAAGCGTTAATAACACGTGCGTGAGACTTGCCTATTTCTTTTCAGCTTCAGTATACTTGTCATAGGATTTCTCAACCAACTCCCCTTCAACAAGAATACGTACAGGCTTCTTATACCCATCAATAACAATAGACCATAAGTCCAAATCTAGAGATTTCAAGAAGAAACTCATCCGTGTTTTCCAGTATGTGTAATTTGTACCATCAAACAGTAGAGGCCTGTTTGTAGCTTGGCCTTCACTTGTGAAAGAATATAATAGCAGTAATACCTTGCTCTACATGTATAACCCGCTCTAATACCAATTGTAGGAACAAATTGTAAAGCACAATACTCTAGAGGGGATGAATAAATTAGGCAGCAAAAATTAGCTAATTAAAAATGTTAGCAACCAGATCACAGATAATATATCCCATGTAAGTAAATAAAAAGCAGAGATCAGAAAGCAAATGCAAACACGACGATGTATATTGGTTTCCCTCTTGTGAGGACTATTCTAGTCGAAAGAACTCTAGCTTCCAGTTGAAACCACTATGGAAAAATACCGCAAGTTTTCATCCGAAGTCCTTGCAACTTCTACAACGCGAGCTTTGATCCAAAAGTAGTCGACCAACTTCAATTATGAAGTGTCTTTATTTTATCAAGTCTCTGATTACAATCTCTCTGAAACTTCTAGACCGTACCGCACTGGAAAATCGGCTAAAGGAGTAACTGGCTTGGGATTTGAAAATGAAAGAGCTTATAACACTTTGGAAGAGGTATTAAGCTTAGAGAGAAAAGAGAAGAGAAGTGTATTAAAATGAGTGAATTTTTTCTCTATTTATAGGTTTTCCAAAGTTAGAACTGGGGGCAAATTCTGACAGAATTCAGACAGAATTCTTTGAGACAATCTCGACAAATAGTCGTTGCATCCATAACAGCAGTGTGACCAAGTTCAAAATCCAACGGCACCAAACAAACTCGGGACGAGTTCATACCGAACTCGGGCCGAACTCTGTTGGAGTCCAGAGTATGGTTTTTAGGGAATTTTGTGTAAGCCCCCTGAATTTTAGGGTTTATTTTAAATTTTCTAAATAAATTATTTTCAATAAATATTTTATTATTTAATTGTTTTGATCATAAATGTACTTTCCATGACTTTGACTTCTGGAACGTCAGGGATGCCAATCTCTGTAAATCTCTTTATGGGTTTTGTAATAGACAAGATTATCTTCGTTTTGATATATCATGTCCCACTTAAACCCGTTCCCTTGTGCTCTTTTTGTATCGTGCAACTTCAAGTCAATTTAGACCATTTGATCGATTAAATAATTATTAATTGATTTTCCACTTTTATCTTCGATCATCGTTTGTACGTTACCGTGACTTTTAATTTAGGAGCACAAGACCAGTCATTTTCTCAGAACCAACTTCTCATGCCTGATTTACTCGAGACGCTCTACACCCATGACCTTCGTGTCCCACTCAGACACACCATCTTGTGCTTTATTTGCTTCGCACAACTTTTGGGTCAATTTAGGCCAATTAATTATCTACCGTAAAATGTGACCTGACTTCCAATTTAATTTCGGGACCCGACATCGATCCAACCTGTCAACCCAAAGTATGGACATGGCCCACAAGAAGCCTACTACCCACATGATACTTGTGTCCCATTTATTTGAGCCCCCACATGTTACTTATTTACCCGTGATCATAAATACCTAATTAAATTCAATTATTGCACCATGTCCGATTTTGACCCGACCCGGCTCGACCAAACCCAAACCCAAGCCCCATGTTATCCCCTTATGAACACCCCACACAATTCCTCTTTTTCCTATTTTTAAAATATCCCTCTCTTTTATTTAGTAAATATCTTTCTCTTTCTTTCTAATATATATATATATATAATATATATATATATATTATATATATTCAAATATATCGAACTCTCTCTCTCCTTACTAACACCTACACACACACCTCACCCCCTCTCTCCACCAGCACAACACTCTTCGCCCCTTCAGCCGACTTCTCTCTCTCTTTCTATAATATCTTCCTCTCTCTCTATTCTTACACTCTCTCTCTTCCTATATATATTACACACACATACACACACAAATATATCAATCTCTCTCCCTCTCACAACAGTTCTCTTCCCCCCCATGTTGGCCGAGCAACACCATCGCCATTAACCACCACACTTCTCCTCCTTCCTCCTCCACTTCATCAACACCATCTCCACCACAACCACCACTCTCACCATCATCATCATCAAGCTCACCACCATCACCATTATCACCTTCACCATTATCATCCTCAACATCATCACCGCCATCACAAGCACCACCATCACCCACACCCCTACTGGGCCTCCGCCACCGCCGACGACTGTGCCGCTCACCGTGCCCTCGCCTGGCCTGTCATGACGCAGCCATGCGCTGCACAGCAGCGAGCATAGTGTACGCAGCAGTGCACGCATGAGTCGCGTGGCATCCGGCCATCCGTCGCGCGACCACTTTCGGCCACCGCACCACCGCCCCTAAACCGCGCCCCTCCGACGACCACCCGTGCGCCACGCCGGCACAGCCCTGCCCTCTCCGGCATACTGTACAGACGATTTCAACTTTTACGTCGAAATCCCGTCGTGACGCGCACGGGTTCAAGCCAGAAATTGTGTTTCACAACGTCGACTTCGTACATATTTTTTGGGCAATCCAACCGTTGGATCGCCGCACTCCTTACTCCGTCACAATCTCGGTATATAGCTCATCACTCCCCTCAAGTTTCGTCCGTTAATTTCGTCATTTGATACATCAAAACTGGCCACCAAGTTGACGTTTTACATTGTACTATTTTTGGACAGTTTTATGGAGCCGACTTCGTCAGCTCGTAACTCCGCCATCGCAGCTCCGTCTGGCGTGCCACCAGTCCCTATACGTAGCTGGTATAACCATCTTCCTGTCCCTTAAGTTTCATTTAGTTGTGAACACGTTTGATTGGTTGAATTTGACGCCAAAGTTGGCCGTCCGAATTCTTTAATTTGCACTTGTTAAATTCCATTTTTGAATCCGGGACTTCGGATTCAATTTTTGACACTACCAGTAGACTCGTGGCGTCGTTCTGGCACATTTTCATATAAAGTTTGCATGATTTGGAGGACGTGGACCCTAGCACGCATTTCGGTACAAAGCGGGTCCCACAGTCCGAGTCAACGGGTCACTTTGAGATCGGCTCATCGGAATTCAATTCCGGATATACCGTTGAGTTCGTGTTGTCATTCTGGACTCGTTGACATATACTTTGTTAGATTTTGTGGACTTTGGCTTCGACACGTATTTCCGTGCAAATCGGATACCAATATCCAGGTCAATGGACCATTTTGTGATCGGGTCATCGGAATTCCGTTTCGGACATACCGTCGGGTTCGTATTATCATTCTGGATTCGTGGAAATATAATTTGCTAGGTTTTGTAGACTTCTATCCTGACACATTTTTCGGTGCAAAGTGTGTCCAACGGCGGACATCATTTTAACCCAAAATTACCATTTTCCCCTGTGTCCAAATTGGACTTATTGGTAGGCTATCCTAGCTAATTTGATCATTCTAGGCACGTTGGTGATATTTGTTTTGTCATCCGACGACATCTGTAGATTTTGCTTATGTGTCATCCTTATTTGTAATTAATTATTATTATTAGTATATATTTTATATGTTTGGTTTTTGTAAAACTCTAAAATGATCTTTGTATTTCTAAGGGTTCTAATGGTTGGTTATAGGCTTAGTGTCACCCCAAATTGATTTTTTATGCTAGGACATCCCTTAGCTAGTATCCAGTTAGGAGTCGTGTCACACCACTAGTGTAAAATCTTAATCATAACTTAGAGGCTGAGTTTGTATATCATTATTGACAGGACACCGGACAGCTGTATCTTCATATTCTTATTCTTGCTTTGCTCGAGACAAGTACCCCTACAAGCTTATTTACTGCGTATAAACAATAAACTGTGATTAAATCATGTTAAAATACTGCTTTGTGGATAACTGCAAGTCATCTCTCTTCATGTTTCACATGCCTTATACTGCTCTGAGTATCCACCATGTTTTATACTGCTCTCAGTACCTACCATGCTTATACTGCTCTCAGTATCCACCATGCTTTATACTGTTCTCGTATCACTCACATGTTAAAAACGGGTAATGGGAAAACTGTTAGTAGAGTACGTGATCATGCCCCCCTTCTCCGTATGTATTTACCGTGCACGGTAACATTCTATATGTAACTTTGTCGTAGGTCTGATCCCGCATTTGTGTATGGATATACACCGATGCCGTTAGTGCATGTATGTACATTCCAGAAAAATTGACATGTACCACTGTACATCCTATTTACCTATTGACCGATCACGTACATGCTACAGTTTTAAACTTTAAAACAAATATATATTGCCATGATGAAATGTATCTAAAACTGGATAAATCAAGATATGCCATGATTATGTTATTTCATCTTTTCCATCACATGATCAGTATTATATGTTTGTAGTACAAGTACTTGCTCCCGTCCTGACAGGATAACGTTGTAGGTTCACTTTTCGAGGAGGAAATGCTCTGTGATACATATTATGGTACTGCATTTGAGGACCTGGCCTTAGCTCCAGAAGAGGCCCCAGCGGGAAACCTTGCTTAGATATCTTTCATGTGTTTTGAGACTTAGACTTTGGTTTGAACTTATATTTGATTACTGGACTTTGTCTCCAGTTAGATACTTTGGAAGTGTATTATTAAGTCTGTACTTGTTTACTTTCGCTTATAGATGTTGTGTTGAGATGAACCTTTTAAATGTAATTTTAGAACTGTTAGCAGCTTAGATCCTTTATTGTATAATCTTAGAACAGCTTACTACGCTTTAACCAAGCGTAGGCTGGACATGGCTCGACCCGGCCCAACAATTTCGATAACGGGTCGTGACATGTTTTTAGTGGCGGCTCATGCAGGTCCAGACTTAAGTTGTTTGGTTACGTTATTGTACCAAGCATGCCTGCAACTAGGATCTTAGGACAACTTGATAACACTAGGAATAAACATTTAGAACACCTAGAGGATATCTAGGATTGCAACATAGGAAAACTCATCACAGCATAGGACCGTTAACTATATTTAGTCTCTTGCTTGAAAATTCAGTGGGTTATAATTTTTTACCAGGATAGTACCCTTGGGATGACCCCTGAGGATCTCACTATAATCTTACCTTGAAATTTGTTTTCGCTTATTTTCATTTGCTCTTCCTTAATTCGTTGTTGAAATTGATTTCTGATTTTCGTTGTCGACTTTGATCTTGCATCGTGATAAATTTTGTGGATTGCATTGTGATATATCCTGATAAGGTAAATGTCTGCTTTAGTTATTGAGTTTAAAATTTATCGCAGCCATATTAGCGGTATGACAAAAACATAGGGCCTGATTTTGGGTATACTTATCTTAGTTATAGAATTTAGATATTCTCGCAGCCATACCCGTTGGCGTGGTGAGAATTCTAGATAACATGATTATAGGACGTATACCTTAGTTTTGACTCTATCGTTTATTGCATCTAAGCTTACTGGTGTGGCAAAAATTCTGGCAACATGATTTCAGGAAGACGGGTATGGTTATCAGATCATATCTCAACTTGGTTCACTTCGTTACGACCGAATGAGCAAGAATAAATTCTTATTATCATTCTTCCCCGTCTTGATTAACTCTGTCCTATCTACATCTACAACTAGGATTATAGGTTCTCTAGGACTCTCCAACAGGATTGCTTTCATGTTATCTTTTTGGACATAATTATTTTTGTGTTCCATCTTTCCTATGATTTGACTAAACCCTTCTTCGTTAACCTCTTGGGTAATTCTTCTCGTCTTTCTCGGTAATTGTTGAAAACGTCTTATAGATTGATCCAAGGAAGGTTCGAGAAATTAGATTTTAACCTTGTATTATGGAATCGAGAGTTTTGCAGCCAGAGAAATACTGGCAAGGTAGGACTTCAGATGACGGCATCATGGTTACGTATGTTTCACAGATCTTACTTGAACCATACCATGTATTTGATTAATATTTCATGGATTTAGCCAAGATAAGTTCAAGAACCTGTATTATCTGCTGTGCATTGCAGCCATCCGTCGTATTACGGAACAAAGAAGTTATTCCAACCAGGTGCACACTGACTTGGCAATAACTTCACGTGACCTAATCGCGGAGGTATATGGTTCTCGAGTTTTACCTCAACTACGTCGTATGCATCTCATTGTCTTCGTACCATTCTTGGAGATATTCCGATAAACTTTCATGTCTTGCTTGACCCTTTAACTTGTTTGGACACTGTTATAGATTGTTTGACCCAGTCTTAGGCCTTGTTACCTTCTATTTGATAGACGACCGAAATAGCCAATCCTTGTTAACTGATTCTATAGTATAACTATAAATGTATTGTGTGATTGTGATAAATACTTTTCGTAGGGATTGGTTAGATTAAGCTTATTGGACAAGTATGAGTGACTGACTATAGTAGACTTGGAAACCATTAAGAAGAATTGTATTGATAGTATAACTCGATGATAGGGTATCTAAGATGGAGTAATGAGATATTATATTGTTGTGACTATGGATTAAGGATTAGAATCTTGTCCTTAGAATTTGAGGATTGTGCATTCATAGGACTTTGATGACCAAGTGATTATTGGTTATCTATAAGCTAATTACATGTGATTAGAGGGTAGATCGATATGTGGAATGATATAGAATAAGTTAGAATGAGATATAATATTGCGTACGAGATTGGAAAGATATCAGTTAAAAAGACAAGGAACAAGGCAAAGACATATGTACATTGGTAATTAGTAAATCGGGAGTTTGAAATCGAGGATTTATATTCGGAGGAGTTATTAAGTAAAAAGAAGAAGGCTCTACGCCAAGGATAAGTATTGAACATATAATTTCAAGGAGAAACTGTACGCAGAGATTGACGACAAATAATGCAAAGGGCCTGTGGATTGATAGAATAAGGATACTTAGGATATGATAAGGAAATCAAGTATTTATAAATTGAGGTTGGAAATATGGTTGATGACCAAGCATTATAGGCTTATAAACATACCCACAGAATGACCTATAGTTTAGGGTATACATAAAGGTTCCATGTTAGTATGGAAGATTCTAATGGATACATGATGTAGTTTATAGAAGGACCTTTGTTGAACCTGAACCAAAATACATGTAGCGAGAACAACATGGATGATCACAAGGGTAGCAGATTGAGTATCGTAGCCAGAGCAGCTACATGTTATATTTTGACCTATTGGATGATTTTAAATTTCGAGGACGAAATTCTTGTAAGGTGGGTAGGTGTAAGTCCCCTGAATTTTAGGGTTTATTTTAAATTTTCTAAATGAATTATTTTCAATAAATATTTTATTATTTAATTGTTTTGATCATAAATGTACTTTCTGTGACTTTGACTTCCGGAACATCAGGGATGCCAATCTCTGTAAACTCTCTTTAAGGGTTTTGTAATAGACAAGATTTTCTTCGTTTTGATATATCATGTCCCAATTAAACCCGTTCCGTTGTGCTCTTTTTGTATCGCGCAACTTCGAGTCAATTTAGACCATTTGATCGATTAAATAATTATTAATTGATTTTCCACTTTTATCTTCGATCATCGTTTGCACGTTACCGTGACTTTTAATTTAGGAGCACAAGACCAGTCGTTTTCTCAGAACCAACATCTCATGCCTGATCTACTCGAGAGGCTCTACACCCATGACCTTCGTGTACCACTCACACACACCATCTTGTGCTTCATTTGCTTCGCACAACTTTCGGGTCAATTTAGGCCAATTAATTATCTACCGTAAAATGTGGCCTGACTTCCAATTTAATTTCGGGACCCGACATCGATCAAACCTGTCAACCCAAAGTATGGACATGGCCCACATGAAGCCTACTACCCACATGATACTTGTGTCCCACTTATTTGAGCCTCCACAAGTTACTTATTTACCCGTGATCATAAATACCTATTTAAATTCAATTATTACACCATGTCCGATTTTGACCCGACCCGGCTCGACCAAACCCAAACCCAAGCCCCATGTTATCCCCTTATGAACACCCCCACACAATTCCTCTTTTTCCTATTTTTAAAATATCCCTCTTTTTTATTTAATTAATATCTTTCTCTTTCTTTCTAATATATATATTATATATATTCAAATATATCTAACTCTCTCTCTCCTAACTAACACCTACACACACACCTCACCCCCTCTCTCCACCAGCACAACACTCTTTCCCCCCTTCAGCCGACTTCTCTCTCTCTTTCTATAATATCTTCCTCTCTCTCTCTATTCTTACACTCTCTCTCTTCCTATATATATTACACACACATACACACACAAATATATCACTCTCTCTCCGTCTCACAACAGTTCTCTTCCCCCTCCCCATGTTGGCCGAGCAACACCACCGCCATTAACCACCACACTTCTCCTCCTTCCTCCTCCACTTCATCAACACCATCTCCACCACAACCACCACTCTCACCATCACCATCATCAAGCTCACCACCATCACTATTATCACCTTTACCATTATCATCCTCAACATCATCACCGCCATCACAAGCACCACCATCACCCAAACCCCCACCGGGCCTCCGCCGTCGCTGGCGACTATGCCGCTCGCCGTGCCCCCACCTGGCTTGTCATCACGCAGCCATGCGCTGCACAGCAGCGTGCATAGTGCACGTAGCAGCGCACGCGTGAGCCGCGTGGCATCCGGCCATCCGCCGCACAGCCACTTCCGGCCGTCGCACCACCGCCCCAAGGCCGGCGCCCCTCCGGTGACCACCCGCACACCACCCCGGCACAACCCTGCCTTCTCCGGCACACTGTACGGACAATTTCAACTTTTACGTCGAAATCCCGTCGTGACGCGCCCAGAACTCGCGTTTCACAACGTCGACTTCGTGCGTATTTTCTGGGCAATCAACCATTGGATCGCCGCACTCCTTGCTCCGTCACAATCTCGGTATATAGCTCTTCACTCCCCTCAAGTTTCGTCCGTTAATTTCGTCGTTTGTTACATCAAAACTGGCTACCAAGTTGACGTTTTACATTGTACTATTTTTGGACAGTTTTGTGGAGCCGACTTCGTCAGCTCGTAACTCCGCCGTTGCAGCTCCGTCTGGCATGCCACCAGTTCCTGTGCATAGTTGGTATAACCATCTTCCTGCCCCTTAAGTTTCGTTTCGTTGTGAACACGTTTGATTGGTTGAATTTGACGCCAAAGTTGGCCGTCCGAATTCTTTAATTTGCACTTCTTAAATTCTATTTTTGAATCCGGGACTACGGATTCAATTTCTGACACCACCAGTAGACTCGTGGCGTCGTTATGGCACGTTTTCATATAAAGTTTCTTGATTTGGTGGACGTGGGCCCTGGCATGCATTTCGGTGCAAAGCGGGTCCCACAGTCCGAGTCAACGGGTCACTTTGAGATCGGCTAAGCGGAATCCAATTCCGGATATACCGTTGAGTTTGTGTTGTTATTCTGGACTCGTTGACATATACTTTGTTAGATTTTGTGGGCTTTGGCTTCGACACGCATTTTCGTGCAAATCGGATACCAATATCCAGGTCAACGGACCATTTTGTGATCGGGTCATCGGAATTCCATTTCGAACATACCGTTGGGTTCGTATTATCATTCTGGATTCGTGGACATATAATTTGCTAGATTTTGTAGACTTCTATCCTGACATGTTTTCGGTACAAAGTGTGTTCAACGACGGACATCATTTTAACCCGAAATTACCATTTTGCTCCTGTCTCCAAATTGGACTTATGGGTAGGCTATCCTAGCTAATTTGACCAGTCTGGACGCGTGGGTGATATTTGTTTTGTCATCCGACGACATCTGTAGATTTTGCTTATGTGTCATCCTTAATTTGTAATTAATTATTATTATTAGTATATATTTTTTATATGTTTGGTTTTTGTAAAACTCTAAAATGATCTTTGTGTTTCTAGGAAAATGTTTGGTTTACAACCAAACTTTTACAACATTCTTACAACTTACACTCATTTGCTGACATGTGGGCCAGACCACCACCTGGCCCACATGTCAGAAAATGGGTGAGTGGTTGTAAAAAGGTTGTAAAAGTTTGGTTGTAACTGTAGCATTGCTCGTGTTTCTAAGGGTTCTAATGGTTGGTTATAGGCTTAGTGTCACCCCAAATTGATTTTCTATGCTAGGACACCCCTTAGCTAGTATCCAGTTAGGAGTCGTGTCACACCACCAGTGTAAAATCTTAATCATAACTTAGAGGCTGAGTTTGTATATCATTATTGACAGGACACCGGACATCTGTATCTTCATATTCTTATTCTTGCTTTGCTCGAGACAAGTACCGCTACAAGCTTATTTACTGCGTATAAACAATAAACTATGATCAAATCATGTTAAAATACTACTTTCTGGATAACTGCAAGTCATCTCTCTTCATGTTTCACATGCCTTACACTACTCTGAGTACCACCATGTTTTATATTGGTCTCAGTACCTACCATGCTTATACTGCTCTCAGTATCCACCATGCTTTATACTGTTCTCGTGTTATTCATATGTTAAAAACGGGTAATGGGGAAACTGTTAGTAGAGTACGTGATCATGCCCCCTTCTCCGTATGTATTTACCGCGTACGGTAACATTCTATATGTAACTTTGCCGTAGGTCTGATCCCGCGTTTATGTATGGATATACACCGATGCCGTTAGTGCACGTATGTGCATTCCAGAAAAAATTGATATGTACCACTGTACATCCTATTTACCTATTGACCGATCACGTACATGCTACAGTTTTAAACTTTAAAACAAATATATATTGCCATGATAAAATGTATCTAAAACTGGATAAATCAAGATATGCCATGATTATGTTATTTCATCTTTTTCCATCACATGATCAGTATTATATGTTTGTAGTACAAGTACTTGCTCCCGTCCTGACAGGATAACGTTGTAGGTTCACTTTCTGAGGAGGAAATGCTATGTGATACATATTATGGTACTGCATTTGAGGACCTGGCCTTAGCTCCAGAAGAGGCCCCAGCGGGGAACCTTGCTTAGATATCTTTCATGTGTTTTGAGACTTAGACTTTGGTTTGAACTTATATTTGATTACTGGACTTTGTCTCCAGTTAGATACTTTGGAAGTGTATTATTAAGTCTGTACTTGTTTACTTTCGCTTATAGATGCTGTGTTGAGATGAACCTTTTAAATGTGATTTTTGAACTGTTAGCAGCTTAGATCCTTTATTGTCTAATCTTAGAACAGCTTACTACGCTTTAACCAAGCGTAGGCTGGACATGGCTCAGCCCGGCCCAACAATTTGGGTAACGGGTCGTGATATTTTGTAAATCGGATTTTGAGTTTTGGGCTTTTGAAAAGTTTTAGCAGTTATGAGCTTTTTGTAAAATAGGCTATTTTCAAAATCATAGGATATTTTGAAAACATTTTGGGGGTAGCCTATTTGCCAGTACAACTTGGTGTACAAAGTATTCCTAAACTCAATAAATATAAAAATTATATTGGATATTGAAATACAGACTCATGTGGAAAAATAGCTTCAGTCTTGAACAATATGGTAGAAGTTCTCAGCAAATATCCAAGTAGCCCTTATATCGAGACAGGGTTAGATCAATTATTAAAATCAGGTTCGACCATGACCAATAGGCCAACAAATCTTACAAAAAGCTCTGACTTATCGCATGATGGGTTTGTTAGCGAGCCCCCTCGCATTCCAAGCTAGTAGATTAATCATTGGGGAGTAGGCCCACCGAGAAGATGTTGAGCTTCATCGTCGATCTAGTTGTCATAGGTGGTGGCTCTTTTAGTCTCTCTCTCTCTCGCCCTCTTTTTCTTCGCCCTTCTACTGATTCCTGGCGTCGAAGCATTTGGTGTGGGGTCCCTGCTCCTCTCCTCCGAGCTATTATCCTCCGTATGGATGTAATCTTCCCCATCTATCTTTATTAGTATACCGAAGGCATTGCTTGGGGGCATGAACCTCACATCCAGGGCCTATTGGAGTCTTTCCACCGTGTCTTGCCCCACATTCGAAAGCAAGTCTACCAGCAGGTTATGATCTTCTACTTGGTCGCTGTGAATGGAGGAGGCATGAACAACCACCAATCCCCATTTCGAGTTACAGCTATTGGAAGGAAGATCCTACTATGTGTGTTTTACCGCATTAGCAGATGAGCAGATAGACCTCTACTCTCCTGGGGAATCCAAAGGAGCAAGTCATTTGCCCGTACGAGATGTACTACACCTTTGTTGGGGAGTAGCCGCATTGACGCCAACCACTGGCTTGCTAGCACTGTAAGCTTCTTTACCTTCTACCAACTGATTGCCGTCTCTGTTCTTCTTCTTCTTCCTGTTAGACTTGCACTCCCCAGATCCGTGGCGACCTCTTGCCGAAAGCAACCACCCTCAGGAAGATTAATCCAGATTCTGTTCTAAAGGTCCAGGCTAACGTCGATCTCTAGACACCCTTGCTCTGCTAGGCCTAATGAAATCTTCCGTAGCCTTATCAATCATCTGGGGAGTGCCTAAGCTTTGGGCAATGGCGAACACCGCCGACTTGGAAAAAGGAAAAGTGGGAGCGCCGGAAGGGATATCCAGACCGTGGCCTTAGGGGACTCGAACTGGGGATTAAAGTACGGGGACCATTTGAACACCCATATCAGTGCCCAACAATGCGCCATGTGTGTTGTGACCTCAGATGAAGGAAGTTCAAGTCCAGAGAGGCCTGATGAGCAGGTGTTTAGAGTCTAAGACTCCAATTGATACCTCGCTATTGAGCCCCAACTTACCGAATGCGGCCCTGATCGACGCCAATAGCGGTCTAGCATGGGAGACCTTCCCCACTAGCGCCAGCTTGGAAGGTGAAGCCAGAGTGACAACTTCATCGGATGCAAATGCGACCATCGAAGCTCCATCGAATGAAGCACGCTCGCACGGGGGGAGGGGCGACGAGGGAAGGGAAAGAAGGGGGTGCTTTTGTGACTACCTTCCACTCACGATATCCGCAAAAGCGAGAGGTACCTTCAAGGGAGGAGGGGGAGACAGGTACTGTTTGTGGAGCAGGAGAGGGGGAGAGAGTGGGGGAGGGGAGATAGTGGAGGGGAGGAGAAATCGTCGACGTAGTATCTAAAGGGGGGTGGGTGTGGAGAGCGGTGACCACGCCCGATGCCAAGATCCCTGTTAGGGAGGGAGGATGACAAGTGGAGTGGTGGTGTTGGAGGGGTGGCTGGAGGCAATTGGGGGGGGGGGGGGGTAGCCATAAATGCTACGATATTATGAAAAAAGGAGAGAAGGGAGTCCTGAGTGGGATGAGGGATATATATATATATATATATATATATATATATATATATATATATATATATATATATATATATATATATATATATATATATAGACGCTTGCTCCCCTCCCGAAAAAGTCCTCACCACCATAGAAAACCTCTTCGCCAACTTCTTCTGGGGCTACTACGACGTTAAGGACAAGCACAATTGGGCCAGCTGCGAATCTATGTCCAAACGCACGTCAGAGGGTGGACTAGGGTTCAGCAGGTTGGTACACATTATTGACACTTGCTCGACGAAGATGTGGTAGAAGCTCAGGGTGAATTGCTCTATTTGGCCTCAGTTCATGAAGGTGAGTGTTTGGCATGACAAAAGGTTATAGGAACTTTTTGTATATTAAACGTAAAAAGAGTACAATCGATTCCTAAACAGGAGGTCTAAGTACAAAGTTTTTTGGGGAAGTGTGACGGTGGAGATGGAGCACTGCAGCGACTCCTTAACTCCATTGACGATCTGACAATGAGTTGAACTTGCTCTGGCTTTCTGTTGCTTGTGATTAGAACTCTGGGGTTGCCAATCAAGAGGACGCCAAAGTTGTGGAGATTTTGAAGCCTCTTTTATCGAAGGAAAACTCCTTCTATTTATAGGAGAGCACATATACGATGTGCATAAGTATTATGCAGGAATACTGCACATAGAGATATGAGAGAATCTCGAGGTTGCACGGTAAGGACTGCTGTTGTGCTAACACATGGCGGACGCTGGGATTCTCTTTTATCAATATCTTGGGGAGTTATTAACATAACTAAATAAACGACACCTAGCATGCATTTAATGTTGATTGGATGAACCTGAGCAGATTCTGATCCTGTCCGAAAGTTGGATTTTGTCCTTATCTTACGGGGCCATTGGTTTAAACAAACCGATCGGATATGGCCCACGTCTATAAGAACAAGTTCCGTATTTATCTGTGGTTTAAACAAACCGATAGGATATTTCTCTTATCAACATAATTAACCTGTGTTATATCTTAAGAGCGGTGGTTTAAAAGAAATCGATTGGGTAATATCTGAAAAGCTATAGATACCCAAATTGCCACGTGGAACAATGCCACCTCATAGGGCTGCGCTTTTATGCGAGATGCGCTTCTGGTGAGGCTCGGATGCTACTGCGCTTCTTGAGCGACGAGTAGACTGTGTTTTAAAGACGACGGAGTCACTGTGCTTTGGAGCGATGACTAGACTGTGTTTCAAAGACGACAAAGTCCAAGTGCTTTGGAGCGACGATGAGACTATGTTTCGAAGATGACGAAGTCACTGTGCTTTGGGGTGACAAGTAGACTGTGTTTTGAAAACGACGAAGTTACTGCGCTTTTCGGCGATGAGGAGACTTGTGCTTGAGGCAACAAAGTGCCAGGTGAAGGAGCTTTGTGAACGAGCTGTGCTTCTGGATTGGATGGAGGGAGTTGCGCTTCTGGTTGAACCGGAGGGAGCCATGCTTCTGGGTTGAAGTGAAGTGGCTGCGCTAGAAAGAAAGTTTTCTCTCTCCAAACAGACCCTACTTATAGGGCACGGTCACGTCAGCAAAAGAAGATAAAATGCTTCGTGAATGAGGAGACTCTTAGGACGACGTGGGAATTAAGAGTAAAGATCATGATCACTGTTTCCTAAAAATGAGGAGTTGTGATCAACTTTTAATGAAGCGACGGCTCAAGGCATTTAATACCGAAGGCTAACGTGACGACAGCCTGTCAGTAAGCATGCAGGACATTCGCTTGAAAAGGACACGTGTTATGCTTCTGTTCAAAGTATTCCGAGCTTGGCTCAAGTTCGAAACACTTTGAAGCGGGTCTTATAGAAGCATGAAAAAGCGCAGACATATCAAAAGCGCAGGTGGCGTTCTCACTACACATGGCTTCACAAAAGCGCAGGTACCCAAAAGCGCAGACAGACAACTAAAGTCACACAGACGAACAAAAGTGGTGCTTAAACAGTTCTTAATTAAAATCATGTCTATAAAAGATCTATTACAAATTCTTCATGATTACATATAAAGGAGTAAAACACCTAAGAAAAGTCTACAGGGGGTTAATCTTCAGCACGCGCGCAGTCCCCCAGACGTGCAGCACTGTCAGAGCGAGCCACTTTTTGAAGAAGCTATTAGCCCGAACAAGAACTCAGTCCACAGCACAGGGTGTGCCATCGCCATTGAGCAGGGCAGAGCACAACCTGTGGCTCTTCGGATTGGCAATCAATCCAAACCCGGAAGCATGGATCTCGAAGACCTCCAAGATGTTGTTCAGGTTCGAACTCCTTACGCCAAACACACAAGTGCATCTTGAAACTCAATATTAGTTCTTCTACAAAGACACAACTTCTTTGAACGAGGAGATCCACAACCCAAAGTCGACTTGTGCAAGGCCAACGGTCGTTCGAAGCTAAGTCAGGATCGAGCATGACGGTGGAATGTTATGAAACAGAAGACATAACCCTTCAGAAAAGCTTCCCTTTATATAGGGTGAGTGTGGTCCAACCCACATACCACATGGCCTTCTGTCAAACACTCCCAAATTAATGGGATGAACCTATGACTCAGCACAATGAATCTCATTTAATAGGTTCATTCGACTGAATCCTAGGCCACAAACTTCTTGAATTCTCCAAATGATGGCAGTAATTAAAGAAGAGGATGACCGAATTGTCTATCAAAAGAGCAGTCATTAATTGCTCTTATGACTTCGACAGAAACTAGCTCCTTCGACTCAGAAGGGTAGCCAGTTTATTCCTTCAAATGTGCCCTTACTTCAAATTAGAAGCAAAGCGCCCTCCATCCCATCCAAAAGTGCAGCCCGTTCAGAGGCTCCTTCATATGATACTTTATTGTCCAAAGCACAAGTCTACTCGTCGCCCTCAAGCATAGTGACTTCGTTGCCTAAAGCACAAGTCCACTCGCTACCCTAAAAGCATAGTGACTCCATTGCCCAAAGAACTTGTCTACTCGTCGCTCTAAAAGTGCAGTGACTCCGTTGCCTGAAGCACTTGTCCACTCGTCGCCCTAAAAGCACAGTGACTCCGTTGCCTGAAGCACTTACCCACTCGTCGCCCTAAAAGCGCAGTAACTCCATTGCCTGAAGCACTTGTCCACTCGTCGCCCTAAAAGTGCAGTGACTCCGTCGCCTAAAGCACAGTCTACTTATTGTCCAGAAGCGCAGTGACCTCAAAGCCTCACCAGAAGCGTAGTTCGCATAGAAGCACAGTCTTACGGGGTGACGTGGTTCTACGTGGCCAAACGGGTGTTTTTGTCCTTTTCAGATTGGTTTGTTTAAAAGCCACCGCTCTTAAGATAGGACAAAGTTTGATTCTGTTGATAAGAGCAATATCCTATCGGTTTGTTTAAACCACAGATAAGGAAGGAATTTGTTCTTATAGATGGGGGTCATATCCAATCGGTTTGTTTAAACCAATGTCCCCCTAAGATAAGACAAAATCCAACTTCAGGGATAGGAACAGAATCTGCTCAGGTTCATCCGATCAACAATAAATACACGCCACGTGTCGTTTATTCGATCATGTTGATAATACCTCCGAGATCTTAATAAAGGAGAATCTTAGCGTCTGCCATATGTTAGCTCAGCAGCAGCCCTCCCCATGCAACTTCGAGATTCTTTCATATCTCTACGTACAGCGTTCCTGCACAACCTTATGCACATCGTATATGTGCTTTCCTATAAATGGAAGGAGTTTTCCTTTCATAAGCGGCTTCAAAATCTTCACAACTTTGGGATCCTCTTGATTGGAAACCCCATCTAGAAGCATGAAAAATCACAGCTGAAGACATGCCTTCGCCAAAGCGCAGAAGATGCAAAAGACTGAGGCTCAGTGCTAAAAAGACAAAACAGAAGATATGGAGAGAAGTCCCTTTATTGTCATGTCTATTAAAGTCTAGTACAGACACCTTAGGACTATATATAAGGGACTTATTCTTTTCTTCTACAAAGGATCTAATACAGATTCGATAGAGCCAAGAGGGAAGTTCCTTAAAGGGCGGATAGTTATTATTCTTTGCTTCAGAATCCAAAAGCTTTCAAGCCAGAGGCGCAGCCACCTGCCTGCGCTAACCTCAGAAGCAAGATGGTGGTAGGCCCCCTCCCCTTCTTTTACTTTAGAAGCCAGTATCTTCACTCCAGAGGCGCAGCTACCTGCCTGTGCCAATCTTAGATGCGCAAGGGTGTCATAGCTTTTCTTTCGCAGCCAACGCCTTCACTGTTCAGAGGCGCAACTACTTACCTGCGTCTGCATGAGGCACAGGATGGTGATATGCTCACACCATCTCCATTCCCACGGTGTAGTCGTCTGCTTCGGATCAGAAGCTTAAGTCACTTCTCTACAAGAGACTTGGGAACTCCTATCGTAACTAATACAATTCAGCTTGTCGCTTCAAAAGCACAGTAACCTCGCCAACCTGAAGCACAAGCCTACTTGTTGCCTACAGCACAGTGACTCCGGTATCCCGAAACACATCTTCATAAGTTGCTCTATATGAACAGAAGTCTCGTCGTCATTCGAAGCCAAGTCTATTCGTCGCCTGGAGTGAAGATGGTGTGAGCATATAGAAGTAAGGTCTACTCGTCGCCCCAGAAGAACAACAATACTTAGTCCTCAACAGAGGCGCAGGAAGCATGGGTCCACCCCAATTGGTTTGTTTAAACTGTCACTTGAAGAGAAGAATGTGATTAAATTATTATTGATATCATATCAGATTGATTTAGTTCTTAGACGAGGATCAATTAGACTGCAAATTTAGGATGAAATCCTAAGATTTACTCGACTGTATCCGAGCAAGCAAATCGGCACGCACCACGTGTCACCGCCTTCAGTTGTGTTTATAACCACCAGAGATCTCGTTTGAGGGGAATCTCGATGTCCGCCACGTGTCAACACCACAGAAGCCCGTATCGTGCTATGACGGCAGATTCTTTCATATCTCAGGAACCCTAATGCACATCGCATATGTGCTCGGTTCTCTATAAATAGAAGGAGTTCTTCTTCCACCAAAGCATGGATCGACAGAGGGAAAATTGACAATCGACAATCTTCAAAGGATCAACAATCTCTATCCACTAAGAGTCGACCACCCTCATCCATCGATCAACCAAAGAACCAACCAACCATCTTCAAGGGATCTTCTCCTCTAGGCAGCCTCTTGATCGGTGACCCCATAGTCCCATCAAAAGCGCGAGAGAGCCATAACAAGGTTGATTCGTCGTCAGATCATCACCGGAGTAAAGGAGCCGCTGCAGTGCTCAATCTCCACCATCCTACTTTTCTCGAAACCTCTTCTCCTTGTACTTAGAATATCATGTTTAGGACTTCCTTCTTTGTAAACAGATACCTTATACGTTCAATAAAGTAAAAAGTTCGTTCAACCTTTTGTTATATCGAACAAAATGGTGACTCTGCTGGGGACTACCTTCTCCTCCAACGAGAAGGCGGTGACAAAATCTGATGACAACTTGCTGGAAGATTCTCAAGACATGCTGGTCGTACGCTTCGACCAGCAGGCTTTTGAAGATCTTCTCTCTGGTGAAAAGTCGAAGACTTCAAAACCGTTCGTACAACCGAAGAAGACTCGACTTGTCTGGCGGCCTAAGGCGGTTGCAGCCAGCAGCACGATGGTGGGAACTGTCTCAGGATCCCCTCAATGTTAAAGCCACAGAGAAGATTTCGGCTGCTACAGCCTTATCTCCTCGCCCGATTCCCATCCTGGGAAAGCATGACGAGGAAGATGGTGGTTCCACGGTTGATTTGACGAAGGAACAATGCCAAAGGAAGCGTACACCGGTCCAACCCTCACAATAGGAGTATTACCGGTGAGGAGATCTGTCTTCGACAGAATCGCTTTCCCTTCAGGTAAACCTTCGATGGACTTTGAATACTACTCGCCCGTTGGGGGTAGTAAAAAGAGATCCCAGGTGGCTTGTGCTTCGTACAACAAGCGTGCGACACCAACGGCAGACCAGAGGCCCATGTTGACAGTTACACACACAGCCGACGAAAAGCTATACAAGACTGGCTCTCGCGCTCTGATGCCTCAACCAGTCGAATCTTTCTTCCACTAGGGTACTCCTGTGCGAAAGCCAAGCCAGGGGGTACGTCCCACGGAGGAGGAGCCACACGAGCAGCGTTCCCGCAAAAGCGACAGGAGGCTTCCTCGCCAGACCCGCTCTGACCGTACTTACATGCAGCTTCCCTGCATGTACAATAGGAGTGCTACGACAGAAGATCCAACCCTCTCCCAAGCAGAAGAAGAATCTGTGGCTCAGGACGTGCCTAAATCAAGGCACTCTTGTACCCAGATTACCATCAACTGCACTTGTCAGCAGACGGCTGCGCCATACCGAGCGGGCATTCCATCTTCCAGAGACTCTACTCCACGCCGATCCCACGCCAGAGGCTTAACAAGGAGTCGGTGAGCCATAGAGATGATGAACCCCGTATCGCCACATGCTACGCGGCACAGGGTTCCAGAGCTTTCAATAAGCTCTCCCAGAATCCTTCCATATCGGTTGCTAAACCGAAGAGGAGGTCAGAGAGCAGTAAAGCTAAGGTACCCGATGCAGGTGTATTCCAATGCACTTGTTCTAGATCTGTATTTGGTGCCTTGTCAAAAACTGGGGGTAGCCAGGCTCCTATCATGCACGACAACCTTGTGTTCCAATCTGAGGAGGCGCAATACGATACGAATGTCTCCATTTGTGCAGCCAGTCACAAAACTAGGGTAGCAACCATACCGAGTTCGAAGAATATCACAATCTTACGGTATATCTTCAGGACAACGAAGCTTAGGCATCTGAGCCAGAAAGTGAAGGATCCACGGCTCCCTCGAGTTACCCTTACACTCGGTCAGTGTTCATGGCCGATGGCAATGAGGAAGACAACAACGAAGCTCTCAGACGTATCAAAGTCCTCGAGACGAAGTTAGATGCGCTGACGGATACCATAAAGACCCTGTCTTCGGTCATAATCGACCTCAAGTGTAGCATAGCCCCCGCTGCCTCTATACCTGTGCGTGATCCGCCGACCAATGATGAATCCAACAGGCTGCCTACTGCCAATTAGGAAGGACCATCCTCGTCTACTCCATCGGCTACAGGCTCCGCAATGCCGGCCGAGATACAGTAGGCCATCAAGGAGCTGTATGCTCATCATGATGCTAAGGAGAAGCAAGCAACGGTCCGGAAGATGGGGATCCGACAGCCATACCCTGTCGAGTGGGACAACGTCGTCTATCCTCCCAAATACAATCCGCAGACGCTTACACCTTATGAAGGGAAGGGGTCTCCCCGATAATACTTGAGGTACTTTACCTCTGTAATGGGGCACCTGCCAAAGGATGATGCCCTCATGTCCAACATATTCATAGGTGCCCTGCAGGGGGTAGCCTATGAGTGGTTTTGTAGTCTTTCGGACGATTGTATCTCGTCATATGAAGACTTGAAGACTCGGTTCGTGGACCGATTCTACGAAGGAGGCATGGATATGACCATGTCAACCCTCATGAAAATTGTCCAGAGGGAGAAAGAGTATGTCCGTGCATACATCAAGCGCTTCCTCTAGGCAGCCCTCAGATTACCACCAGGCATGCCCGAGCCTATGCTTATGGACACCTACCGTAAGAACATGATGCCCGCTATAAAATTGTGGCACAGTGCTTCCTGCACGGAGTGGACGCCTTTTATTACAGAGGCAGATATCGCACAAAGAAAGCCCAAGATGCGCAGCTCTTGGGGCTACACTTACCTACGGCCGGAAGAGAAGGGAAGACGCTCGTCTAGCAACAACCCTAAAGACGGAAAAGGCAAGCAAGCCATGACCGTCAACATCTCCAAAGGTCCGGCAGCTGTGAACCCGAAGTCCGCGGAAGCACAGAGGTCGAGGGAGACTTACTCCTTCAATGACAAGGATACGCTGGAACTCTTCGAGATACTCATGAAGAGTGGAAAACTGTCCATCCCGGCACCCAGGCATCCTGATGAGGTAGGAAAGGTGGACCATCCCAAGTACTGCCATTATCACCAGTACGTCCATCACTCAACACAAGACTGCTACGTGTTGAAGGGGCAAATTCAGTGTCTCATTAACGCCAACGTTATATCATTGGATTACGATGAGAAGACCGTCACGGCCAACATGGTTACTCTCCAGTTCGAGAGTTTTCCAGCCACAGAGGTACAAGATGGCGTCATCCCTATTCCAAAGGCGACGATGGAAGTAGTCAACCTTCCACCAGCATGGGGCAACGCTCAAGGGCTCGTCCCGTTCTCTACGCCTCGAGGGGAAGTCATGTGGATACATCCTGACTTGGTTCCCGACATAATGACATCTATGACCCTATCGGCCAAATGAAAGAAAAGCAAGACATGGTGTTTGGTCTCGACGTGGACCGACGATGCTTTGGTGACCACCCGCTCGGCACAAAGGCAAGAGGAGAGCCAGGCTCCAGACTAGGAGGAGTCTCCACCAAATACTTCCCCTGTCCCAGATATATCAAGAGCAGGCCCACCTCAAACCCCTGAGGCACCAGAGGCGGGTCCATCTCGAGCCCCTACCGTGGACAACAAGAAACAAAAGGAAGTTCATTTCGACAAACCTCTAAGAGAGGATCCGGTAACAGGGCCTATAAAGCCCTACAACTTCGATATTCTAGCGCAGCTGGCTAATACTCTGGCTAGATTATCACTTTTCGAGCTCCTCCGCCTCTCTAAGGAGACCCGAGATGCACTCAGTGAAGCTTTACAGAACGCTGAATCCTTCCTCACCTAGGTTCGGCCACCGAAAGTGGATCCCGTAGCTTGCCCACATTGCCACAGCCTGGTCGAAGTGATTCCCAGTATCACTTTCACCTAACAAGACATGCTGCTAAAGAATAACCGACACAACCGTCCCTGTACTATACAGGGTATGTCGGTGCCATTAAGGTCGATCGTGTCTACATCGACCCAGGTTCCTCTCTAAGCATTATCCCAAGAAGCCTGCTTCACAATTTAGGGATTACGATGTATCGGTTGACAGCCTCAAACACAACAATCAGTGGCTTCAGTACGGGAAAGAGCAAGCCCCTGGGTAAAATTTGCCTGAAATATCAGATCGGCGACCTTCATACTGAAGTAACTTGCTATGTCATTGATGCGGACATAAACTACAATATGCTACTGGGGCGACCATGGATCAATGAGTACATCATTGTCGCTTCCACCCTACATCAGTATATAAAGTATGTGGCCAGCGACGGGACCATTAAAATGGAGTTCGCTGATATCGACCCGTTCTGAGGACAAGCCTACTGAACGGTTGCCGATCTGTACAAGTTAGTCCCCTGGGATGATGACAACAATGATTCTTACGATGAGACGGAGAGCGCAGCAGTGGCCGAAGAACCTTTAAAGGTTCGACTGAAAGGGAGGCCTCCCTAAGTGTTAGCGCCTCTCATTGGGGCAAAGCTCCACCTTCGCCTCCAGTGACGATGGAAAATGGTCAGTAGCCTATACGAATATGGTTACCCCAGAGGTCCCCAAGGCCGACCATGAAGGCGCAGGAGCATCCGACCACCATTCCCTTGATGGTCAAGCTGAAAAGGAGGCATCCTCCTTCTCCTCTGATGGCAGCTCTAGTCCTCACGGACGAAGAGATAGAAGATTACGTATGTGCCAGCACAAAGGCCCACTCTTTCGACGACGTAATCCCTCGGGACAAAATATCCCACTTCTTTAACAGAAAGTTGTCATCGAACTACTCTGGTGCATGCTGGAACACCAAATATTTCTTGGACAATTCTCTGTGCAAACTACAGACGCAAGTGACAACTGCCAACCATGTGTGCCGAGTTGTCCCTGTCCGGGGTGCCTACTTCGTAGTTACAGCCAGAAAAAGGAGAAGAGGAACCCATCATATTCGGTCGATTGGAGCATCCGCAGCGAATAACTCCTGAAGACCCAGACCTCGACAACGGTAAAATGTAGTTCTACCACTACACGGCGTAGGCCAAAAACCTTATCCAGAAGATGGGCTACAACCTGAATAGCAATAAGGGGCTCAATTATGGCAAAGGCCGGCGTCTTCCCTTACAGATTCATGCTCCAAAGGGAAAAGCTAAAAACTACTACCAACGTACTCGTCGAGGGCTGGGGTACGTTACACCTACGACTACATCAGAAGGTTCAGATGAAGAAGTCATGAGGCACTCACACTCTTCTGACTCCTCAAACTTGGGACTCCGATACCAGCACGGGTCAAGTCCTTAAGAAGATATTATCTGCTAACACTATTACTAATCAGTTAACAATCGAAGACAATCAGCGCAGGCGATTACAAGAGTTAGAAGCGCTGGATGAAAAGTGCTTGCTCGCGCAGCAAAGGATTGAGCTTTACCAAGCTCGCATCTTCGGGGCCTTCAACAAAAAGGTCTGCGAAAGATCCTACCAGGTGGGCGACCTCGTCTTGGCAGTACGGAGACCGATGGTGATGATCCACAAGAAGGCTGGGAAGTTCGAGCCCAAGTAGGAAGGACCGTTCGTCATAGAAACGGTATACTCCAACGGTGCTTATCGGCTAGCTAATCCTAATGGTGACTTGCTAATCATGCCCATCAACAGCAAGTTCTAAAAGAAGTATTACGTCTGAAGACAGAACCAGCATAGGCACCCACATCCCGTGAAAAGGGTGTCCATGAGTTCTGGTAAGGGGATCTCCCTCCCTCCCTCCTATATATTATTCCAAGTAGATGAAGCACTTCACATCCACATTACCTCTGGATTGCTCCTGTAGGCCTGGAAGATGTGACTGCTATGTCCATATTACCTCGGAGTAGTCGTTCATCTCGCATCAGTTCTATGATTATCTTGGCGGCCTAAAAAAAGTTCACGTCCATATTACCTTTGGATTGTTGTTCTATACCCCGACAAAGATCAAGCCTACCACGTCTATATTACCTCTGGTTAGGTAAATCCATTATAAAGACTCCCTCTTTATTTTGGAGACAAAAGCAAAGGGAACAAGAAAGCTTTTACATATAAAAACATGTGGCTACAAAGACCTATTACAGACTCTTCGTAGTTATATACACAGAAGCAAAAAAGCTAAAATTGCGGTACAAGCTCTCAATAGCGTGAGTAAGGCGATGATAGAGCCAATCACTTCCTGGTCAAAAGGAAGCCACCGCCCGAAGCTGCTACTGGCCCGAGCCGGGGATGAAGACCAGCATAGGAATTCCCTATCTCCCCAGCTGGCCGGAGAGAGCAACCACAACAGCAGGCCTTGCCATTCCTCGGTCAGCATGGCAATCAATACGAATTCAGGAAGCAAGGGTTCGAGACACCATTGCCAACCACGACATCCAGGACACGGGACATCTCAAGATCCAGTAGTAGTTCTACTACTATTTCTTTGGATAAAAAGATTTACCACAGAGCTTGACCCAAGTTTGGGATACTATGAAGGGGGTCTTGTAGAAGCATGAAAAATCTTAGCTGAAGACATCCCTTCGCTAAAGCGCAAACGATGCAAAAGATTGAGGCTCAGTGCTAAAAAGACAAAATAGAAGATATGGAGACAAGTCCTTTTATTGTCATGTCTACCAAAGTCTAGTACAGACACATCAGGACTATACATAAGGGACTAATTCTATTCTTCTACAAAAGATTCGACAGAGCCAAGAGGGAAGTTCCTTAAAAAGCGGATATTTATTACTCTTTGTTTCAGAAGCCAAAAGCTTTTAAGCGAGAGGCGCAGCCACCTGCCTGCGCCAACCTCAGAAGCAGGAAGGTGGTAGACCCCCTCCCCTTCTTTAACTTCAAAAGCCAGTGTCTTCACTCCAGAGGTGCAGCAACTTGCCTGCTCCAATCTTAGACGCACAAGTGTGTCATACCTTTCCCTTCGCAGCCAACACCTTCACTGTTCAGAGGCACAACTACTTACCTACATCTGCATGAGGCACAGGATGGTGATATGCTCACATCATCTCTATTCCTATGGTGTAGTCGTCTGCTCCGGATCAGAATCTTAAGTCACTTATCTACAAGAGACTTGGGAACTCCTATCGCAACCAATGTCAGTTAGCATGTCGCTCCAAAAGCACAGTAACCTCGCCAACCTGAAGCACAAGCCTAATTGTCGCCTACAACACAGTGACTCCGGTATCCTGAAACACAGCTTCATAAGTTGCTCCATATGCACAGAAGTCTCGTCGTCTTTCGAAGCCAAGTCCACTCGTCGCCTGAAAGCACAAAGGTTCCGTCGTCTCCAGAAGCACGGTCTACTCGTCATCCCAGAAGCACAACAGTACTTAGTCCTCACCAGAGGCGCAGGAAACATGGGTCCACCCCAATTGGTTTGTTTAAACCGTCTCTCACAGGGAAGATTGGGAATAAATCATGATTGATATCATATCAGATTGATTTAAATCTTAGACGATGATCAATTAGACTCCAAATCTAGGATAAAATCCCAAGATTTACTCGGCTGTATCCGAGCAAGCAAACCGGCACGTGCCACGTGTCACCTCCTTTGGTTATGTTTATAACCGTCAGAGATCTCGTTTGAGGAGAATCTCGATGTCCGCCATGTGTTAGCGCTGCACAAGCCCGCATCGTTCAATAATGGCAGATTATTTCATATCTCAGGAACCCTATGCACATCGCATATGTGCTTGGTTCTCTATAAATAGGAGTTCATCTTCCACCAAAGCATGGATCGACAGAGGGAAAATTGACAATCGACAATCTTCAAAGGATCAGCAATCTCTATCCACGAAGAGTCGACCACCCTCATCCACCGATCAACCAACCAACCAACCATCTTCAAAGGATCTTCTCCTCCAGACAGCCTCTTGATCGGTGACCCCAGAGTCCTATCAAAGGCGCCAGAGAGTCATAGAAAGGTTAATTAATCGTCAGATCGTCAACGAAGTAAAGAAGCCGCTGCAGAGCTAGATCTCCACCGTCCCACTTTCCCGGAAATCTCTTCTCCCTGTACTTAGAATATCCTATTTAGGACTTCCTTCTTTGTATACAGATACCTTATACGTTCAATAAAGCAAAAAGTTCCTTCAACCTTTTTTTATGTCGAACACCCCAGAGTTCCAATCACAAGTACCAGAAAGCCAGAGCAAGTTTAACTCGTCGTCAGATCATCAACGGAGTAAATGAGCCGCTGCAGTACTCGATCTCCACCATCACACTTCCCCAAAAATCTTTGTACTTAGATCTCCTGTTTAGGAATCGATTATACTCTTTTATCTGTTTAATATACAAAAACTTCGTATAACCTTTTGTCATGGCAAATAATTACTATATTTCTTTGTTAGTTGTATGATATCTGATTCTTGACATGCTCGTTACACGGATAGCACATCATAGATTTCTTTTCATATCTTGTCATCTTTTATACATGTCATGTCGAGGCGGAGAAGTATCGAGTAGATGTGTGATCAGACCCATAGACTGTACTTTACTTTATTTTTTTAGACCGTGAGGATGCAAATCCTATGTAGACCATGCAGTGTAGTATCCCAGTCGATCACATATCGAAAGGAGTACTTCTATACACTTAGATAGCTATGTTTCTTTGTTTTACTCTTTTTATGTTTTTATATGATTTTCTATCTATTGTTCATCATATTACCATGTCATAGTTTTTTCTCTTATCATGGTTTTATAACTAACCTCTATTTTATAGTCGTTATCATATACTTGGAACTATACTCGATGAATTGTACTCGTTCCATCCTGACTGGATAAACATTTTAGGTGATTATGATGAGGATGGATGCCCTACTCAGTATGGTCCATATATGGGAAATGTAGCTGAGCCTGACCTTACATCACATGAGGAGTTTCTAGCACCTGACCCAACGACATTGCTTAGTTAGATTAGTTTTAGTTTGAGCCAAAATTTTCTCCTGATTTAGTTGATGTTGCTATTTGACATTTATTAGTTTTGGAGTTATCTAGTTTTAGTTTTTTATGACTTTTCATTCTCTTTATATTCTATCGTGCGATTCTTGTTAGAAGCTGTGATTGAGTATTAGATATGTGTTATTGTCCTCCCAAGTGGAGTGTATATATTGCATGGGTTGTTCATTATATTGTGATCATACACTGTTCTACCGCCGACTCTACGTCGTAGGCTCAACGTGCCCATGATTCATGCCCAAATTCTGGGTGCGGGTCGTGACACGATGTATTCCTTATCTTACTGAGGAGGTATGTGACTGAACCCAATCATGTTGTTGACCATTCCGAGATCAGAGTAGTGTTAGGGTTATATACTAAAAGCATCACATTTGAATTAACTATATATTTCTATTGAATGAGAATCATATAGGCAAATATTGGCATTTTATATTTGTTATATGTTAATACAAGTGTTTGATATTCTACATTATAGATAATATGGTGTGTGGTGACACATAAAAGATCATATTATCAGTCCCTTGTAGAATATAAAAATAGTTCACTACCTAGATGGATTTGGACAAACTATTGTTAAGGTTGTAGTGTAATATAGCATTAGTCTATCTTGACTATAGGTTTATACTAGTGCACTTTGTGTGTATTGAACAGGACCACTTGAGGTTGTTCTTTTTGTACTGACTACATAAGAGAACAAATAGCTTTGTTATTATGGATGCTTGTTCTCTTAATCTAGATATAATAACAGACATGTATATATAGTGTGCATTACTTTCATTTATAAAAGAGTGAGATCATAATGAGTCAATAATCTCTATGAATTGGGTAATGGCATTATGTATATGATAGACTATAGATTATAAAAGGAATCAATGTTCCGATGTATCCGGTTGATGATGTCCCCCTAAGGAACTCATAAGGATTTTTATGTAAACACTACAGGTGGTTTACATTCGACATGACAAATAAAGTTGAGTATTACTACTTAAGGATATAAGATGTCGATCAATGTAGTTGTCAGTAACTTATTTTGAATGACGGACATTCGCTATCTTAACATGGGGAGATAAACAAGCATATAATAAGAAGGAGCCCATAAACGTAATTTAGGATTAGGAAGGTAGTGCAATAGTAGCTCTTTAGTGGACCGAGCTATTGTTAATAGGCCTAGGTTGTGTGTTCGGGCTGAACAGGGGATACCTAGACCCGTTAAGAGACCTAGACCTATTTTTTTTCTTACAGTCCCTGCCATAGCCTATATATACCCTCTATTCTCTGGCCGTCATATGTATCATAAGAAGAGCATCTTTCTCTAATTCGTTCATCACGAGAGGAGAGAAAGAAAGGACACCCAAGGGAAGAAAAGGTTAGGTGATCATTGCCCATACGACGTCCAACCCGAGGAAAGAATACGTGCAGAAGATCTTTGGGGTCGCTGACTGCTCGAGGTTGCTAGAAACTGTCATCTTCTTCTCATCGTAGGTATAATTCGTGAACCCTAGTTTCCGCCTATGAAAGGTTAGGATACGTTTTAAATCTGTTAACTTTCTATAAATCAAAGCACATACCAATCCGTGGTCTTGGGAATCCTCAATTCCATCAATTGGTATCAGAGCCGGTGTTGGATCTACGTAGCAATTGATACATCCATGTTGACTAATAAAACACAATGTCGAATAATAGTCGATAGATGTAGATCTGTTCTGACTCGATTTTGCAGGCAGCTTAGATCTAACTATTATGGTCAAATTTATGTTCTGCTTGTGTTGTTTTAAACCAGGGACATGTCGTGGCTGTTGTTGTTGTTCATGGATGTAATTAAAATCATAAGGGTTGGTCGTGCTTATTTATTTTATTTTTTTAATCTAGATTATGTGTGAACTCCTTCGGAAGACATAGGATTGACGTAATTTTGAATTAATTGGTCTATCATGATGGCGTTGGTGGCTTTCTCTGATGTGGGACGAGATGCTATTTTTCAGCAGTTCGGATGCTGTCATATGAATTTCGATAAAGAAATTGACAGATGAGGAAGAAGAAGTAGTCAGGAGGCATAGGTCTATGCAATGCACTATTCCGGATCTAAGCACAGTTGAAGAAGAAGCAGGATATATGGCCATAATAGTTGGATATTTATCTTTTATTGCTATATTTAATTTGCTTTATTCTGTTATGCATGATTGTTGATGTGGTTATTTGTTATAAACTGAACCAACATTTAATAATGGACAACATGGACAAAAATTAACTAGTAGAAAAACTCTCGTCTTTAAATAACTAAGTGGGAGAGGGAGTTTATTTTGTATAAATCCCATAGTCTCCATTACTGGTATATAGGTGATGTATTATACTTGCGCGTTGGCTTTAGTGCCTTCCTCCATATCCAATGAGTCTAGTTACGGATCCCTAGTACATACTTTCGTTAGGATAATTATAGATAATTATCTAGTGTGTGTTCACTTCTCAATCTGAAGGAACTCATTACGAAGTAATGGACTTAGTATTAAGTAATGGTATATACTTAGATACAAATAATGGTAACTGTTGGCCCATTGGTTAATGATCATACCTGATTTTGATAATCAACGTCAACTTTGGTCGATACGCAAAAGACATATACTGCTACAGATTTACAAGTGTCAAGTCCAAAGTACATATGCATCCTAAATCCGCGTCCTACTGCTATAAAGTAGAAACATCGCCTCGTCATCAACGACCCAAAGTACTAGAATCAGGATCAAGTCTTTTTCATATTTCTTCTGTAATTTTATTTTTATTAAGTCTAGGAAGAATATGTAAGATTGATCAGGATCGGTATTGGCTTAGGTTTTCTCAGTTAATAAAAATTACATCCTATCTATCCACAAATACGTATCTAAAAAGTCCACTACTAAAAAGCCCAAAACACAACCAAAATTGGCCCAAACAGTTCTATCATGAACCCGGCAGAATTCGGCCATAACTCGGCCCAAGTTCGGTCCAGGTCAGATCATTTTGATTTTTGAATCCCTTGATATCTGCATCCAACGTTCAAATACAAGATTTCTGCATCCGAACTCTGTAACTCTTCCTGAATTCGTTCTACAAAAACATTATAAATATAGAAGAACTTTCCCATTTCCAAATCACTTATTCATTCAATCTTCTCTTCTCTATTCATTTCTAAGTATTTCCATGAGCTACACTTTCAAATCAAGCCTATACTACTCTTAGCCAAGCCAGTACTGTTTCTGTTTAATCTAGAGTTTGGTGTTGAAAAGTTATATCGGAGGTTGCATTCATAAAATGTTCCAGTTTTCAAATCACCCTCTGGAGTCGGTCGTGCGCTTGTCGCCAATCACGGTGTTGTAAGAGACTGCAAGCTCTTAATTAGCTTGTACCATAATGGATTAACATCGAGCAAAAGTACTCAAGACTGGACTAGTCCTCTCAAAAGGAAACCAGTATATATCGCTGTGTCACTGAGTTTAATCTTTTTAACTCTTACTTTACTGTAATTTATTTAATGTATTTTACCTGCCATAGTATAAGTTGTGGATAATTTTAATTGGTGATATGTTCTGCTGCATATGCACATACACTCTATTCGCACCCCCTCCCCTCTAGTAGTGCTCAAGGGTCCAACAATTGGTATCAGAGAAGGTTATACATATACATAACCATCTAGAGAGCATATATATCTATGGCACCCGTTAAATCTATATTCAACGGTGAAGGACAATCCACAAATAGACCCCTACTATTTGATGGAACAAACCTCCTAAAAAACACGGGTGAGTTTCTTCCTAAAGTTACTAGACTTCGATCTTTGGTCAATAATTATAGGTGATTACAAGAAACCACCTAGAACAATGATTGATGGTGTTGTAGTAGACAAGCCCCACGACGAATACATTAAGCGTAAAAAGACACAGGCTAATCTAGATGCACGAGCCATCAATGCACTATTCTGTGCAATTGACAAAATCGAGTTTAATCGTGTATCAACATGTACAACATCTAATGAAATTTGGAGACTTCTTGAGGTAACTCATGAAGGAACTTCCCAAGTGAAGGAATCCAAAATTAGTAGATTGACACAAGAATACGAATCATTCGAGAAAAAACTTGGTGAGTCAATTGTACAGATGTTTACTCATTTTCTTGATATTACTAATCATTTATAGTCTTTTGGTAAGGATTACAACAATCATGAGAAAATCAGGAAGGTACTGCGAGCTCTAACAATGAATTGGAACCTGAAGGCCACCGCAATCATAGAAGAAAACGACCTCACCACAATGACATTGGAGACATTTATAGGCAGGACCTTGACGCATGAGCTGGACTTCCAAGAATTTAAAGAAGCAACTCCCAAAGAAAAATTAATTGCCTTCAAAGCTCAAGTCAAAAGAGTCTCATACAATAATTCTGACGAAGAAGATTCCGATGGTGATGAACAGGCCCTACTAGTCAAAACTTCAGAAAATTCTTAAAGTTTGAGAGATCAAACCGAAAAAAGAAAGACATCCACGAAAGCAACAAAGAAGAAAATATATGTTTTGGATGTAAGAAGTCAGGGCATATGAAGAAGACTATCAACTATCAATGAAAAGTAGCCCATATGACTGATCGAGATCAAGCAAAAAAGCTACAACCGGTCGAAAGTACACAAATACCAGCATCTGGCACGAATGTGAGGCCAGTGAGTCGGAAGAGGAGGATAGACCCAGCAGCAGTACAAATGTCTGTATAATTGCAAATGAAAAGGTATATGAGAACCCTCTTTATGATGATTTTACTTACGATGAGTTAGAAAATGCCTTTAGCAAACTACATAAAGAGCACATAAATGTGTTAGACAAGTATAAGCGATCTCGTAAAGAGATTAAGGTATACACACCCGAAGTAGCTAGATTCTCTAATCTTATTAAAGACATTAAAGAGACGTCTACTACTGGTAACACAGAAGAGATAAACATAATTCAATTATACTATCATGAGGATATCCTAACCATAAAGAAGAAAGAAAAAGACTATGTCAAGGTGCAAGAACTTTATGACATAGAAAAGAAGAGACACCTAGTCATTGAACAAAGACTTACGGATGTGACTGCTAAATTCAAAGAGTCTTGTGCAATCTCTAAAAAGTTAGAGATCAAATTAGGCAAATAGTGTTAGGGTTATATAATAAAAGCATCACTTTTGTAGTAATCTTATTTCCTTAAATTTTGAATAAGAATCATATGGGCAAAAGTTTGCATATTGTATTTGTTACAAGTATTAATACAAATGTCTGATATTCTATATTGTAGATAATATGGTGTGTGGTGTCACACAGAAGATCTTATTATCAGTTTCCTATGGAGTATATAAATAGTTCACAACCTAGATGGACTTGGACAATCTATTGGAAAGGTTGTAGTGTAATCTGGTATTAGTCTATCTTGACTATAGGTTTACACTAGTACACTTTGTGTGTATTGAACAGGACTACTTGAGGTTGTTCTTTTTGTACTTACTACATAAGTGAACAAACACCTCTGTTATTATGGATGCTTGTGCTCTTAATCCGAATATAATAACAGACATGTATATGCAGTGTGCATCTCTTTGACTCATGAAAGAGTGAGATTCATTATGGGTCAACAACCTCTATGAATTGGGTAATAACATTGTGTGTATGATGGCTTGTTGATTATAAATGGAATCCATGTTCCGATACATCGGGTTGATGATGTCCCCTTAAGGAGCTCATAAGGATTGTCATGTAAACCCTGTAGGTGGATTATATCCGACATGACAAATAAAGTTGAGCGGTACTACTTAAGGATAAAAGATGTTGGATCAATATAGTTGTCAGTAACTTAATTTGATCGACGGACATTCGATATCTTAACATGGGGAGCCAAACGAGCATATAATAAAAGGAGCCCACAAACATAATTTGGGATTAGGGAGGTAGTGCAACAATAGCTCATTAGTGGACCGAGCTATTGTTAATAGGCCTGGATTATGTGTTCGGACTGAACACGAGATATCCAGATCCGTTAGGAGGCCTAACCCTAATTTCTCCTTATGGTCCCTGCCGTAGCCTATATATATCCTCTATTCTCTGGCCGCCAGATGACAGATCAAAAATCTAAAGCTTTCTCTAAATTCATGATTCACGTAAGGAGAGAAAGAGAGGGCGGCCAAGGAGAAGAAAAGGTTGAGAGATCGTCGCCCACACGACGTCCAACTCGAGGAAGGAATACGTGCAGAAGATCTTGGGGTCGTCCGTTCGAGATTGTCAGGAACTACTTGTATTCTTTCCACCGCAGGTATAATTTGTGAACCTTAGTTTCCGCCTATGAAGGGTTAGAACACGTATTAAATCTGTTTAACTTTCTATCGATCAATACGCGCACCAAAGTAAGGGTCCTGGGAATCCACAGTTCCATCAAATAGGTTATCCCTATTATACGACCTAAGGTTAGTCCTAATACTAAGCATATACCACAAAGGACGAAACCAAAGAAAGCACATATGCAACACATTTCTTATAATCATGCTTTCACATACAGGTTTCCAAGAAAGACACAAGAAATTTGTAAACATATAAACCAAGAACATAATTTCAAAAATCACATGCACATACTGTAGTATACACAGGCACATATCACAGTACTGTAGAGCTATAAAGCTAGTTGACACAAATATACTTGCTTGGATTCCTAAGACTAATCAAAATGGACCCTTGAAGAAATGGGTACCAAAGGATGCATCTACTCGTTTTGTAGGTGGACCCTCAACCCTCTCCTGCTAAAAGTAACTGGATACTTAATAGCAGATATTTGCGGCACATGACAGTGATGCATTCTTATTCTCTGCGATATCGACGAAAAGAGAAGGGTATATTTCCTTTGGCAATAATCTTCGAGGTGATATTATAGGAATAGGTACTGTTGGTATGTCTCCCTACCCAGAAATAAAAGATGTTTGTCTAGTCACAGAATTGAAAACCTATTGAGCATAAGTCATTTGGCAGATAATGGTTATGGCATCATTTTTGTGAAAGATAAATGTTCTATTTATGAGATGTCTACTGGGAATCCCGTATATGAAGGGATCAGGAAAGACAATATTTATATTTTCTTTCTAAAATGTACTAACAGTACAGGGAAGTGCCTAGTAGCCAATCAGGATATAGTGCCCCATCCCTACATCATGTCCCATTTCTGTCTATGGGGCACGCGAGAAAGGAACACTGTCGCTATCGATTCGGTCGGGACCGATAGGTCGGAATCGGCCGAGTCAATCGAATGGGAACTATTGAATTAAGATCCATTCCACGTTATGGAATGGCTTCTTCGGAACCAAGTCCCATATTCAGCGGATCGCACCTCAAGGATTGGCTCTGTGGCTGAGTCGGGAGAGATCTCCCGTTGCTCTAGTTTTCATGCCGTACTTGATTTGGCTTTGGCTTTGGTTTTCGTGAATGCATTTTTCATGAATATTTCTGACGGGTTTTCGTGACTTGCATTTTCGAGTTTCGCATTCATATCGAAATTCCTTGAATTACACAGTGTTCTAATCAGTTGCTTATGCGATTGCAGGTGATCGCGTAGGCGACGTCAGCGCAGCCAACCAGTCGCTCTCTTGAAGCAAGTCTAAGGCGAGTGGCTGACCTCCTTCGCCTCGTCCATCTATTTCAAAATCAATATGAAGTTAAATGAATGCTTGTCAAAATAGTGTAGAATCAAAGAAATTGTGGTACGATTCTTCACGAAACACTTGTTATCAAACTACCGGTATTGTAAATAGAAAACGTGCTTCCTTATGCAATTCCACTTAGCCTATGCAAAATAATGAATGAATCGATTAATGTTTATCGCAACGATATGACTAAGTGAGTAAATCGACTAAGTTCAAAAGAAGCAACCTGAGCGCTCGGTGGCCAAGGCACAATCTGCCTCTGTGGCCAAGGCACAATTTGCTTTTGTGGCCCAGGCACAATCCACTCACTTCGCTGCCAAGGCGCAAACGGTCTCTGTTGCCGTGGCACAACCCAAGGAAAATAGCCTTTTAGCTATTCCCTCTTCTTCTCCAGTTCTGAACTTGGAGAAGCAATGTTCTAGTGCTAGTGCTAGTACTAGACAGAACAAAGGGAAGGGCCCTTTGGCACTTCCTCAACTTGTGCAACCTGCGCCTACTGTGGTTCAACAACAAAACAGAGAGAAACACTTTTTAGCTAACCCTTCACAAATAAAGGAAAGCACCCTTTGGTCTTTCCTCAATCTTCTCCGGTCTATGACTCGAAGGAAAATATCTCAGGCTGTATATTTGAACCAGTCAAAACAAGAACTCCCTTGAACAGAGATTCCTCTGTTCTCAGCAGAGGTCTTCAAATCTCTGCCAGGGGGAAGAATGCCGATCAAAGAGGCATCCTGCCTACCCCTATGGTAACTACTCAAGATCTTCCAACCTTGCGTATCTCAAGATCCAAGCAAGGAAAATTGCTGGTATCTCAAACAGATGCACCGGGAGCAGAATTATCTGATTTACGCGCCTATCTCAACAGGCACCAATCAGTATCAACTTCGGTAAAATGCAAGCATCCTATGCCAAAGGCCAACTTGTGCCAGAAACACATTTTTGAAGTGAAAGGCCCAATCACTTATGCCAATGAGTTAAGTACTTCTCTGTACACCCACGGAACTAAGCATCTCAAGAACTGGAGTCATGTTCCTAACATCATTAAGGAATACTTTCCTCCGACTTCTTCTCGTCCCGTGGTGGTAACTGATCTCCGAGAATGTCGTACACAAAAACGGGAGATCACGAAGACATCTCACTCACCTCTAATACAGCCATCAGAACGCCACCGCAATCATGAAGTGGTTATCAAGTGTTGTTGTCAATCAGCTAAACGACTTGTCTTCGATCGTTTGAACTATGCTTCAACTCCTGAACCTATGATGGTAGATGAAGATGAGCTATTATATGCTTCTATCAATATGACTTCCCGGGACACTGCGAGTAGAAAATCTTCAAAGCGTGGCACGTCTCGCAATCCTAGTCAGCAGTACTTGGGTCAACTGCGTGAATCCAGTGGAGGGGTCTTTCAACATACCAGATCGAGAAATCGGGATTTGGACCAAGATGTCTTTAATCAAGAAGATCTCCCCATCACTCATCTGGAAGAGGATTCTTTATCTGACTTTGACGCAGATAGTGAAAGATCTTAACAAACTATCTCGTCAATAGTAGCAAGAGAGGTGACAGCATATGTCGTTACAAAAGACCAAGGCGCTTCTAGTTCGACCAGTCAAGAACAACGAATTACTGTACTGGAAGACAAACTGAAAACCATGGCTGAAATAGTCGCAAGTATGCACACCATAATCGTGGCTCAACATGCAGTGCCACCGGTTATGGATCCTGCTACAAATCCTGAGCTCATAGCATCTTCTGTGTCTGTCAATGTTGGTCTGGGGGTACCATCTCCCCAGGTTGCTTCCGTACCGATTCAAGTCGCTCCCAGTCAGTCTGGTGCTGAGGGTGGTAATTATCATGCTGTTCTTCCTCCTAACACCTCGAATCAACCCACCAATTCACACTCATCAGGGGATGCTAATGAGGCTGTAAAACTCTTATATACCCAGTTCGAGGCCTACAAACAGAAGGATGGTCTATAAAGACTTGGGATAAAACAACCTTATCCTGTGGAATGGAAGGAGGTTCAATTTCCACCTAAATACAAGCTTCCTACCATTATGCTGTTTGATGGCAGCACTTCTCCAAGTAATTATATCAATCACTTTGAAGTGATGACTGATCAATTGCAGCCAAATGATGCTCTTCTCACCAGGGTGTTCGTCGGTTGTTTAGCCGGTGTGGCATATGACTGGTACCGTAGTTTGCTTGATGGCTGCATAACCTCCTTTGCTGGTTTCAAGCAAAAGTTCTTGGAACAACTTTATGAGGGGATCAACGACATGACTATGTCCGCCCTCATTAAAATTAAATAAAGACACAATGAGACCACTGAGAATTTTATTGAAAGATTCCGCCGTGAGGCACTCAAAATGCCCCTAGGAACTCCATCTGCTGTAACAATAGACACCTGCAAATCAAACTTGTTGCCTATTATCAGCATGTGGACAGGATCAACACAATTCCAAGACTGGCCTTCTTTTATTGTAAATGCCAAAGCTGCGGAGGTTAGTGCTGAGAAGTTCAAATAGTTAGAAGTTCAAATGGCTAATCCTAACCGAGATGAACATCCTACATCCGACAGCAATAATCGCCAGAACAATCGCAAGGGCAAGGAAATGTTGGCCATCAATCTCAAGGGCAAGGAATCATTGGCTATCAATGTTGCTCAGCCTACACCCACTCCATCAGCACCACCACAAAAAGTACCTCTTCCAAAAGAAGAATACTCTTTCGATGAAGATGATATCATGAGCATCTTCGATTGATTGATCAAAAGCAATAAGCTTCAACTGCCGGAGGCGAAACGGCCAGAGGAAGTTGGTAAGACTGACCATCCTAAATATTGTGTTTATCACAGGATTATAGGGCATCCAACTCGAGCATGCTACGTGCTCAAGGAAAAAATCCAAGAGATGGTCAACTCTGGTACAGTTACTCTCCAACAGGATGAGAAAACTGTGACAGCCAATGTCATCTCTGTGCAATTTGGTGACTTCCCACCGCAACTAGTGCAAGATTGTGTTGTCCCTATTCCGAGGGCTACTCTTGAGATCGTGAATCTTCCACCTCCCCAAAATGAGGGTCTTGTTCCGCTATCCACTGATAAAGGAGAAATCATGTGGATTCATCCGGATCTAGTGGCAGACTCTGAAGCACCTTCTTCTTCCAATCAAAAGAAGCGTTCTAAAAACTAAATCGAAGAGCTGCAACATGGTATCCTTTGAACCTGTAGTAGAAGAAGAAATTTTAATCGGCACCAGATCTGAGAGACCTTACCTCTGAGAGTATCCCGAAACTCAAGAGAACCCTGCTCCATCTCCTAAGGTTATTCCTGCATCATCTTTCCCTGTTGAGAATATATCATCTACATCTTCGCCAGTAGTGGATCCAATTCCTTCCAAACCAACATCAGCAGACAAGAGAAAGCAACCTGTCCGCTTTGATAAAGCGTTGAAGAAATCCTCATCTCTAGGACTTGAGAAGCCATATAATTTCGATATACTAGCTCAATTGGCTAACACTCCAGCGAGATTGTCAATCTTTAAACTCTTACGTCTCTCAAAAGAGACTCGAGAAACGCTGAGTGAGGCCTTGATGCAGGCTGATGATTGTCTTACTCTCCTCAAGAAGCCTAAAAAGGAGCCTGCCAGTTGTACACATTGTCATAGTGTATTTGAACTGATGCCCAACATCACCTTTACACGAGATGACATGCTGTTAGAAGACAATTGTTATGATCGTCCTCTCTACTTCATGAGATATGTGGGCACCATGAAAGTCGATCGCATTCTGATTGACCCAGGGTCTGCACTTAGCATCATGCCGAAGACTCTGCTGGACGCTTTGAAGATCCCGGTGCACAACCTTTCTACAACTATCACTTCTATCTTGGGGTTCAATCAAGGAAGAAGTGAAACTTTGGGGAAGATACGTCTGAAACTTCAAATCGCTAATCTTCGTACAAAGGTGACTTTCTACGTGATTGATAATCATGGCTCATATAATGCTTTGCTGGGAAGACCATTCCTCCACGAACACAACATTGTACCTTCTACTCTCCACCAATGTTTCAAATATGTGGATGACAATGGAGAAGTACGGAAAGAAGTTGTAGAATTAAATCCTTTCAGGGGGGTTGAAGTATACTGTAATGATTCTCGTATGTACGAAGACGAATTCATGAAGGTGGTATTAGCAATGGATACTGACGAAGAACAGAAAGGCGGGCCAAATGACACTCTAGTGATCCCTGTCAAAGGACATACTTCATGTCCTCAGTCTTCCAAGACATTGACTATTTACCTTCCTTCTCACAAGAAGCAGCCTCCTAGTGTTAGACAAGGACAAAGGGAGCTCACCTCTTCTGAGCCACTTGTAATCGACCTTCGTCGTAAAAAAAACTCCTCCCTCCTTCTCATTCTTCTTCTCCTCCTCTGGTTATCAATCTGACTAAGCCTTCTAAGGCTAAAGGTCCTATTGTAAATGATGATGTAAAGATCAATAAAGTAGCATCTCCTTTGTAGTATATTGATGTCTCTTATCATACTCGATGTTATTTGGATATGCTAGATAGCTTCAAACCACTTACAATAGGAGTCGTACCATCTCTCCAAAATGGGTATCATTTGAATCAATACAAGAATCGTTCTTCCTAGTTCCTTCTCAAAAAAAGGCGAAACTCCTATACTTTTTAGTAAAGGAATAGAACAAAAAATCATGCCTGACAGCGATAATGAAAAGGATGATACAAGAAGGCTACAACTACGTCGTTATAGTCCACAATCCAAGGCAATCATCCGTAAAATGGGCTATAATTTCAAAACTAGCCTTAATGGTGGTAGAGGAAGACGAACTCCTATTCGTACTCCTGCTCCATGAGGAAAAACTATACCATATTATAGCAAAACAAAATGTGGGCTAGGCTATACTTCACCAGTTATAACTCCACAAGCCTCTGAATTTGATAAAGATGAACGCTCTAATTCTTCAAATTCCATTTCATGGGACTCTGACACCAGTATTGGTCATGTCCATTGGGTGACAGTATCTTCTAATATGGTGTCTGCCAAGTTCTCAGAAAATGACGAGGATGATATTAAAGAAGCTCCTGAAGCAGATCCTTAGGCACAAAGGATGGACACTCAGTGGGAACTCCGTTTTGAACAACGAGAACCACCTATCGAAGATCAACTAATCCATATCGATGTTGGAGAGAAAGGTGTACCCCGACCGACTTCATTAGCAAAAATCTCCCAGAGGATGATAAACAAGAACTGATTCACCTAATTCATGAATATATCGATGTCTTCGTCTGGAGCTATGAAGATATGCCGGGTATAGATCCTTGGGTCGCAACTCATAAACTTAACATTTTGCCTAATGCCAAGCCAGTCAAACAACAGCAACGGCAATTCAAGCCTGAGATGACGGATGCGATAGATGATGAAGTCAGAAAGCTTATTGCTTGTGGTTTTATTAGAGAAGAACAACATCCTGACTGTGTAGCCAACGTTGTACCAGTCTTGAAGAAGACCGGGAAAGTTCGAGTGTGCATAGACTTTCGAGATCTTAATGACGCTTTTCCTAAAGATGAATTCCCTCTCCCAATTACTAATGTCATGATCAATAATACTTGTGGATTCGAACGAATCTCTTTCATGGATGGGTTTTCTGGATACAATCAAATCCGGATGAATCCTGAAGATGAAAAACACACTTCATTCCGTACTTCTTACGGAATATACTACTATACAGCCATGCCTTTCGGTCTTAAGAATGCGAGTTTAACTTACCAGCGGGCCATGAGTACTATCTTTCGAGATCATTTACGAAAGACCGTCGAATGCTATGTTAACGATATTGCTGTCAAAAGTCGTCTAAAGGAAGATCATATCCAAGATTTAAGAACCATCTTCAATCTAATGCGCCAGCATCAACTCAAAATGAACCCCACCAAGTCATTCTTGGGAGTCTCTAGTGGCAAATTTTGCGGATTCGTCATTACCTCTAAAGGTATACACATTGATCCCGAGAAGATCAAAGCCATTCAAGAGATGCGTCCTCCACGCAACCTAAAAGAGCTACGGGGATTCCAGGGTTGACTTGCTTACATCAGGAGGTTTATTTCGAATTTGTTTGGACGTTGCAGACCATTTACTCAGTTAATGAAGAAAGGTGTATCTTTCATTTGGACAGAAGAATGTCAACGAGCATTTGAAGGCATAAAACGGTATTTGATGCGTCCACCAGTCCTAGTACCACCGATCTCAGGAATTCCCTTCTTGATGTATGTTCGGGCGATGGACCATTCACTAGGAGCTTTGCTGGCTCAGAAGAACAAAGAAGGTCATGAACAAGCTATCTACTACCTTAGTCGGACGATGATTGGAGCTGAACATCATTATAGTCCGGTAGAGAAGGAATGCTTAGCCTTAATGTTTGTTGTTCAAAAGACAAGGCATTACATCATCGGCCAAACCATTCATGTTATTTTCCGAGTTAATCCTCTGCGGGTCTTAACAGAGAAGCCCAGTACACTCAATTCTAGGCTTGCTACATGGGCCATATTATTAGCACAATATGACATGGTGTATGTTCCATAAAAGTCTGTGAAAGGCCAAGCACTCGCTGATTTCTTAGCAGCTCATCCTGTCCCTAAGACTCTAAACTCTATGATGAAATTCCAGACGAGACATTGGAATCAAATATGATCTCAGAAGAATTTCCTACTTGGCGTTTATTCTTCGACGGAGCATCTAGAATTGGACTTGGAGGCACCCTTGTCGCTGTAGTAGGAATTGTTCTCGTTTCACCATATGGATTAGCTATTCAGAGAGCTTATTCCTTAGATGAGTCGTGCTCCAACAATGTGGCAGAATACAATGCCTTGCTCATTGGACTTCAGTTAGCTAAACAACTGGATATTGAATAACTTGAAGAATATGGTTATTCTAAGCTGATTGTTAATCAGGTTTGAGGTACATACGAAGTTCGACATCAAGATCTGGTACCAGACCACGAAGCGACAATCAGAATAGCTTCCTCGTTCAAAGGGTTCTTCATCGAACATGTACGTCGAGCATGCAACACAGAAGCTGATGTCTTAGCTAACCTAGCAGCGGTCTTGGCAATTCCGGTCAAAAGACAACAAATGGTTGTTATCTCCAATAGAGAACTCTTTTGTATTGAAAACAACCATAACATTGAATTCAGTAATTCAACTGAAGTCAATGTCATCAGCGAAGATTGGAAAGCACCTTTCATCGACTTTGTAGTACATGATATACTACCTGAAGATCCTAATGAAGCTACAAGTATTTGCCAGCGATCGCTTCGATTTTATTATAATCATACCACCAAAACTCTCTTTCGATGAACTTTTGATGGATTACTCTTAAGATGTCTTGCTGGTGACGAAGCGAAGCAGATATTACGCGAAGCTCATGACGGCATTTGTGGAGCACATCAGCCCGGTCCCAAATTATAGGATCGTATCCGACGTATGGGCCACTACTGGCCCTCTATAGTATAAGATGCCATTAACTATGCAAGGAAATGTCGAGCATGTCAAATTCATACAAATTTCATTCACCAACCGTCGAAATTTCTTCACCCAACTGCTGCCTCATGGCCCTCCGAAGCTTGGGGCATGGATGTAATTGGTCCTATAAACCCTCCTTCGTCTAAAAGACATCGGTTTATCTTGGCTATAACCGATTATTTCTCTAAATGGACTGAAGCCATACCTTTAGCTGAAGTGAAGACTAGCAGTGTTATCAACTTCGTCAAACATCATGTGATATACAGATTTGGCGTACCCCATCGGATCATCCATGATAATGGACCACAGTTCGTCAGTCAGAAGTTTACTAGGTTCTGTGATGACAACCGAATCAATAATGTTGCTTCTACGGCCTATAATCCTGTAGCTAATGGATTAGCTGAAGCATTCAACAAGACTAGCATCAAACTCCTCAAAAAGTTTGTCTCTACTAACAAACGTAATTGGAGTGAGAAGCTTGGAGAATGTCTATGGGCTTATCGCACTACAGTCCGTAATCCTACATGTTGTACACCTTTTTCTCTGGTATATGGATGTGAAGCTGTCTTACCGCTGGAAATTCAAATTCCATCCTTGAGAATTACCATTGCTAATGAACTTACCACAGAAAACAATGATCATCTCCGGCTTCAAGAATTAGAGGCGCTCAATGAGCAAAGGCTACTAGCTCAACAACATATCGAATTATATCAGGCCCGCATCTCAAAAGCTTTCAATCGCAAAGTCAAAGGGCGAATATTTCAGAAAGGCGAGCTAGTTCTTACGGTCAGACGTCCTATGACTATGACCCACATGAGCAAAGGCAAATTCGAGGCAAAATGGGAAGGTCCTTATGTGGTGAATAAGGTTTTCTTAAATGGAGCCTACCAATTAACAGAGATGGATGGCAGAATTACTATGATGCCTATCAGTGGCAAATTTCTTAAGAAATATTATGTATAAGAGCAAAATATTTTCATTCAGAGATATGATATAAATAAAACTTATTTTATTCGCATTATTTAAAAGCAGAAAGAGGTACATAATATCAAGGGCAGGGATGAGGACCCGACCCTTCCCGATTAAATACAAGATTTGCCAGCAATTCAAACATCTCGTTGTCTGAGAACAGCAGCAACTCACAGGCAGCTGTCCTCACAGCTTCTTCTTCAGCAGTCTTCCCAGGCTCCACCAACTTGGCAATCAGGTCCTACCCTGGTGCAGGAACAGTCGAGTCTTCCCTCACTTCTTTTTGAGGAGGCACCTGAGGCTCAGCAGGAGGCGTCTCAGTCGTATCTTCAATCTTTGGAGTGACCATATCTTCGGAAGACATTTTGTACTACGAGAAAAGAAGTTGACAACTGTTAGGGTTATATACTAAAAGCATCACTTTTGTAGTAACCTTATTTCCTTAAATTTTGAATGAGAATCATATGGGCAAATGTTTGCATATTGTATTTGTTGCAAGTGTTAATACAAATGTCTGTTATTCTATATTGTAGATAATATGGTGTGTGGTGTCACACAGAAGATCATATTATCAGTTCCCTATGGAATATATAAATAGTTCACAACCTAGATGGGCTTGGACAATTTATTGGAAAGGTTGTAGTGTAATATGGTATTAGTCTATCTTGACTATAAGTTTACACTAGTACACTTTGTGTGTATTGAACAGGACCACTTGAGGTTGTTCTTTTTGTACTGACTACATAAGAGGACAAACACCTATGTTATTATGGATGCTTGTGCTCTTAATCCGGATATAATAACAGACATGTATACTCATGAAAGAGTGAGATTCATTATGGATCAACAACCTCTATGAATTGGGTAATAACATTGTATGTATGATTGGCTGTTGATTATAAATGGAATCCATGTCCCGATACATCGGGTTGATGATGCCCCCTTAAGGAGCTCATAAGGATTGTCATGTAAACCCTGCAGGTGGATTATATCCGACATGACAAATAAAGTTGAGCGGTACTACTTAAGGATAAAAGATGTTGAATCAATATAGTTGTCAGTAACTTAATTTGATCAACGGACATACGATATCTTAACATGGGGAGCCAAACGAGCATATAATAAAAGGAGCCCACAGACATAATTTGGGATTAAGGAGGTAGTACAACAATAGCTCATTAGTGGACTGAGCTATTGTTAATGGGCCTGGATTGTGTGTTCGGACTGATCACGGGATATCCAGATCCGTTAGGAGGCCTAACACTAATTTCTCCTTATGGTCCCTGCCGTAGCCTATATATATCCTCTATTCTCTGGCCGCCAGATTACTGATCAGAAATCTGAAGCTTTCTCTAAATTCGTGATTCACGTAAGGAGAGAAAGAGAGGGCTGCCAAGGAGAAGAAAAGGTTGGGAGATCGTCCCCCATACGACGTCCAACTCGAGGAAGGAATACGTGCAGAAGATCTTGGGGTCGTCCGCTCGAGATTGCCAGGAATTACTTGTCTTCTTTCTGCCGCATGTATAATTCGTGAACCCTAGTTTCCGCCTATGAAGGGTTAGAACACGTATTAAATTTATTTAACTTTCTATCGATCAATACGCACACCAAAGTAAGAGTCCTGGGAATCCCCAGTTCTATCAATTGGTATCAGAGCCACTTTGGATCTGCGTATTGATTGATATATCCATGTTGTCCAATAAAACCTGTGCTGTGTAATAGTCGGTAGATGTAGATCTGTTCTAACTCGGTTTTGCATGCATCTTAGATCCAACTATTATGGTTCAATGCATATTTTTGATTGTTTTAAACCACGGACATGTCGTGGATGTTGTTGTTGCTGTGGATGTAATTAAAATCACGAGGGTTGATCGTGCTTATTATTTTAATTTTCAATCTAGATTATGTGTGAACTCCTTCGGGAGGCATAGGATTGATGTAATTTTAATTATTTTTGAGCAATCGTGATGGCGGTGGTGGCTGTTTCTGACGTCGGACGAGATGCTGGTTTTAAGCAGTCTAGAGGCAAACAGATGATTTTCGATGAAGGAATCGACAGCCAAAACCTAAAAAAAAATGGACAACATGGACATAATATCAACTGTAGAAAAACCCTCATTATTAAATAACTAAGTGGGAGAGGATATTTATTTAGTATAAATCCTATGGTCTCCATTACTGGTTTGTAGGTGATGTAATAATACTTGCGCATTGGCTTTAGTACCTTCATCCATATCGGATGAGTATAATTATGGCTCACCAGTACAAACTTCCTTAGGGATAATTGTAGAATGTTACCTAGTATGTGTTCACTTCTCCATCTGAAGGAACTCACTACAAGGTAATGGACTTAGTATTAAGTAATGGTATACAGTTAGATACAAATAATGATATCCTCCCCATCGGAGTCACTGCTATTATTTGTATGACCAGAGCAAGACCAACATATTAATTTTATTTGTCATAAAGTTATGTTGACATGATAGTAAAATTAATAAGAAAAATCTACTTGAACAAAGTTGAATTTGTATACGTCCACACTATCGTGGCATGCTAAATTCATGGTGTTCAAGGTGTTGGTGAATTTCTTATTATTGTTTTGAGGGAATCAATATTTAATTAATTAAAAAAGTTTTTTGCCCTACATAATTTTATTTATGTGATTCTCAGGATTTCAAAAATGGGTTCCTTCAGTCCACTTATGGTGATTCTTAAAGAAAACAAACTTACTGGACCTAATTATATTGATTGGAAACATTATTTGGACATTGTTCTGACTGCTGAGGAGTACAAATATGTACTTGTTGAGGAATGCCCACCTAAGCCTGATGCTAACTCTGATGAAGAGGTCAAAGAGGCTTATAAGAAGTGGAAAAGGGCAGATGAGATGGCGCGGTGTTACATTCTGGCATCTATGTCAAATGTACTGCAACATCAGCATCAGGCCATGGCCACAGCTTATGACATGATGTATTACCTCAAGGAACTCTTCGGACATCAGAGTAGAGCGCTAGGCAATTTGCTATGAAATGTTTGATGAATACAAAAATGGCTGAGGGTACACCAGTAAGGGATCATGTTCTCAAGATGATGGGTCATCTGAATGAGATGGAGATCCTTGGAGCTGAAATCGATGGGGAATCCCAGGTCGATATCATTCTCGGGACTCTGCCTAAAAGTTTTGACAATTTCTGCCTTAATTACAACATGAACAAAAGGTTGTATAGTTTGGCAAAACTTGCAAAAGAGCTACAGGATGCTGAATCTCTCTTTAGGCAGAATGGTCATGTTTTTGTTTCTGAAAAGAATTCTATTGGGAGGTGGAGCCATTGTGTGGAGGAGTATCAAGCAAAAATGTATTGCTGATTCCACCATGGAAGCCGAGTATGTAGCAGCCTCTGAGGCAGCCAAAGAAGCGGTTTGGCTCAGAAACTTTCTGTTGGACTTGGATGTGGTACCTAGTTTGCCTAAGTCTATTACACTTTATTGTGATAATAGTGGTGCAGTTACAAACTCGAAGGAACCACGAGCCCATAAGACAGGTAAACACATTAAGCGCAAGTACCACCTGATACGAGATTTCATAAAGAAAGGAAAAGTTGTTGTGATCAAGATAACATCAGCCGACAACCTAGCTGATCCCTTTACAAAGAGCTTACCAGCTAAGGCTTTTGATGGTCATGTTGAGGGAATGGGAGTCAGGTGTGTAGCAGCACGGCATTAAGTAAAAGTGGGAGATTTGTAACAGTATACTGAAAAGCAATGCTTTGAGTATAAGTGGGAGATTGTTAGGGTTATACTAAAAGCATCACTTTTGTTGTAACCTTATTTCCTCAAATTTTGAATGAGAATCATGTGGGCAAATGTTTGCATATTGTATTTGTTGCAAGTGTTAATGCAAATGTCTGATATTCTATATTGTAGATAATATGGTGTGTGGTGTCACACAGAAGATCATATTATCAGTTCCCTATGGAGTATATAAACAGTTCACAACCTAGATGGACTTGAATAATCTATTGGAAAGGTTGTAGTGTAATCTGGTATTAGTCTATCTTGACTATAAGTTTACACTAGTACACTTTGTGTGTATTGAACAGGACCACTTGAGGTTGTTCTCTTTGTACTGACTACATAAGAGAACAAACACCTTTGATATTATGGATGCTTGTGCTCTTAATCCGGATATAATAACAGACATGTATATGCAGTGTGCATTACTTTGACTCATGAAAGAGTGAGATTCATTATGGATCAACAACCTCTATGAATTGGGTAATAACATTGTATGTATGTTGGGCTGTTGATTATAAATGAAATCCATGTCCCGATACATCGGGTTGATGATGTCCCCTTAAGGAGCTCATAAGGATTGTCATGTAAACCCTGCAAGTGGATTATATCCGACATGATAAATAAAGTTGAGCGGTACTACTTAAGGATAAAAGATGTCGAATCAATATAGTTGTCAGTAACTTAATTTGATCGACAGACATACGATATCTTAACATGGTGAGCCAAACGAGCATATAATAAAAGGAGCCCACAAACATAATTTGGGATTAGGGAGGTAGTGAAACAATAGCTCATTAGTGGACCGAGCTATTGTTAATGGGCCTGGATTGTGTGTTCGGGCTGAACACGGGATATCCAGATCCGTTAGGAGATCTAACCCTAATTTCTCCTCATGGTCCCTGTCGTAGCCAATATATCCTCTATTTTTTGGCCGCCAGATTACTGATCAGAAATCTGAAGCTTTCTCTAAATTCGTGATTCACGTAAGGAGAGAGAGAGGGCTGCCAAGGAGAAGAAAAGGTTGGAAGATCGTCGCCCACACGACGTCCAAATCGAGGAAGGAATACGTGCAGAAGATCTTGGGGTCGTCCGCTCGAGATTGCCAGGAATTACTTGTCTTCTTTCTGCCGCAGGTATAATTCGTGAACCCTAGTTTCCGCCTTTGAAGGATTAGAACACGTATTAAATCTGTTTAACTTTCAATCGATCAATACGTACACCAAAATAAGGGTCCTGGGAATCCCTATTTTCATCAATAACATCTACAGAAGTTCTGTTCTATTTATAGACAGAATGACTAGATAATCGGCTTCGAGAACCGATGCGACTTTTTCTCCTCGAAAGAAGTCCAACTGTTCATTCATTCACTTTTTATCCCTAAAAGAGTCTGATTGTTCATTCATTCTCCTCCTCGAGAACCGAGGTGACTGTTCATTCATTCAGTTTCTCTCCCTTAAGATGTCTGACTGTCCATTCATTCATTCGTCAGTCTTAGCATTTGTTGTCTTTTATTTACTTTATCGTAAATAAAGCCATCGATGATAAATCCTCAAATCTAAAATAGAAAAAAAAGAATTCACGTCCTCCGCACCTTTGAATTCCAATATCTACGTCAACAACTTGTCACGTCCCTATCACCTCTGACAAAGTTGTCTATTTAAATAACAATATTTCCAACATTATATTCTGCCACGTCCACATTGCCTCTGAGCAGATGTAATAAATATCGTTATTTTCGAACTAAGAAATATATCACGTCCAGTACCTCTGAATATGTTTTCTATTCTATTACTTATATCTATAACAAGGTATGCAACAAGTAATAGAACCACAGGAAAAAAACTTCTCATTTCATTTCCTTTTGATTAAAATGTTCAAAAAGATACATCATGAAGAAAAAGACAACAATTTTGGTCATTTTATTCCGAAGAGTAAGTGATGAGATCCATGATCCGCTTCTTCAAGGCTTTAGCTCTTTCGGTACAAGAATCCAGCACCCGTTGCCTAGCTTCAACCCTTCCTGACTCTGGGTCAAATGGGTGCAGCGCGGCTGTTTGACGGGCTAGTTCTTTGTTTTATAGTCGGACAAAGTCATCCTTTTGACGCTTCAAAACGTCTAACTGGTTGATAGCAGCCTGATGTAGCTGAATTTTTTTCTACACCCTGCTTGGTGGCTTTGAGCTCTTCCTGAAGCCGGGCGATTTCAGCCTCCAGATCAGAAGTTTTCTTTTCCTTATCCGCAGATGTAGCTTTATGACTCTCGGCAGTAGGAGCTACTTCAGAAATTTGGACATCCAGCTTGGAAGATTGTCTCGTGAAAGCCAGTAAGAAAGCTTCAAAATTGGCTTTATTAGTTTCAGACTCTCGAGCCATAACTTCGTATTATGCATCCACTAGCAGCTCTATATATATCCTCTTTTAAGGTCTTTATAAACCTTAATCGACTCCTCCAGCTCATCCAAAATATGCTCCAGGAAAGTGGCATGAGCCTCATCTCCTTGGCTGCGGATGCCTCCAATTAAAAATGAGAAGGGATTTTTGACTGTGCTGAATGGAACATCCTCTCTCTCCATTATCCGATAAATTAAAGGCTCCAAAGATGTGAAAAAGACTTTGGTGAAGGAAGTCACCACAAACTTATTAGCCGCTATAGCACTTGGGGTGGCAACCACTTCTGCCGGAGTCTCTACAACTTTAACCGGTGGAGGCGCTTCATTTTGTGCACTGGTGGACCAGTGTATATAGGAAGAGCTCCCTTCTCCTGCTGGGATTCCTTTGTCCAAGGGAGCCATCGTTGAGCTGGTGGTTCCTGTAGGTCCTTCTGCAATTTACATATGCCATTTGTTAGAGCGATGTACGATGTTGAAGGAGCTAAGATAAATAAATCATTTTTAGAAATCTAGCTGAGCCGGGCATTGCATGTGGAGTCTCAAGAGGTCTGGATGGTTCCATCTGAAGCCTCGACATGGTGTCCGCAGACACCGTAGCTTGATACTTTTAGCCCCTGATTCAGTTTGAGGTGGCAGAGCAATTGGAGTCTGATCTACTAACTCTTCAGTGTTTACCACTCCAGAAGCCTCGAGTTGAGTTCTACCTACTTCTTCAAGAATTCTGGGTTCATCGATTCTGGGACTAGCATGCCCTTCATCGACAACTAGGTTTTTCTCACCCTCAGCAGTTGATTGGCCTTCATCGGCCGGTAATTCTTGAGGTAATGGAACATTCACTAAAATCTGTCAATCCTTAGCGGCACTATTGCAGTCATCACCAAATGATTCGTCACCATAGTCGCAATCTGCTAACGCTTCTATCATCTCTCGATCCTCTTGAAAGTGAGTAGGATCTTGAGCCTTTGGAGAATTTGTCATTCCTTCTTGAGTAGGCAGATCTTTCTCCGGAGAGATGGTTACCGGAGTAATAGGAGTTGGTCAAGGAACCGTTATCCCCACCGCAGCAAGTACATTAGCGAGAATACTTCCCACCAAAATATCCGATCTTGGGGCCTCTACAGTTGTGGTAGAAGGCTGGATATCTGCTGAAGTAACCACTGTAAATAAAGGAATCAATCAAATGTACATCTTTAAGAGAAAAATATATATCGATGTATATCAAAATCCTGATATTACCTTCCTGAGGTAGTAAATCTTGTTCCAGATGGCTGGTAGATTCCGTCGGTGGGGGAGGGACAAACGACGTATCAGCTCTCCGAAGAACTTGTCGGTTCACTAATAATTTTCTCCTGACTTCCCTGCGTGGTGGTTCAACTGGTTCCTCAGCAGCTTCAGTGCGATCATCATCCAGATTGATCGAGGCAGTTGTTGTTTCTTCTTGAGTAACCCCTCCTTGTTTTTGAATAGAAGAAGGAGTGGCCTCCTTCTCTCCAGGAGAGGTACCAAGGAGCATCTGTTTAGACTGAGAACGAGTTGTTCTCGTAGTCGTTGGCTCATTTATGACCAATGAAGTTCTTTGCTTCTTTTCTTTAGCTCTATGCGAAGCAGGTCTATCATCAAGTTGAAGGAGGACCGTTGTCTCCCTAGCTTTTCTTTTTATTAACCCCTTGGCAGGGGATTTCTCTTTCCGTATCTTTAAAGATACGTCCAAAGTATCATGTACCTCATCCAGATAGCTCTTGACAATAGAAGCTTCCAGCGGTGGATCTGCGGGATCTTTATCCTCTACATCTTGAAATGATTGTGCAGTGTGTTCTCCTAATAGAGATCTCTTGTCACTTGCAAAGCTATGAGCGAGATGGAAGCTTTCAGTATAAGTGTTTGCCGAAGTACAAAAATTCGCGTATGTATCTAATATACGCGGACCTTGCTGAAGATTATAGGGCATGGTAAATACAACTTTCGTGCCCCTGGTGTTGTAATATCTCCAAGCCCTAGCCCCATCAATCAGAAAGCCTTTGGCCTACAGACAAGTAGTGGCATTACCCACATGTAGTTGATCATAGCCAAACTGTCGTGCAAATCAACTTGGCAAATATGGCTCTAAATAGCAGTCTTTCTCAAATCGGTAGACTAAGTAAGATGGGCGGATCATCTGTAGCCATAAAAAGGTGGGTGGACTTAGGCGGAGTAATGCCGCATCCATATCAACTATGCAGGGATAGTCTCGTATCCGTGAGGAGGGGGGACACACTGAAATCTCCACACAGATCCACGATTCAATGCTAACCTGCATTCCGAAAGAGCAGTGTAATTCCAATGAGCGCTGGAATAATGTCTGATGAAATCTCCACCGACAGTTCCCATATCGGGATTCATCAGACATGGATGGTGAAGCAATAACCATCCGAATAAATATGTGTAAGGCATCTTAGTGCGAGGAAAATCTTGCCTCGCCGTCTTATCATAAAGCATGGCATGCACAAAAGAATGCAATCCTGCGTTTAAGCGGCAAGTCATTGCCGATAGAAGATCCATCTTATACTCAAAGACGAGACGTACTACAGCAAACAGAATGCCTCGGTGGAACCTATCAACTGCACTGGCTCCTGGGACTATGAAGCGTCGCAGCATAAAGAAAGAAAACCTGCTAGTTGGGCATCTTTAGACATGGATTTATAACCCTGTCTGAGATAACTTTCGTTGGTGGCACCAGCCTTAAAAGGATGCCAGTCCTCATCTAGTCTGATATCTTCATGTTTGTGTTTTTCTATCAAATATTGCACTTCACTGTGACTGAGAGGCTCAAAGAAACGAGGATCACAAGCTTGGCCCTCAAGTGGATTATCCTCCCACACATGGCCCAGGAAGAGGTACGGCATCCATTTGGTGATATAACAAGTACCTGCAGTGGCACTTTTATAGTAGTGGGAGCAGATCTTATAATAACACAGCAGTTCTTGAAAGACATCGATCATCTGAGGATTGTCTTCTGACATAGTATCCAATTCTTCATTGGTGGGCACGTACTCTTCATATGGATTATCACCAATTGGAAGATGAGAGAGAAATCTCATCTCATGAAGTGTAAATCCCATTTCTCCATGGGGGGTCATGAAAGTTCCAGTCTTATCGTTGTATCTCTCTACTAAGTCCAGAAACATATGAGCATTCTGGCGAATGCCATAGACTGTGGTCCAGATGGCATCATAAAGTTCTAGTTTGAGAAGTTTATCCTTGAACTGATCCAAGATCCAGATGGTTAAGCTGCTCCAGCATTTCATATCTGGGTTAACCAGACCTGTCATACGCATGGTGCGATCTGGATATCTTCTTTCAGCCTTCGCGAATGTATTTGCAAAGATGGGTACCCTGACTGGAAGGAGTAGAGATGAATCCTTGGGAGGAATACAACCTGGTCTTAAACCTCTCAAGTGAGTGCTGTATTTCTCAAAAGTGTGATAAAGGTGTCCTTGTGCTGTGGACCCATTTTATAACAAATTTTTCTGACTCTGGCCTGTTGGATTGGAGTTAGGTCCCATGACATTCTTCGAGGGTAGCTCACAAATTCATATTGAGATAAAGCTATATACCTTGATATTTCTGTGAGGTACATGATTCTGTTTTTGTATTGGTATATTCTATCCTCTTTCTTTGCCTTAGGCTGGGAAGTCTTCTTGATGGCATCCCCAAATAAGAAAGCAGGCTTCTTATGGACCACACCATCAACACTCTCTAGGGGTTCTCCGTTCATTAAAATCAGCAGAGTATGGCTTTCTTGGGCCCCAAGAATAGTCTTTCGCGCTTCAGGGCCGTCATACTGAGGAAATGAAACATGGGATAAGTTCTCTTTATACTCTGGGATATTAAAGGCTAAAGCGAATCTCTCAGCATGTGGATCTTCTCTGAGGTCAACTGCAAATAAATAGATAAACAGAAGTTAGATTTATGATGGAAAAATACACAAGAAATAACAAGAGTGCGCAACTGTCATAAGTACAAAGAGCTATGTTGCACTATCCTTATGATGAGCGACAACTAGGTTGTGCGACATCCTAGGTTGCGGGACAATTAAGTTGTGCGACATCCTGGGTTGCACGATATCCTTGGTTGCGCAACAACTGAGTTGTGCGACAGTATGCGCAACACGGTTCGTAAGAACGAACAGTGCTCAAACAAGCAACCACACCCTAATAAGGGGTGGCGCAAAGTCTGTGATGTGCCAAACACTCTAAAAAGAGGGGCGCAAGTCATTCAAATTGAAAACCAAGAGCCTTAAAAAGGGGGTCGACCATCATGTTCAAAGTCGTTCGTTCTCGGTCACCTTCCAAAGCGGGGTTAGCCGTTTCTCGTCGTGAAGAGGGAGGCGCATACTGCGGCGCACGGGTCGGCAGAGTACGGGTCGAGGGACAGCAACACCCTTCCCTTTATCGGCGACGGTCTTCTTGGGTGCCATTACGTCTAGAAGATGATCGGAGGGAAGATCGAGAAAGCTCAAAGGATTCTCAAAGAGTTCTCTCAGATTAAAGTCGGCTAATAGAGGTTATTCATAGCCTAAATAGAATCCTAATAGTCACCCTAAGCTACGCATAAAATATCGTAACAACTCGCAACAAACTGCGCGAGATAGGCGCAACTCGACTCAATAATTGCCACAATTCAAAGTATTTTGAAATTTTGTGACATTTCAAAATTCGAAAACTTTGAAGGGGGTTTTGTAGAGCCTAAAAATCAAGTTGCGCCATGTTTGTACTACTCAGAAATCATGTTACGCCCAAAAATTCAAGTTGCGCCACTGTTGTGAAGCCCAGAAATCAAGTTGCGCCACTGCTCAAGTTGCGCCACATATCAAATTGCGCCTAATCACATTGTGCCTAAACCTACGTGGCACCTGACAGTAATTTTCATCATTATCTGACAGCACTGACAACTGACAACACGTCAAACGAAGAAATCTCTTCGAATCCAGTGAAGCGTGTCGCTCGAGACGATTTGCTGTCATTGATGACAACTGTTCAGCGCGCTCTGCAAGTTGCGCCTAGGCGCAACCTGATCAAAATCTTCTCACAGACTGACACATAACCCAAATGCTAGGCGCAGTTTGATGTAAGGCACAATCTGGTCAAAATGGTCCACAGAATGCAACGGGATGACGTGGCCTTCATGCCATTAACTTCGCAGAACGTACGTACCATACTGCCACGATCAAACACATCACCATCAAATGATGCCACGTACCTATGCACTGAGTTGCGCCTAGGCGCAACCTGATCAAGCGCAGTTTGACTCTTTGACTGAAGCTCGCGCAACGTGACAAAGTTGAAGCAACTAACGTTCTAAAGCAGGATGACATGGTGCACATGCTACTAATCTCTCAAAATATGTCCACTACTCTGTACACGACCATGCACATCTCAATCATATGATGCCACGCGTCTAAATACAGTTAGTACACGTTCGAGTAATTGAATGGAAGTTGGCGCAACCTGAGGTTGGCGCAACCCGAAGCCGCGCAGATCGACCTCGCACACATCAGAATAACTGCTAAAACAGTTATTTCCATAACTCTATAAATAGAGTTTCCAATCATTATCAGAGGACCAAAAATCAAGAGTTCTTGCAAATGTGTTGTTGCATTCTCTAGAGGCTGTAGTCTTCAAGTTCACATAATCCAAGAGATAAAGCGATCGTCTTCTGATCGGATTCCTGTAGTTTCCCAGAATTTATTGTGCTTTGTATGATTCTTTTCAAGTTTGGAATAAACTTTTTGTTTTTTTGCAAACAATCGTTCCATACATCATGTCTTTTATATCTCGGTCGCATCATCATGTTGCAAGTTCAAATGTCAATGTGGTCGCATGGCTCAAAACGCTATGGCATTCCATGCCTCAGCGCGTTCAAGCGAAGCTCCGTTGTGAGCAATCCATTCCTGGCATCCAACAAGCAATCTGGTGGGAGATCAGTACTAATCCTCTCGCGTACTGATAAGACCCACTTCACTAAACCGATATTAAGTAGATATATGAATCATGCAGCTTAACTTTTGTTATTTCTATCTTTGCCTTAGGATCAGTTTCATGGCATATTCGAAAGCAGTAAAGCATGTATTTCATGAAAAGCATGTTATCATTTATTCGTGTAAGCGAGCAGGCAACATATATTAATCTCGTATTATTTTGGCGACATCTTAGCAACATCGACACACTCACCCTTGTACCGACCCAAGGTGAATACGTCTATCATCTTTCTCTGTCATGTTATAGGTGATCTCTATGCAGGATCTCTGTGTTACTGCACTTTTAGCCCACCGGCCCCTATCTATATGAAGGTCATTTGGTATTCCAACCAAAATGGACTAAATTTCTCTCATCAAATCTTGTAACCCAACGTCCTCCCTGTATGGGTTGCTAGTCCTGTAATCCGAAGGACGTCGATCTTACCAACACTTGTGGCTTATCACATTAGTAGCCGATTGCAAGTCGTCCAAAAAAATGTGCACCAATAATGCTTTTCACCATCCCTCCTAGGCCAAACGATCCCGATGCCCCGACGAATAACTCATTCGAAGGAACTTACACATCACACCCATGCACAGGAAATATCTCAAGTCCATTTGACCATGCAATACACGTCTAACTCAAACAACCAAACATAGTCTGAGTCCGAAACTTAGACTTCGCATCAACTCACATTTCTCATATTCTTTCTTTCAATGTTCCCACATTCTCTTTCTTTTCTTTTCACACACTCTTTCTTTCTCTTCTCACATTCCCTTTCTTTTCATGTTTTGTTGCCTCAATTCAAAGTCCAAGTGAACGACCCGAAGGTCCCAAACATTTCAAGGTAGCATACTATACATTTGATAGTCTCGTGGCATTTGTGCCACAAATGCTTACTTCATACATGAAGTACAACTTTCAGTGTGCTATACTTATGTTCTTTCCCTCCGACTCATGCACTGAGGCACGCCTCGATAGAGCATTCAATGTTCTACAGCTCGTGCACTAAGGCACTTGCCTCGATATAGTCTTCCAATGTTCTAGCCTTCTAATTCATGCGCGAAGACACAAACGACTCGTGCACTGGGACACTTGTCGATACAGTTATCCCATTTTCTTATGGTTTTTGCGTCGAGGCGTTCGTCGTTACGGTATTTTGATGTTCTTTGGCGACTCGTACATTTGATGTACATGTCAATTCAATTGTTCTATCTTAGTGTTCAACATGCACTATGATTTCTCTCCTTCAAGCCACGCCTGCGGACTCGATAGGTTAACTTAGAACACAATAATATATCTTACATAGGCATGATAGAGTAGGAAAGAAGGGTCAAAGTCCTTCCACCTTAACCCGATACGCCTTGTCATTTCGCCGAACCGATGCAGCTCGATTTTGTAACTTTATTACACGACCAACTCTTCTGACTTAGTCATTCGAGCACTTCATGCTCCGTTGAACTACTCGACTGATTCAGCCTATCGTGTCCATGTCTCAGTCCATTACGAGGCGATGCTTTGGTTCTGCGGACACCATTGCAAATAAGGCACAAAATAGACCTCTTATAATTTAGCATAAAAGCTTAGCCTACACATGGAACCAACTAAAATTAATACTTGTCTGAATTGAACTTATGCCTTGCATCGATTCGATTTATTGGGTCTTGGAACCGACTCAATGTTTTCTCGTTCGAGCCAACATAACTCTTGTTTTGATTCGACTCGATGCATTCTTCAGGTCAACGCAACTTTTCGAGCCAACGACTCAGCATAATGCACCGTGTGGAGCAGGGCATTACATAATATACCACTCAAAATAAGGTTCATCCTCAAGCCAAAACCAACAGTCAATCCAAATGTTTCTCTAGATCGTTTCACGATCTCGTCCCACTATCGTTGTTCTGCTCCAACATTTCTGCAAGCTTTCACTAACATATATTAGTCTTTTCCTACAGCTCAATTTGAATTTAGCATACAACTTAGTTTGGATTCGTATATATATTTTTGGCATCCCACCAATATATGCATTTCGGCCAAGCCCAGTGGTAAAGAATTGGAATAAAGCTAACAAGTAAACTTCCAATCCTTGAATACTTACAATCTCGTAAACTCGATCAGACTTAATCTTTAGTGACCGTTCTCACAATTTATCGCATATGCATATTTGATACATACGTGATTATCTACAAAAATGTCATGACATATGACGCGATTCAAAATTGCATTTCTCATTTTTTTTGACGCTTCGCACTGGCTATCAATTCTACGCGCTGCATTAAGCGGTCGCGCATCCGATCGCAACAAGTCTTCGTAACGCCTTGCGTTCGAAGTCGTTGTCCAACTATTTATGAAGTCTCACTTTGCAACTCATCTTGATATGATTTTCCTTTGTTCACTTGCAAATGCATCAATATTCAGGACTACCCCCGCTAGACAACTTTCCTAGACACCATGCTTAAATTTTTCTGACGTAACTTTCAAATCGACAATGTACAAAGGCCACAATCTATCCGACGCAAAAGTTTAATTCGAGTCGACAATGCTCAAAGACAACGATCGCTTTCACACAAAGGGCTTCTATGATACGTCTGATGTTCAATCCCTATCGAGTGGGAAATTTCTAATCAAATTCCCAACTTGTCTGTCTCGCAACATCCAATATAAATTTGATTCACGCAAGCTCAATTGCTAAGTGAATCCAAATCCAATAACATAATTTGAAAGTCATTCACTTACCGCTCGCTCTCGTGCATAGCACGATTCTCAAAATCGCCTATCCGTATCACCAAGTTTGTTTGTGACATTTCCATTTCTATCGTCGACCAACATAATCATTCAAGCTTCATCTGGCCAGTACTCAAAATCTGACTATATCATTCTCAGCTAAAGCTTTTCCATAAATTCTTCAAATAATTATTCGATTGCCTAGACTTATCATCAACATACACCATATTATATTTATTCTCTACGTAATTCTGTATGCAACATTATATGGGTCATCTTATGGGTCTACAATATTTACTTTAATTTGGTGGTCAAGTCTTCTAGTGTCAGCTACCCTAAAGCTACGCTCGATAATTGTGGATCATTAACGAGTGATAGTTACTACGAACCATGTTATATCTTATTTCGGAGCTAAATTAAGTTCCGACGATTTCTATGGGACTCTACCCAAATCCAAACAAAATCATTTCAATATGTGCAACTGTGGTTCAACTATCCCCCGAATAAATCACGCATTACCATCGATGATTTCACAATTCACGAAACATCTACGTGTTTCTGGTCCGAGTATATCTACCCATGGTCAACACCCGATAGGCTATACATATCGAAACAATTGTCGATGACTTTATAGTCTCGTCTGATCAATCACAAAGTTTACGATCAACCAGTTCGACATTCCAGTGTTGCTATTTACAAAAATCATCGATATCGTTGGCCCGCTCCATCTTGTATTCTCATATCGTGCTTATGTTTTCTTGCGTATCAATTTCGATAGCGCGAGGGTCAACTTTGAATCTGTATCAACGTCAACCTAACTCGCATCGCATACATCCAAGTTTATAAAGGACTTTTCTATATGTATCGCATCGTTCATCGATTCGTCGCATCATGCTATACCTTGATCGGGTAACCGAGTTACTGATTGTCCAATATTGAACCCTCGAGTTATACGATCATACCCTCTATGTTTCATGCGATTCGGTCATACTCAAATGAGTTTCATCGCAACATAAGCAACTATTTTCTTAGGCACGATTCCGCATCAACCAACTTTTCATCGAGCTCGCAATTCGTGTGATCCAATTACAATTCGCATCGACCAACATTTCCATCGAGATCGCAAGTCGTGCGACCCAATTATAACTTCAAGTTTCCTATCCCGCCAATCCGATTATTGCCTCGAAGCATAATCGTTTCGCTAGTGTCAGTCATTTGACCTATTTATAAAATTTGAGTTCCCGTTTAACTTATCGTTGGTTGACACGAGCCTGTGCCTGATCGTCTAACCGATTATCGAAGAACACCTACTTCAACATACCGTCATACAAATTTCCAATCGAGTCTCAATACTATCCCGTCCGTTATGGACAAACCTTTCATAATTTACACAAGGTGTCGATGCAATCTATTAAACCGGGGGTATGGCATATACCACTCAGAAATCGAGTCATTCATCGCATAAGTTGTGCAGCATATACCACTCAAAAATTAAGTCATTTCTCTTGCATTATACTCGTTATGAATCAATGTTTATTCCAAATAAACCATTCCATGGTGATCATATCGAACACAAACTTAACTTTCGATTAAATCAAAATCTAACACAACTCGACCAATGTATACATTTTGCCAATTCAAGTTTGGTGCGTTACCGAACCGATTTGTTCCTATCGATTCATGACTTTTAGTTACATCCTTTGTATCTCGTACAACATTTCATTTTCGACATTCAAAGCCAATACTCGAATCCGTTCAACACATTCGATGACAACTTTCATATTTATTTACAATGTACAAATCATAATTCAATTTGTTGCAATTTATGCAATAAAATATCCTATGACTTTTGTTATATCGATGCAACCAACATTTCTCATATCGACTGTTGCATTGAAACAACAAACTTCTCAAATCATATTTCACGACTTGTTGCACTTGCAGTAACAAATATTTCAGTTCACTTCTCACGACTTGTTGCACTTGCAGCAAAAAAATATTTCATGGCTCATTGCACTTGATGCAACCAATATTTCATAACTTTACTTGACAACATTATGTAAATTTCAAAATACTTGTGGCAAATTTGTGCGACTTTGTATTACACTTATTGTATGGAACATCCAATACGACATCGAGTAAAGTCAAGAGTCATTTGATCGTGGTAGGTAACTTTTGGAATTAAAATGAAACAAATCGTCCAGAGGAAATTGAACCTAAAGATCTGATACCACGTTGTCACGCCCCGACCCGAGAAATCATTCGTCCTCGTATCGATTTAACCTGAATCGATCGTCCTCGCTGGGGTATGATGTCGTACGAGCCTGGGATTGCACTCGTACAAGGCAAGATAACAGGTTCCCAAAAATGGCTATCTCAACTCATTATTAGCAGTAGAAGAAACAAAGTCACATTGGAGTTACACAGAGTATACGAAATAATTCTCTTTATCCAATAAGCAGCAAAATTACAACGGCTTTCAATAGCCCAAATGAATTTGCCATATTGGTTTATAACACTCATGTTCTCTCTTGCCCACAAAGGATTTCATCGTTCCATACATCATGTCTTCTATATCTCGGCCGCATGATCATGTTGCAAGTTCGAGCGTCAATACGGTCGCACGAGCAATCCATTCCCGGCATCCTGCAAACAATCTGCTAGGGGATCAATACTATTTCTCTCACAACTGATAAGACCCACTTTACTAAACCGACATTAAGTAGATATATGAATCAATCTTATCAACATCGACGCACTCACCCTTGCACCGATGCAAGGTGAATACGCATACCATCTTTCCCTGTCATGTTATAAGTGATCTTTGTGCAGAATCTCTGTGTGCCTGCACTTTCCGCCCATCGGCCCCTATCTATATGAAGGTCGTTTGGCATTCCAAGAATGGACTAAATTTATCTCATCAAATCTTGTAACCCGGCGTCCTCCCCGTACGGGTTGCTAGCCCTGTAATCTGAAGGATGTCGATCTTACCAATACTTGTGGCTTATCACATTAGTAGCCGATTGTAAGTCGTCCCAAAAGATGTGCACCAACAATGCTTTTCACCATCCCTCCTAGGCCGAACGGTCCCGATGCCCCGGCCAATAACTCGTTCGAGGGAACTCACACACACTCGTACACAGGCAATATCTTAAGTCCATTCGACTATGCAATACGCGTCTAACTCAAACAACTAAACATAGTCTGAGTCTGAAACTCGGACTTCGTATCATCTCGTATTTTTTATATTCCATCTTTCAATGTTCCCACATTCTATTTCTTTTATTTTCACACACGCTTTCTCTTCCTACATTCTCTTTCTTTTCATATTTCATCGCCTCGATTCAATGTTCAAGTGAACGACCCAAAGGTCCCAAACATTTCAAGGCAGCATACTATACATTTGACAGTTCTATGGAATTTGTGCCACAACTGCTTACCTCGTATACGAAGTATATCTTTCAATGTGCTAGACTTATGTTCTTTCCCTCCGACTCGTGCACTTTGGCACGCCTTGATAGAGCATTCACTATTCTACAGCTCATAACTAAGGCACTTGCGTCGATATAGTCTTTCAATATTCTAGCCTTCTAATTCATGCACGAAGGCATGAACGACTCGTGCACTAAGGCACTTGTTGATACAGTTATCCCATGTTCTTATGGTTTATGCGTCAGGGCGTTCGCTGTTGCGATATTTCGATATTCTTTGACGACTCGTACATTTGATGTACATTTTAATTTAATTATTCTATCTTAGTGTTCGACACGCAGTACGATTTCTCTCCTTCGAACCATGTCCGTGGACTCAATAGGTTAACTTAGCATACAATGGTACATCTTACTTAGGCATGACGGAGTAGAAAAGAAGGGTCAAAGTCCTTCCATCTTAAGCCAATATGCCTTGTCGTTTCGTCGAGCCAATGTGGCTCGAATACGTAACTTTGTCGTACGGCCAACTTTTCTGGCTTAGCCATTCAAGCACTTCATGCTCTGTTGAATGACTCGATTGATTCGACCAATCGCGCCCATGCCTCAGTCCGTTGCGAGGAGATGCTTTGGTTTTGCGGATACCATTGCAAATAAGGCACAAGATCGACCTATTATAATTCAGCATAATGCACATGAAACCAACTAAAGTCAATACTTGTCCAAATTGGACTTATGCTTTGCATCGATTCAATTTATTGTGTCTTTGAACCAACTCAATGCTTTCTCGTTCGGTCCAACGTTACTCTTGCATCGATTCGACTCGATGCATTCTTTGGGTCAACACAACTCTTTGAGTCAACAACTCAGCATAATGCAACGTATGGAGTAGGGAATTACACCTTTCCCATCATAAATCACACCCTGACACCGTAGTTGTTGCTGTTCACCTCCTTTTTCAACCTCCCATGACCCTTCATGAAGGTTTGTTGTGAAGCCAATACACCCCTACTACACCAAGGAGCTTTTCAGCCTTACTCGGTCATTTGAGATCCGAAACAACCCCAAACATCAGGTGAAATCCAGCAATACTGCTGAACCCGCCCATATTGTTGTAGCAACTTTGTGCCACCTTATTGAGCACCCCCGAACATGCTACCACCATTACAACGATCTCTTCAACCCTATCAAGACCCCAAGAAGCCTCGGTTATTTGTTTGGTAAGTAGAGGGCCAAACTTGAGAGAAACTTCCAATCATAACAGAAATTCTGAACCAGCAGGTTGGTCAACTTTGTACCTATGTTTCATCACTCTTGGTGAAACCTCAACCAACCTAACTCTAATATGTACCTTTATGTGTCCCCTAACTTCCCTCAAAGCCGTAACTCGTGAATCGCAATGGTTCATCCGTGGTGCGAGTTTTACAACAAGGTATCCAGGCTGAACCTTGTCTGACATAGCTGCTATCTGCACAACTTTGCGAAGCCCCACGACATCTCAAAGACCCTTGGTGAGCATCGTAACATCCCTTTTTAGTCCACCTTTCATATATATAAATTGCTCTATAGGTTTTTTATTGTTTTAGTGTCGAATCTTCGAAGTTTTATTGCCGTAATCAATTAGATCTCAGTAAATTGACATGTTAGGTTTTATGCAACCAATTGCCATGGAATACTCGATGTATAAAACCATAAAATCCTATGACTTAATTTCTAAAATTATTTATATCTGTATACTATTTCAGAATATTGATTTCCTATTTGTAAGATTAGATTGTTCCAATAGTATCAAAAATTGGCAAATTTATTCGACTAGTTGAACATGTCAACTAATTACCATATTTTCTTTTATAATATATATAGATTATACTTAAAATTAATTTTCATAATTATTCTATATATATATATATATATATATATATATATATATATATATATATATATATATATATATATATATATTTGGAAAGCTCTTATACGTTGTAGTCATATTGATCAATTTCCAGACTGCCTGGATCTTTGATGTACTTTTTTCCCCGATTTAGTTTAATAAAGAGCTTGTTCCGATGATATATATATATATAATATATATATATAATTTTCATAATTAATTTCATGAAAAATAACTATATTTTCCTATTATTGTTAGGGTAATATACTAAAAGCATCACTTTTGTATCAACTATATTTTTCTATTATTTTTGAATGAGAATCATGTGGTCAAATATTGGCCATTATATGTTAATAAAAGTGTCTAATATTCTACGTTGTAGATAATATGGTGTACGGTGACACACAGAAGATAATATTATCAGTCCCTTGTAGAATATATAAATGGTTCACAACCTAGAGGATTTGGACAACCATTGGTAAGGTTGTAGTGTAATCTAGCATTAGTTTATCTTGTCCATAGGTTTATACTAGTGCACTTTGTGTGTATTGAACTGGATCACTTGAGATTGCTCTCTTTGTACTGACTACATAAGTGAACAAATACCCCAGTTGTTATGGATGCTTGTACTCTTAATCCAGATATAATAACAGACATGTATATGTAATGTGCATTACCTTGATTCATAAAAGAGTAAGACTCATAATGAGTTAATAATCTTTATGAATTAGGTAATGGCATTATGTGTATGATGAGCTGTTGATTATAAAAGGAATCCATGTCCCAATGTATCGGGTTGATGATGTCCCCTTAAGGAACTCATAAGGATTGGCATATAAACCCTGCAGGTTGATTGTATCTGACGTGACAAATAAAGTTGAGTGGTACTACTTAAGGATGAAAGGTGTCGATCAATGTAGTTGTCAGTAACTTATTTTGATTGACGGACACTCGATATCTTAACATGGGGAGATAACACAAGCATATAATCAGAAAGGCCCATAAACGTAATTTAGGATTAGGAAGTAGTGCAACAGTAGCTCTTTAGTAGACCGAGCTATTGTTAACAGGCCTGGGTTGTGTGTTCGAACTGAACACGGGATACCTAGACCCGTTTGGAGGCCTAAATCCAATTTCTCCTCATGGTCCCTATCGTAGCCTATACATGCCCTGTATTCCCTGGCCGTCATATATATCATAAGAATAGCATCTTTCTCTAATTCGTTCATCATGAGAGGAGAGAAAGGAAGGACAAGCAAGGAAAAAAAAAAGTTAGAGATCGTTGTCCACATGATGTCCAACCCATAGAAGGAATACGTGCTGAAGATCTTGGGGTCACTGACTTCTCGAGATTGCTAGAAACTGTCGTCTTCTTTTCATCACAAGTGTAATTTGTGAACCCTGATTTTTGCCTATGAAGGGGTAGAACACGTTTAAAATCTGTTAACTTTCTATCAATCAATAGGCACACCAATCCGTGGTCCTGGGAATCTTCAGTTCCATCATATATATACTTATGTGTGTGTGTGTGTGTGTGTGTGTGTGTGTGTGTGTGTGTGTGATTAAAATATAGTAGTTTAATGGATTAGCATGTTGCCTATAAGGTGTATGATTAACTAACATGTTTCCATGCTAGACTAGTATATTGAAACCTATTTTAGAACATACAGGGTATTAATGCGATTGATGTGTGACTACGTATTAGCAAGATACTTGATTGGTAGTTATTGTGTTATAGGAGTTAGTGACGGTCCGACTAGAGATATTGAAGCAGGACCTTGTAGCTTGCCAAAGTTTTAGAACATATTTATTTTCCTTTGTGGTTCAATTGTTTTATTGTTCTAGATATTGTGGATGTAGGATGGGTTAATACTTAGCATTCAAATTGTATTCGGGTGTCGATGTCAGCATATTGATATCGAGTATCGACACTAAGCATAGCGTTGCATCTTTATTCATATCTTATTGACATGATAGACCACATGACAATGACACAATCATGATACGGAGTCACGAATGATATATTCATGGTTTGGACTATATGATAGAATACATGAATTGTTACTTGTATTGGAGATTTTTCTTGACTTATGTAGAAGCATGAAAAAAGCGCAGACACATCAAAAGCGCAGGTGGCGTTCTCACTACACATGGCTTCACAAAAGTACAGGTACCCCAAAAGCACAAATAGACAACTAAAGTCACGCAGGCGAACAAAAGTGGTGTATAAACAGTTCTCTATTAAAATCATGTCTACAAAAGATCTATTACAGATTCTTCATGATTACATATAAAGGACTAAAACACCTAAGAAAAGTCTATAAGGGGTTAATCTTGAGCACGCGCGCACCCCCTACCCAGACGCGCAGCACTGTCAGAGCGAGCCACTTCCTGAAGCAGCTATTGGCCTGAGCAAGAACTCAGTCCACAGCACAGGGTATGCCATAGCCATTGAGCAGGGCAGAGCACAACCTGTGGTTCTTCGGATTGGCAATCAATTTAAACCCGAAAGCTTGGATCTCGAAGACCTCCAAGATGTTGTTCAGGTTCGAACTCATTATGCCAAACGCTCAAGTGCATCTCAAAACTCACCAGCAGCTCTTCTACAAAGACACAGCTTCTTTTGACGAAGGGATCTACAACCAACAGTCGACTTGTGCAAGGCTAACGGTCGTTCGAAGCTAAGTCAGGATCGAGCATGACGCTGAGATTGTTAAGAGATAGAAGACACAACCCTTCAGAAAAGCTTCCCTTTATATAGGGTGAGTGTGGTCCAACCCACATGACACGTGGCCGTCGGTCAAAGACTACCAAATTAATGGGATGAACCTAAGACTCAGCACAATGAATCTCATTTAATAGGTTCATTCAGCTGAATCCTAGGCCACAGATTTCTTAAATTCCCCACATGACGGCGGTAATTAAAGAAGAGGATAACCGACTCGTCCATCAAAAGAGCAGTCATTAATTGCTCTTATGACTTCGACAGAAACTAGCTCCTTCGACTCAAAAGCGCAGCCAATTCATACTTCCAATGCGCCCTCACTGTAACTTAGAAGCGCAGCGCCCTCCATCCCATCCAAAAGTGCAGCCCGTTCAAAGGCTCCTTCATCTGACACTTTGTTGACCAAAGCACAAGTCTACTCGTCGCCCTCAAGAACAGTGACTCTGTTGCCCAAAGCACAAGTCCACTCGCCGCCCTAAAAGTGTAGTGACTCCGTTGCCCGAAACACTTGTCCACTCTTCACCCTAAAAGCGCAATGACTCCGTTGTCTGAAGCACTTGTCCACTCGTCGCTCTAAAAGCGCAGCGACTCCGCCGCCTGAAGCACAGTCTACTTATCGCCCAGAAGCGCAGTGACCTCAAAGCCTCGCCAAAAGTGTGGCTCGTATAGAAGCGCAGTCTTATGGAGTGACGTAGTTCCACGTGGTCAGACGGGTGTTTATGTCTGGTTTGTTTAAAAACAACCGCTCTTAAGATAGGATAGAGTTTGATTCTGTTGATAAGAGCAATATCCTATCGGTTTATTTAAACCACAGATAAGGACGAAATTTGTTCTTATAGACGAAGGCTATATCCAATTGGTTTATTTAAACCAATGGCTCACTAAGATAAGACAAAATCTAACTTCAGGAATAGGAACAGAATCTGCTCAGGTTCATCCGATCAAAAGTAAACACATGCCACGTGTCGTTTATTCGGTCATGTTGATAATTCCCCCCAAGATCTTGATAAAGGAGAATCCCAGCATCCGCCACGTGTCAGCTCAGCAGCAGCCTTTACCGTACAACTTTAAGATTCTCTCATATCTCTATGTGTCGCGTTCCTGCACAATCCTTATGTACATCGTATATGTGCTTCCCTATAAATAGGAGTTTTTCTTCGATAAAGAGGCTTCGAAATCTTCACATATATGACATCCTCTTGATTGGAAACCCCGGAGTTCAAATCACAAGCACCAGAAAGCCAGAGCAAGTTCAACTCGTCCTTAGATCGTCAACGGAGTAAAGAAGCCGCTGTAGTGCTCGATCTCCACCGTCACACTTTCCCAAAAAAATTTGTACTTAGATCCCCTGTTTAGGAGTCGATTGTACTCTTTTATACGTTTAATATACAAAAAGTTCGTATAACCTTTTGTCATGACAAACAACTTTGTACTAGATAGTTCTAGACCATGGGGTAGGAAGAACGCTACCGCCATATAAGGCTATATATATCTACTCGTATATCATCGTTTTCATATTTGGGACTTGGTTTTTTCCTACTAGTACATCCTCGTCTCTGTAGTAGAGCTTGGGTGATTATTTACTCGTATGTCCTTGGTCCCACGACATGGCAACCAGGGCGATAGCTTGCTGAGGAGCATATCAGCCTCAGTGGCTGAAGCCTGATATCTGAAAAATGTTCTGGCATGAATATCACTTAGATGGTCATGGTAGTTACCCTATTGTAGTTGTATTTTATTTAAACTGTTACTATAGAATATTGTTTGCACCTTGCTATTTTCCATGAGGACCTGGTGATCTTTCTAGGTAATCGACTGAGCGGAGTTAGTTTATGGGACATGATGGTATTGATATTTCTGATTCAGGTATCTTTTATGATTATATATCTATCTCCATTTACTTGCATTCTCCATGTTAGCCTAGTATTTATAGACTCATATTTTTTTTAGTCTATTTGGACAAATGTAGCATGAGGTGCACACTATGATATATATTGTCCATTCTTGTATTTTATATTAATGTTGATTGAGACTTAAATATATTATTAAGTTATTTAGATAGTTGGTCATTACTGTATAACTTATACATATTCGAGCTGGGCTGGAGTACACTTGATACGTAGCTGGCATGTATAGATATTTTTAGTCCTACGTATTTCAGGATTGGGCGTTAAGAAAGGTTTTTCCACTACTTGAGCCACAAAAACTGGGGGGGGGGGTGTTGTGAGACCATGTTTGTTCAAATCTCTAGCATGGTCTGAGTCAACGCTTGCATCGAGGCATTCATAGTGTGCATCGTTGCCTCCACAACATCAAGGCGTTGGCGATTACTAGGTCCTACTCTATTACCTATATTGCCTCCTTCTGTCATGTTTATCAACCTTATCCGATAGGAGATAGACGGTGTAATAGACCCTTTATTTTCTGCCTCGGATCCCAGGCTCTCACTGTCCTGAGGGAAGACGAGAAATATCTCATCGTCTTCGGAATCCAGGGTATGGCTACCCCAGCCCAAACGTGAAATTGGCCTATTAAGGGTGAATGCCCCCAGATGCATCATTATCGATTCCTTGGGAATCGTTATCTCCAAGGAACGATGGGTTATTTCAGAGTACTAGATCGTTGCTACCCCCAGCTTGAGTGTCAGCCTCGCCGAAAGAGGATCTCATTCTTGAGAGGGTCCCTTGAAATAACCCTGTGTTAGGCACAGCTAGTTTGTTGCCTCGTGGCCGGCTCTTTGGTGCATTAATCGAGACCGGAGGATTGGACGAACTTGATTTGAAATTCTTCTTCTATGATGGAGGCTTCCAACTAGCATGACATGAGTTGAATGGTAACTCATCCTCGTCTTCAATCTGCACCTGCTTTTCGAGAAGCTGTCGGACAGGTGCGGTCGACTGTATGACTGTCTTGTTGGAAAAACTATTGTCTTAGCACATCAGCAGTTGATGACAATGCTAGCACAATGCCCCGAAAAGGGCTCCTCGTGTATAGCGATTGTATCCATTGCCTTGTGCTTGTGACTGATCACCTCACCCAAATCTGACGAAAGAAATTTCACATTTACACCCACTTCAGGCGCATGGTTAACCGAGCTCATGGGTGTGTGAGTGATTTGGGTGCTCCCTAACCTGGTTTCTGCGTATGACATGTTCCCAGATTGTTTATGGGAGACTTATAGTGAGACAAACCCACTTCATGCGCACATCCAAGCTGGGCGCATGGGCTTGTCAGAGATGCACCCAAGTGGTTCCAGAAAGACTTTTAGGACTGACCCACTTCTGGCACATAAACACATGGGTCGGTTCAATACAACTTTCCATTATCTATGTGTGTGACACACAACAGCACACGCTTCTAATTGGTTATTTATGCATCAGCCTAAGCGTACATGGCTCATGCTGCCTTAGTCCGCTTCGAACTAGCGCTCGCTGACGCATAGTACACAATGTCCAGGTTTCCCTTACCCATGTGACAAGAGATTCTGTCGAAGACAGACACTTTTTCACTCGCAGAAGCCTTCATGCGCTTGGGAGTGGCTGCGCCCTTTTTTTTGGATGTACTAGGAGTCAGTACTGCGCTTCCCAGAGGCATGTGTCGACTTGGAGGCATGCGCCTCAGGAGTAGCTATTGCGCCAGTAGAGTTATCTTGCATAGTATTTTGGCATGCGCCATCAGGTGCGGTTGCAGGGAGCGCATCCTCTATAGCCTTTGGGCGAGGCGCACTTGCCTTAGCCACCCAAGTTGCTCGAGTCCTCTTTGGTTGTGCTAGTCGCAGTGAGGGGCTCGAGCTGTCCCCAGAGAGTATGTCCTCAAAGGCGTGCTGGTCGAAGCGTATAACCAATATCCTCTAGATCGAACATAGCATATTGTCGTCAGATTGCGTCACAACCTTCTCATCGGTGGAGAAGGAAGTCCCCAGCAGAGTCGTCAATGAATAACCATTAGGCAACTCCAGAGGGGGTGAATAGAGTACAGCGAAAATATATATCTCATAAATATTATTCTAAGTAAAGGCATAGTGCAACCAATAGAATAATATTGTGTGTGTAAATACTAAAAGCAACAGAGTTTAAAAAGCAAACACAAACACCGAGATTTTATCCTGGTTTTTCTTTGAGAGGACTAGTCCAGGCCCGAGCACTCTAACTCGGAGTTGAATCCACTATAGTCACAATAGTGAAACACAAGCCTTGAATGTGAAGCGCTTGCAGCTCCTTACACCTTGTTCCTTTATTTGAAGGCACAACAACGACTTCACAACCACGAGTTTTTATCGGAAGGGCTCGTCGACTTCAGAACAGAAGAGAAGCTTTTATAGACCAAGCTTTTACAACTCATTTCAGACTTCTAACCGAGATCGCACTTTTAACTAGAAGGCTAAGGGAGTTGATCTTGGAGATGAGAAGGTTAAAGCTCAAAGATCACTCTATAGGATATGAAAGATGAGAATAAGAATGTGGAAATACATGCTTATTTATAGGATTTTTGTGGATAGAGTTCGGACAATATTTGGGTATATATTTAAATTTTTTCGAACTTTGGGAACCACAATATCAGGAATTGCATAGCTGTCTAGATTTTCCAGGATTGTCAAGACCGAGTTCGGTCCGAGTTCGGCCAGAGCTTAGTCCGAGTTTGGTTGCCAGAATAGGTATAGATTTTTGGTTTGTTTTGGAATGATTTTGGTTTGACTGGGTTGGCTTTTTGAGATATGTATGGAGGATGTTTGAGCGGACTTACTTGGATTAATATTAGTGGACTTCTGGTATCAAGTGCGACTCGATGTACACAGGTCCTAGACTCAATAAAATAGAAAATTACATGATTGACCGCAAGTACAACCTTCAAGCACCGCAACATTTGTTGAATATTCATGTGAGTCATATTACATCATATCGAGACACGGTTTAGTTAACTATCAAAATAAAGTTGACTGAGACCGAATGGGCAAAAAATCTCCCCTCCTATTTTGATAATTGACAAACTATGAATGTTATGACAAATCTTTTGTGAATAGCGTGACTTAGCAAAGCTCCCCCGTAATTTGTGGAGTGATAACAATGTGATGAGCGTCAAATTTGCGTATATTTTATTCCCCTCTGTCATTTGATCGAAATGGCGTGCTCTCCTGTAAGGCATGGAGTTATATGTTTGACAAGTAAACAAGCGAGTAAAATAACACAAATAATAAATGACTGTAAGTGTAAAAGAAATATATAACATTTGATTTTATTCATCCATCTACTAAGTTCAAAAACTAAAGTACAATAATAGTAAAGTGCAGTGAAATGAAGAGCAGTAGAGCCATTAGGACAATTCTTATTAAGCAGTAAGATCCATTAGTCATCATCTTCAGCAGCAGGATCAATAAGTCGATTAGGATCATAGAAAGCATCAATGGGATCCATATATCGTTGGATGTAGTCGTCATCTATGCGATAGCCAGGATGAGTCGGATCACAGACAATTAGAAATGGTTCGACAGGATGCTGAGATTGAGTCTACTGAATGTCAACTAAAGTGTTGTCAACGGCTTGTGTCTGGAGAGTCTGACAGAAGTCAAAAGCTTTGAAATGATCATCTTCCTTATCAAAGCGGTCATGCAATAAGTGAAGGATAGAGTCCACAGTAGTAGGTGGTTTAGAAGTAGAGGGTGGAGATCCAGCAACATGAGTATTGGAGTTGGAGGATGAATTATAAGGTAGAGGTAAGGTTGGCTCATGTCGTCGAACTCGATTTAAAGGGATAGGTTCATCAGTGAATGGACAACTGTCATAAGGTATGTCGAAAAATTAAATATAAGCAGTCAATACATGGCATAGAGTAGTGAACGCCCTTTCTTGCGACAAGTTACCATTTGAGACATGATTTTTTGTGGAAGATTGAATGGTATGGAGTAATGCATGTGATATAAAGCTGACATTTCTAAGTAAGAGACGTCATCAAAGTTAGATCTCTTAGGTAGAAAATACGATACAATGCATTTCATGGAAATAGGAATTAAGATATCGGGCATGAAATCTTTCAGGCGGACAATTGTGTGGGGCACAAAGGTAATTTTTAAAAGATTCCAAAGTTACGTTGTCGGTAAATTGAACTTGCGTAATGCTAACTCGAGGTAAAAATCATCGTATTTCAGAAAATCAATGTGGTAACCAGAACAAATAGGTATATGAGAGAAGTCATTGAACCATTTATTAGAATACTCAAGAGATCGAAATAAAAATCCATCGAATTCGCTGATGATATAGTTTTTTCTTAGAAGCTATTAGGGTTACCTTGAGATGGAAAAAGATGGAAGAGAATAGAGATTTCTTTAAAGTAGGCAAACCACCAAGTTAGGATTTTGACAAAAAAAACTAGGGTTTTGAAGGCTTGATTGAAGGATTTTCATGGGTCTGTTCGAGGTTCACGAAACGCTATGAATATATAGCAGCAATAATCTTAATATTGAGTGGGGTCGGCCAATCTCAAAAGATGCTGATATATGCGGCTACGAGTTCGATTATCAACCAATTCGCCCCGAGGTCGGTTGGCATATGAAGAGTAATTTCTAATATCAACTTTATTCTAGGCATTTGTTTTCTAGGTTTAGATAAAATATATAAGCTATATAGAAGTGCCAAATGGGCTTTATCAAGTCATAAGGTGTTGTAAGTTCAGACAATCTTAGAGTAGCTGTAGGGGCCGGATTCCAGCTAGCGGTAGTTCGAAGACACTTGATACCGTATCGCTTAGGCTTTTATGCCTTTGTGACAGAAGGGTCCTTTCGGCTTGTATCCAAAATAATCATAACTTTTAGCAACTTAGATTGATGTAAGAATTTAAAGCACGGCTATAGTCTTATATTTTATCTGAATCAAGAAGGCCTAATTCTCGACGGATAAAGTTGAAACAATCTTCAGCCAGAGGTTTAGTAACGATATCTACTAACTGATGCTCTGTGTCAATGATTTGTAAATATATGTCCCCGTGTTGTTAATGATCCCTTAAAAATGATGTCTAATCTCTATGTACTTAGTACATGAGTTGCATATTGGATTCTTTGTGAGATTAATGGTGCTAGTGTTATCAGAAAATATAGAAATATTCTTGTAGTGCAGATCAAAGTGTTCTAGGGTTTATTTTATCCACAAAATTTGTGCACAACAATGTCCTGCAACGATGTACTCAGTCTCTATTGTTCAAAGTAAGACAAAATTTTGTTTCTTACTAAACTAAGAGACTAAAGACTTTCCTAGGAAATGACAGGTGCTACTAGTGCTTTTTTGATCGGCTTTGCATCCAGCAAAATAAGCATCCGAATAACCAATAAGATCAAAAGATGTGGTTTTGGGATACCATAGACCGGTCGCTAAAGTACATTTAAGATATCGGAGGATACGCTTAACAGTGCACAGATGTGATTCCTTAGGATTAGCCTGATATCTAGCACATAAACATATAGAAAACATGATATCAGGGCGACTAGCAGTTAGATATAGCAAGCTACCAATCATATCTCGATACTTACATGTATCTGTAGGTTTTTAACTTTCATCTAGGTCAAGCTTCATCGATATTGCCCTCGGAGTTTCGATCGGTTTGGCATTGTCCATGTCAAACTTCTTGAGTAACTCCTTTGTGTACTTAGCTTGATTAATGAATGTTCCTTGTCATGTTTGCTTGATTTTTAAGCCGAGAAAGAAGTTGAGTTCTCCCATCATACTCATTACAAATTCTTGCTGCATACACTTAGCAAACTCGTTACATAGCATCTCATTAGTAGATCCAAATATGATGTCATCAATATAAATTTGTACTAAAAGCATAGAATTAGACAAAGTTTTTATAAAAAGGGTAGTATCAACTTTTCCTTTTGAGAAACCGTTTTCAAGTAGAATAAAACTTAGGTGCTCGTACCAAGCATGTGGGGCTTGTTTGAGTCCATATAGTACCTTTCTTAGCTTGAACACGTGGTTAGGATGTTTGAAATCTTTAAAAGTAGGGGTTGCTTAACAAAAACTTATTCTTTGATAAAAACCATTTAGAAAAGCACTTTTAATATCCATTTGAAATAATTTGAAATTGTAAAAGCTAACAAAAGCACAAAGCATTCGAATGGATTCTAGTCGAGCAACTTGAGCATATGTTTCATTGAAGTCAATATCTTCCTCTTGGTTATAGCCTTCAACTATGAGACGTACCTTATTATGTATGACTGAACCATTCTCATCTACTTCATTTCGGAACACGCATTTAGTGCCAATGTTCAGATAATCATTCGTTTAGGAACAAGTTACCAAACTTTATTATGATCAAATTGATTGAATTCCTCTTGCATGGCAGAAATCCAAAATTTATCAGTAAAAGCCTCTCCTGCATTCTTAGGTTATATCTTAGAGAAGAAAGCAACATTATCAATGACATCTTTATTAGAAGAGCGTGTACTTACACCTTTGGATATATCACCTATTACCAATTTCTTTGGATGAACTTAAGAGAATCCCATACTCTTAGACAGATCGTCCGAAAGATTTGATGTGCTTATATCCTTGGGTTTGTTATTTGCTTGAACTATATTATCATCGTCACTTTCGTTTGGTAATTGCTAGTTGAGCTCATCAAATGTGACATTTATTGACTCTTCAATGGTTAGCGATTGCTTGTTGAAAACTTGATAGCCTTTTCTTTTGGCGACAGAACCTAGAAAAATACCTTCATCGTGCTTGGACTCAAATTTTCCTAAATTATTTTTTAGTATTAAGAATAAACCACTTGCAGCCAAAAACTTTAAATAAATTATATTTGGAATTCTATCAAACCAAAGGTCATAGGGTGTCTTCTTCGATATAGGTCGAATAAGAACCCTAGCATGCTATATTTACAGCTTCAGCCTAAAAGTATTTCTGAAGATTATACTGATTTAACATGACTCTAGCCATATCACCAATAGTTCTGTTCTTCTGCTCCATAGCACCATTTTTTTGAAGAGTTCTAGGACATGAGAGTTCATGCAAAAAATTATTTTTTTGCAAAATCTTTTGAAATCATTATTTTCGAATTCGTATCAATGTCACTTTAGATGCAAGTAATCATGAAACCCTTTTCGTTTTGTACCTTTTTACAAAAGGGACAAACTCAAAAAATGCTTCATTTTTGTTTGTAAGAAAGAAAACCCATGTGTATCTAGAAAAAACATCCACAATGACATATGCATAAAACTTACCGCCAAGACTGGCGACCCTGCTAGGTCTAAACAATCCATATGCAGAAGTTGAAAGGGTCTAGAGGTACTTACAACGTTTATTGACTTAAAGAAGGATTTGGTAGCTTTGTTATTCTAACAGTCAGAACATACCATATCCCTCTTAAAGGAAATATCTGGTAAGCCTCTTACTAGTTTCTTTATGGATAGTCTAGAGATGGTGTCCATATTCGCATGTCCTAGTCGTATGTGCCATAACCAGCTGTCATTCTTGTTCGCATATAGGCACCTTTCTGCATGGTTAGTATCCTTTGATAGATGAAAGATATAAATATTATATTCTCTTATACCTTCAAGTACGATATTGTTGGTAGTCCTTTTATATATGGAACATTTATCTTTTACGAATTAATTCCATAACCGTGATCAGCAAGATAACTTATGCTGAGTATATTATGTTTTAATTTCGTAGCTAGATAGACATCCTTGATGACATGATAGGGAGGAATACCTACATTACCATTTCCAATTATATAGCCCTTAAGGTTGTTATCGAAGGAAGCATATCCTTCCTTCTTCATCGATAGCGTTGTAAATAAGTTGGCGTCACCGGTCATATGTCGTTGGCAGTCGCTATCAAGAATCTACTTTCTTCTAGCATGAGAAGAAGGTTCCACCTACAAAACAAGTTGTAGATGTAACCTTTGTACCCATTTTCTTGTGGGTCATACTATGTTAGTTTTTGGTACCCATACATAAACATTTGTATCTACCAACTTTCTAGTTCTACATAATTAGAAATTTGCCCTTTTCTTCCACAGTAGAGACATATGGCAAGGTTGTTGGTGCTAGGTGCAGGATGATAGGTTTGCTTTTGTGAAGTTGTGCTTTGTGATTTACGAGGATATCTATAGTAGAATGTGTGATTATGTGGCACAATGTGTTATGATTTGCATGTATGAGATTTGGATTGGTGTGTTCTGTATGCATGATGACGAGATCCATTATCCTTTCTTGGATAGGTCTTATTGTGCATGCTCACTAGCTTGGCTACGTGTCTTGTGATAGGTTGGATAATAGGTTGTTCAACCATTTTACCCAATCTACTATCTAATCTTTTAGAGGTTGCATACATTTCATCATACTTATTAGTTAAAGCATCTATTCTAAGAGTAGCTATACGATTCTTCTTCTTTTCAGATTCGATTTCCTCCTTGAGTTTAGTATTCTCTTGATATCTCTTGTCAGTGCAATCAAGAGCCTCATGAAGACTAAGCTTAAGTTTGGATATCCGTCTTGATTATTACAAGAAGACGTATCCTTAACTTCTGCTAGTATAGTAGTAAGTTTTTCAATCTCAGTCTAATAAGATTGAATATCTTTCTTGGCATGCTTGAACTTACTAAAGAGCTTTTTATATTCTTCTAACATATCACTGAAGGCATCACCTAATTCATCAAAAGTGAAATCATCATAGTTAGTTTTATTTGATACCTGATCAGTTAGTTCCATGAAGTAGAGGTTTGTAGAATCTCGAGTCTTTTCTTCTTCTTCAGACTCACTTGCTTCGCTTTCATGCTAGATGCTTGTGTTAGCATACTTTCTTGATGGAGTTTTTTTGGATAGACGATCACTTCGGCTTCCTTTCTTTATCATCGGTCATTCCCTCTTTATGTGGCCAGGCTTCTTGTAGTTATATCACATTGGATCTTCATCACTGTTGTCGTTAGACTCCTTCTTCTTTGATGTCTCAAATTTCAAAAAAATTCTGAAGTTTCTGGCCATCAGGGCAACATTATCTAACCCGACCTGTCGTTCGTCCTACCGCCAAGGTAAAAGGGAAAAAGGTCAAATCATACAATACGGTCTCCTCTGCGCCCAATGAAGAAAGGGCGAAAGCAACCAGGACTGGTCTAGACTACTCAAGTAACTGTGACCAGGCCCTTGGAAAAGAGGCATCGTCGGCCTCGACATCTGCAAATCCTAGCTCATCCTAACCTGGCCCATCCCAACCGCCAGCAACGGATAAGCAAAATAGAAAGAGGGGCATTTTGACAAACCTCTCAGAAAAGAAATAATAGTGGGGCTGGATAGGCCCTATAATTTCGAAATCTTGGCACAACTGGCCAACACTCTAGCCAGACTGTCATTATTCGAGCTTCTTTGTTTCTCTAAGAATACTTGAGAGGCTCTGAGGGATGTTGCAACACATCGAGTCCTATTTAGGATAAATACAACAGCCGAAAGAAGACCTTGCTGCGTGTCCTCAGTGTCACAATGTGATAGAAACTAGGCCGAGCATCACATTTTCACAACAGGATATGCTGCTGAAGAACAATAGGCATGCCAGATCCTTGTATTGTATACGATATGTCTGTGCTATCAAGGTCGATCATATGCACACTGACCCTGGATCATCCATAAGCATCATTCTCCATTGCTTACTGCATACTCTGGGATGCTGGGATGCCAATGCATTGGCTGTCTCCAACTTAGACTATAATTAGTGGTTTCAATAACGGTAAAAGCTATCCAGAGGGGAATATCTGCCTAAAAATCCAAATTGGTGATATGAAGACGGAGGCAACCTGCTACGTTATTGACCAGGACGCTTGCTATAAATGTCTAACTGGGAAGACCATGGATACATGACCACAGATACTTGGGTGGTAATCTAAAGGACATTGTTGTACCTCATTTTCCCGTATTTGACAATGTAGTTCCAGAAAACGATTTGTCCTATTTTATCAATAAAGGGATGCCATAGGATTACTTTTCTTCTCTTGCTGCATATTCCTTTGAGCAAAATCTAAGGTTGTCACTACAGACACAAATCGTGTCTTCTTACTCTGTAAGACTAGTGCTCCCAATACGCGATGTGTATTTTACAGTACCAGCCAAAAAGAAGGGAGAGAAGCCTATTACCTTCGATCAAGTAGAAGGTTCTCATACCCATATCCCTTGTGAGTCGGTACATGAAACTGGTACGGTGCAGACTCATCACTATACTCCTCAAGCCCGACATTTCATCTAGAAGATGGGGTATTATTTGAACAGTAATGTGGGTCTTAATTACGGTAAGGGTTGGCACTCGCCAATCAAAATTAATGTCCCCAAGGGAGAGTCTGACCAATATTACCACAAGATCCATTAAGGACTAGGGTATGTCTCATCTAAGTCTCCTGAAATTTTACCGTCCAAGGAAGAAACGTACTCGTATTCTTCGGACTCTTCCTATGACTCCGACATCGGCATCGGAGAGGCATTCCAAAAAATGCTATCAATGAATATGACGTCTGCAGACCAGATAGATGAAGATGACCAATTCTTTGAAGACTTCGAAGTCGAACCTTGGGCTCAACAACTTGACTTTCAATAGGAGAAATGCTTCAAGCAATGCGAGCCTCCTACCGAAGATTAGGTTGTACAAGTCAATCTGGGAAGCAACTCTTCTCCTAAGCCGACCTTCATTAGCAAAAGCTTAAAGGGGGAAGACCGCAAATCTCTCACCGGGTCTTGTAAAAGAATACATATATGTCTTCGCCTAGAGCTTGTAAAAGAATACATATATGTCTTCGCCTAGAGCTATGAAGATATGCCATACACAAATTAAATATTTTACCCAACGCTAAGCCAGTAAAGCAACATCAACGACGATTCAGCCCGAATGTCATGAACGCTATTGAAGCGGAGGTGTATAAACTGATAGCAAGCGGTTTCATATATGAAGAACAACACCCGGATTGGGTAGCCAATATTGCTCCAGTCGTTAAGAAGAACGGAAAGATCCGAGTCTGTATAGATTTTTGTGATCTATACACCGCGTGTCTGAAAGATGAATTCTCGTTGCCTATCACCGATGTAATGGTTGACAACACCTGTGGGTTCTAGTGCATATCCTTTATGGATGGTTACTCAGATTATAACTAAATTAAGATGTTCCTAGATGACGAAAGACATACATCGTTTCAGACTCCTATCGGGGTATTTTGCTACACCGTGATGCCTTTCGGTTTGTAGAACACAGGTGCTACATACCAGTGGGCCATGAGTACAATATTCCATAAATACTTGCATAAGACAATCATTGCTACGTTGTTGACATCATTGTCAAAAGTTATTTCCATGGTGACCACCTTCATTACCTAAGGACCGTCTTCGGCCAAATAAGGGCACATCAATTGAAGATGAACTCGACCAAGTCCTTCCTAGGGGTATCCAGCGGCAAGTTCTTGGGTTTTATCATCACTTCAAAGGGGATCCACATTGATCCTGAGAAGACAAAAGCTATCATTGAGATGCAACCGCCGAAGAACCTTCGTGAACTTCGCAGTCTTTAAGGGTGCTTAGCATACATCCGAAGGTTTATCTCTAACCTTTTGGGACGCTTTAAGCCTTTTACTGAACTGATGAAGAAAGGAGTATCTTATGTTTGGATCGAAGAGTGCCAACTAGCCTTTGAAGACATTAAGGGGTACCTCATGGACCCTCCAGTTTTAGTTGCACCATTCATGGGAAAAACCCTTTTTACTGTACGTCCGAGCCATGGATTATTCCTTCGGTGCTTTGTTAGCCCAGAACAGTGATGCAGGCCACGAGCAAGCTATCTACTACCTCAGTCGACAACTGGTTGGGGCTGAACATAGATATACTCCTGTTGAGAAAGAATGTCTTGCCCTGGTTTTCGCCATTCAGAAAACCCGTCATTAGATAGTGGGATAGACGATTCATGTTATCTCTCGGGTCAATCCCCTAAGGGTCCTCATGACCAAACCAGGGGCGCTAAATTCACGCCTTGCCACTTGGGCAATACTACTTTCACCATATGATATGGTATTTGTCCCGCAAAAAGCTGTCAAAGGCCAAGCATTAACCGACTTCTTGGCTATCCAGTAGCTAAAACCTTAAAAAATTATGAGGACATCCCAGATGAAGTAATGGAAGCCTATATTACAACTGAAGAACCGGTGTAGCAACTTTCTTTGACGGTGCTTCAAGGACAGGGCCCAAAGGCGATATCATGGCAGAATTGGGGATAGTACTACTCTCTCCTGATGACTTGGTCATCCAGCGAGCGTATTCACTCTTGGAACCATGTTTCGATAATGTAGTTGAGTGCAACGCTCTCATTATAGGGCTCCGGCTAGCTAAAGAACTTGGGGTCGACTTCCTGGAAGCTTACGGCAATTCCCAGCTGATAGTAAACCAGGTCCAAGGTCACTACGAAGTTCGACATGAAAACCTAATCCAGTATCATCAAGCAACAATTTCAATAATCTCTACCTTTACGGGGTTCTTTATAGAACACGTTCCATGATTACGAAATCTGGAAGCCGATGCCTTAGCGGGTCTTGCGGCCTCATTAGCAGCACCCGTCGAAACTTAGCAGATAATCACAGTAATTGGTCAAGAACTTGTATGCCCTAAGAATAACTTATGCACGCAAGCTTACCATTTTACGGATGCGAATGTGGATGTTCGGGACTGGCATCTTCCTTTATAGATTTCGTAGTCTACAAAATCTTACCAAACAATGTGAAGGAAGCAGCTTCCATCAGAAGACGCTCTCTTCGGTTCTATTGCAACGTTCAAACTAAAATGTTATATCGTCGTTCCTTTGACGATCTCCTACTCTAATGTTTATCAGATAATGAAGCTAAGGAAGCACTTCGTGAAACTCAAGATGGCACTTGCAGAGCCCACCAACCAAGTCCTAAACTTCAGGACCAACTTAGATGCATGGACTATTACTAGCCCACGATGATAGCAGACGCATTGGCGTACGCTAAGAAAAGTCGAATGTGCCAAATCCAGGAAGACTTCATCCACCAGTCGTCGGAGTTCTTACACCTGACAGTTGCATCCTAGCCATTTGAGGCATAGGGAATGGATATCATCGGCACGATCACCCCGCCGTCATCAAAAGGTCATCAGTTCATTTTGGCTATAACCAACTATTTTTCCAAGTGGACGGAAGCAATACCGCTCGTTGATGCAAAAACCTCGAACATGATTAAGTTTTTTAATCATTACGTCATCTACCGGTTCGGGTTACCTCAGAGGATCATCTACGATAATGGCCCACAATTTGTCAGTAGTACTTTTTGCCGATTCTGTGATCATAATCGAATTCAGAGTATAGCGTCAACTGCATTCAACCCAGCCGCAAATGGGTTGGCCGAGGCTTTTAATAAAAAATATTAAACTCTTTAAGAAAGTCGTGTCTTCTAACAAGCACGACTGGAATGAGAAGCTTCGAGAGTGCCTCTGGGCTTACCAAACTACAGTCCGAACACCCACTGGCAGCACGCCATTTTCTCTGGTATACGGAAGCAAATTTGTGCTCCTTCTGGAACTTCAAATCCCCTCTCTACGAGTGGTTCTTAATAGTCATATGACTACTAAAGATAACCACCGTCTACGAGTACAAGAATTGGAAGCATTGGATGAGAAATGCCTCCTGGTTTAACAGCGTATTGAGCTATACCAAGCACAAATTTCGGGAGCTTTCAACAAAAAAGTCAAAGAATGGTCATTCCGGGTCAGTGATCTTGTCTTAACAGTTAGAAGACCAATGGTCATGACCCACAAGATAGCCGAAAAGTTTCAACCTAAATGGGAGGGGCCGTTTGTTGTGAAAACCGTCTATTCTAACGGTGTGGTCCGGCTAGCGAAACCCAACGGAGACTTGCTCATGATGCCGATCAATGACAAGTTCTTCAGAAATACTATGTTTAAGCAAAGATGGGATTGAAAGTGTCCCTAAGTGTAACATTCATTCCTACATTTGTCCCTATTATATCCGTATTCGAATGTCTACCATTTCCATACTACCTCAGAGTATACATTCTTACTTCTTTGACCCTTTTTGACACGTCTATATTACCTCTGTTGATAAAATCGTCATTCTAAACTAAACACCTGCATCTAGTTCAAGATGCATTAGCATTGATAAGTCCATAAAAATGATTGTTTAAAGAACAAACATGCCCATATTACCTCTAAGTTGTTCTTGCATTTCTTACTATGTTCTTTTAACCTCTGAGTAAGTTACCTGTCTGGAATCCTATATTTGTTAAGTCCAAATTATCTCTGAACAAGCATTTTCACCCCTCAATTATCACCCCATGATGCTTATTATTTTCACTTAACATCTGCATTTGAAAATGCGTTTAAGATGACAAATCTATTAAATCCTTCTACATCATAAGTCCACAATCACAAAGGAACTCACATAAACCAGCAAAAGGAGGTTAGATTTTTTATTGATATTCATGATTACCTATGATGGAAATCTGCTACATGTTTAGATTTTTCATTTCATGATTACATATGATGGAAATATATTACATGGAAAAGTCTCTACAGAAGACTCCGGTCCACTTGTCTCTCCTTGGAGAGGGCAGTTGTAGAGGTTAGTGATGTGACAAATGTCCCCCATTGTAAAGGACAGTGATGTGACAAATGTGTCCACAGAGGGCAGTGATGTCACAAATCTCCAGGGCAGAGAGGGCAGTGTTGCGACCAATCTTCTGTGCTGGGCCTGCATTAATTTTTCAAGACAAGCAGGAAGGCCATCTTGAAAGTGCAGGATGGTTGCCGCAGCCATGCAGATGAGTTATTGGGAGTCATAGGTTCAAACTGGACAATCAATCCTAACCATATAAGTCCAGCATTATATCGGTAGATAATACGTCTCGTCTCAGAAGTAATTACAGCTAATATGTTGTGTGAATGGGGACAACTTCGCTTGATCTCGTAACAAAATCTCGCATCAGAGCGATCATCGCTTCGAATCAACTGACTTATGATGTCCTTCCTTGCTCCATCTGAGTCGGCTTGAGTTGGTATGAAATTTGCACAAAGATCAGCAAAAGAATCAGTCTCAGAAAAGACTTAGAAAAAGAAAAGAAATCACACATCGAAAGTCGTCCTGTGCGCACGACAAAAGGTGAATACAGCAAGCGCATCCTTTGGAATAGTGCATAGGCGCAACAGCGCACGATAAAAGTCTTGGCATGTAGAAAATCACTAAATGTAGTAGCGCGTCTGTTTGACAGTGCGCACACATTATGGCACACGTCAGAAGCCCATGGATGCAACCTGTTGATGAAAACATTTTTTGGTGCGTGCACATGCGCTATGACACAAGACAAAAGTCTTTGTGTGAAATGAAGTGACAAACGCCTTGACAGCGTATGCGTGTTAGGCGCACGACAGAAGTCTCGACGCGTATCATAGTTATGAACGCACCAACATATCAGCATTCTCCAGGGAGCCAACTAATATGCATTTGCATATTGCGGACCTCCGAGAATGAAGTTTTCTTTCCTTGTCATGGCAGATCTTACCTTCAACTCATGCCGACGTTAAGTTGCGTCCCGACGAAAGCTTCAGGCGTCATGACGGCAAAAACTTTGGGCGACATAACGGCGAGAACTTCGGGCGGCTTTACCTTGAGCTCGTCCTCCTCTACGATGAAGAAAAGAGTCAGGGAAGCCTTGACATCGATCATGGAATGAGAGGGGAAGAAAAGAACGAACAAAAACTCTATCTAAAAGCCCCTCTTTATAGGTTCAAACCCATACTTAATGCAACGGACTTGACAATAATGGCGATAAATCTGACGCTTCGACTCTCGTACCGATCGGTTTTCTAGGGATTCATCTCAAACGCCTATTTATAGGTCTCAAACGATGTCTACTTTCATGAGAAGGAAAAAACAAACAATTGCCTACTTAGGATTGAACCAAACTATTCTCATCCAGAAGAAGATCTTGATGACATCATCTAAATACGCGTGCCCTTCTTCTGTTTAAAGTATTTCTAACTTTATTATAAAAAAGTTAAAAAACTGTAAAGGGGGTCTTGTAGAAGCATGGATCTCGCGCTTCAGAAAGAAGAGTGACCCGCGCCTCATTTGGACAATAACTAGGGGTTGAGCTGCCTGCGCCTCATCAAAGCAGCATGATGGTCACGCTTCACCTAGGCGTCATGTCACCTACGCCATCGAGCCTTGGGCAGAACGTCTCGATCTCTATGTAAAAGACGGCCAAGGCACAGAGACCAAAGTCATGATTACTTAGGCTACTCATGCCTTGCTAAAGACACGCCCTTCCTCCTACTTGCACCTCTCTTATACAGGCGTGCCTAATCCCTTGCATCCCCACCTACGCCTCTCAGTTGATTTCTTCGAGGCTGCATTTAATGAGCTTAACTCCTCTGGAGACTTCAACTCGATGCTTCGATTCTCGTGCAGAGAATGAACATAGAAGTCAAAGTTTATTCTTCTTGGAAACAGTGTGGACAGGCGCATGTTACCTGGTCAAACTTAGGCATATGCCGCCCTGAGTCTCCCCCAAGCACGTATGCTTCTACCCCCCGCGCCTATAGTTCTTCCAATATGAATAACACGCCACCTAGGACAGTGATCCCTAGGCACAGGTGTGTTGTTGGCTGTAGTGGAACTAGGCACGTGCCACGTGTCGAAGACCTAGTCATGCCGGAGAACGGGTTTAGAGCAATCCGAGATCTTCTCCAATAGCAAAATCCTAACCATCTACTACGTGGCAATCAGCCATACCCCACACCAATGAAGTGTATGCGTGGTTACAACTGACTCCTATTTAGGAGTGCCATGTGGCAGACGAAGACCCACGCATCTATTTGCTTCTATGCGCATGTACTGATGTTTCCCTCATCTATAAATATGAGGGCTCTCCTCCATTCAAACCCCCGGTTCCTCCCATTTCCTCAAGAGTTCCTGAGCATTCTAGAGAGAGTCCTTGTTGCTTCCCCTTAGCCAGTGAAGCTAGGCTCGACAGTTCTCCCTTATCGTCAGATTATCAACGGAGTAAAGAATCAGCCCTCCATCATCACAACCTAGATAAAAAATAAAGTATAATTGGGAGATTCCTATTCAGGAGTTCCCTTTTGCATTCTCGTTTGCATCCTTCAAAGCTCTCCTCCAAAGCACCACGAATTATCAAAGCTAATCTACGTATGAGATATGTGCATATTGCCCAAAGAGAGAAATAAACAACTACTAGCTTTCATAAAGAAAATAACCACTTAGTACAGATGAAACTGAAAGAGTTTAATTCATACAAGCAACTAGTAAATAAAAATTGCATAAACTAATACTACATGTTCTAAGAATGTAAGACATTTCTAATACATTATGACAATATATAGAAATCTACTAAACATGATATCTAGGCTAAAGACAATGACAATTAGATATCATTAATCCTCGCCTATGTCTGATCGACAACGTCATCATCACCACCAGATGTGTGAGCCGGCTCACCAGAAGATCTGAACCAGTCATATGTGCCTGAAGATTGAAGTACTAGCGTACTTCCTAATCTTCAACACGGAAGCCAAAAAAAGTAGGATATTTGGGAAATAAACCAGGGCCGCTGGGCTTATGGTACTGTTTAAAGTGGAGATCAGCTAGTGTGTTAGAGATTGCCTGAGTGCGAATGACATTAGGGTATTCATAATCTCTCAACCATTCAGTCCAACGAGTCTCTAAAGCACTACCTTGATCCAGAGTAGCCTAATACTGAGTTTGGGTTAGCTGTATGTGATCTATCATTATATGGTGGAGACACTTAATAGTCCATGGATAATCAGTAGATGGAGCAGCAGTGGCTGGAGTGGTAGGAGCTGGAGCAAAAGGTGGAGCAACATGAGAAGGAGTCGCAAAAATCTCGGAATGCCTAGCTGTACTAAGATGTATAGGTTTAGCAAGGACATTGCACTCATCTAAGTCAATATCAAAGTGCCAAAAGATAAGTGGCAAGTACATCGCATAAACATGATTCGAGTATAAATTATATGTGACTTCCAATTCTGGATGGTACTTCAAGTTGCGACATTTCACACGCGGACACTTAATTTTGGTACCGTCCATGTATTGAGGGAACGCTTTGGCGAACTGTAGGAACTACTATACACCCTCTATGAATTCATCCTGCACACCGCACATGTCATCAGGATGACGGTTGTACATCCATGAACGATGCCATAGGTAGTAATTCATATCCATTTTAGATACTTCTGTAAGATAGATACAATGCACATCGTTCAAATGCATGCAAAAGTAATAACACGAAGACATGTGGACAACTCTGATTTCAAACTCCATTATATGAGCGACAATATACACACTAGCTCACTCATCCCTCAATCAAATATATACACAACACACCTACAGCTCAATAATCTACCGCTCTACCACTCGACACTCATATATATATACACACACACTACTAACAATGATATCGTGTCAATAGCAACTCATGTTAACGTGTATGTATCATATCTTAACAATGTGTCCGTGTCATACATTTATAAAATATATAAAAAATTTACAAATGTATACTCACAAACAAATTTATACGTGTAATGGACAAAATTTAAAGTCTTAGAGAATTTTAGGGCATCGGCATTTGGGGGTAGGACTTCGGATTATGATTCTTCATGTGAGGGCTGTTGTGGGTAGAGTAGTTTGTGTTAGTGTATATGTGTCATGTTCATGTGTGTGTGTCGTGTCTATTTTTGTGTGTCATGTCTGCTTTCGTGTATGTGTGTGTATGTCCGATTAGGGTTAGTGTTTACCTGATGAGGAGGAGTGGCGTGGCCGGAGAGGAGACGAAGGGAGCAATGGCTGGTGGGGGAGGGGAGCAGGGGCTGGTCGGAGGGGAGCAGCGGGGGAGGGAGGAAGTGGCCGAAGGGGAGGGCATGGCCGGAGGGGAGGGGTGGTCAAAGGGGAGTAGCGGGGAAGGAAGGGAGCGGCGGTCAGGGTCCGCAGCAGGGAGGGAGGGAGCAGCGGTCGGGGGGAGAGAAGGGAAAATTTGGGGGAGAAGTTTTGATTTTGGGGAAGGGATGTGCTGTATACTAACTTAAGATGTCGCAACGTCGCTCATTTAATGAATTTGGCAACTCGGCTAACGTCGCAACACGTCGCTAATATTAAAACATATTGGCGACTCATACAACGTCGCAGAAACGTCGCTAAATAGAGACTTTTAGCGACGTCTAGCGTTGTTTTTTTAATACTTGCAAAACTGTATTGCTAGTCATCGCTAAATGTCGCAAACAGTGACGTAATTTGTGACGTTTCAATAGGACATCGCTAATTCCATAAAAATCAGCGCCTTATTTCAGCGTCGCTAATATGAGTTATTTTGGTAGTGAGACTAAGGCAATCCTAGACATGGCTCCTCCAAAAAATCTCCGAGAGCTTCGTGGCTTGCAAAGGTGACTGGCGTATATCAGAAGGTTCATAGCAAATCTCTCTGGTAAATGTCAACCCTTCACCAAGTTAGTGAAGAAAGGGGTCTCCTTTGTATGGACCAAAGAGTGCCAGCGCACGTTCGACGACATCAAAATGTATCTCACCAGTCCTCCCGTACTGGTAGCACCAGTCGTGGGAAAGTCCTTTCTGCTATATATCCGAGCTATGGATCATTCTCTTGGTGCCTTATTAGCCCAAAAGAGCAACGAAGGCCACAAACAGACGATATACTATCTCAGCCGAACCATGATTGGAGCCGAGCATCGGTATAATCATGTCAATAAAGAATGTCTTGCCCTTCTCTTCGCCATCCAGAAGATGCGGCACTACGAGACTGGACAGACAATCCATGTCATATCCAGGATCAACCCCCTCAGAGTACTCATGACCAAGCCAGGGGCTTTAAACTCATGATTAGTCACATGGGCAATCCTTCTGACTTCCTATGACATGTTGTTCATCCCGCAGAAAGTAGTCAAAGGCCAAGTGCTGGCAGATTTCTTGGCAGCACATCTAGTGCCAGAGACATCGAGACTCTACGAAGAGATCCCCAACAAAGTTCTGGAGTCCAATACAGTTTTGGACCATTCAATTTGGTGTATGTTCTTTGACGGAGCCTCAAGAACGGGGCCAAAGGATGAAATCGTCTCAGTGGTCGGGATCTGTCACGCCCCGCTCCCGTAGGAGCGATTGTCCTCGCTAAGGCGTGATGCTGCGTGAAGCTAAATTGCTCTCACGCAAGGCAGATTCATAACGGCTGATTACAGGCTAAGCGACGGGGGTCGTCGCACAGAAGTCCCAAGCAGAAATATTGAATATTCAGCAGCGGAAATTTAAATGGAAAACACAAGTCATGCAAAATACTCTTTTATTGATATTGAACAAAGATTACAACGTGGGCACGAGGCCAAATTACAAGTCTCTCAAGCTCATTTTTCTCTCATGTTACATGTCACTCTGCTCTCTCTCATTTCTCAGTACAAGCTTCAAGGCAGCGAGTGGCAGATTCTGCAAAATGGCGACGTCCATATATTATGTCATGTATAAGTTCTGACTCCATGCATCCGCACGTCTCGAAACACCAAGAAACTCTATGCCTCGACGCATCCAAGCGAGCTTCGTGCCATCAGGCTTCTACCTGTGCCTGCACATAAAAACTGTGTGGGTGTCAGTACTCAACTGTACTGGTGGAGTGAGCTCCTCGCCCACCAATACAAAATTGACACATTCATTTACTTTGTGCAGCTTAATCCCTTTTTGATTGTCTTTCTAATCTTGCCTTAGGATCAATTTTAGGACAAAGACGCCTTGGCCTATACTTGGCAACGCAACGACAGGGTCGTGCTATATTCTATTCGTGACTTCAACGTATTCGAGGCAGTAACTCGCCGAGTAAAAATTTATGCAACTCGACCGTGCCAAGACTTTCACTTGTTTTATGTGCCTCTAGACCATTCTCGTGCCAATGACGTCAAGGGGACGACTTGTGCTGGTCGTGCCAATAGACTTGATCATGCCTTAAGATCGAGGCCGTGCCTTCCAAGGATCAACAAGACTTAATCAACTTGCCTTACGGCCCTTCCTGACTTAACTCGGGACGACGCCACAATCATGCCGAAGCACGTGTCCTTGCTATAGCCAAATCTTAGGCTCCAGAATGGTGTTGCAACCGTACATGCCCTAGTCTGCGCCGATTCAAGGTTAGCGCTTGCTGTACGTATACCTTGTTAACCCAAATCGTAACTTGCTAGTACTCGACGCAATCCAAAGACATACATGCGGATAGCTGCTCTTATGCCGACACATCTACATGAGTGGTCACTAGCAATGTCAAGCTATCCTGGATCTTTGCATACGGTGACCATCTGCGTGCGAGGTACGAGCTCACACCGAATGACCCGCAACCTATATTGTAACGGGTCACTTCAATCGAGTCGTACCGTCGATGAAGGCTGTACAATATCTGCAATTCCTCCTAGGCCGACACGAACGCGGCGCCCCAGGATCGTTCGAAGAATTTCTCCTTTCGCACAAGTTGTCCAATGACCATGCAAGACTCAACTCAATCTACCAAGTCCTTCCTTAATCATGACCATGCTTTCCAACTTTTTATTAAGACTCCCAAGTAGCGGGATCGATCTCGGCGACAACCAGTCGCATAGACTTCCTTATCGAGACTCCCAAGTAGCGGGACCGATCTTGTGAACTTCCCTATCGAGACTCCCAAGTAGCGGAACCGATCTCGTGAACTTCCCTATCGAGACTCCCAAGTAGCGGGACCAATCTCATGAACTTTCCTATCGAGACTCCCAAGTAGCAGGACCGATCTCGTGTGCTTCCTTATCGAGACTTCCAAGTGGCAGGACCGATCTCGTGTACTTCCCTATCGAGACTCCCAAGTAGCGGGACCGATCTCGTGTACTTCCTTATCGAGACTCCCAAGTAGCGGGACTGATCTCGTGCTTCCTTATCGAGACTCTCAAGTAGCAGGACCAATCTCGTGCTTCCTTTGTCCGTGGCATGCTTTTCACTAAACCAACCGTAGCTCGTGCCTTAGACTGACTTGTTCTATAGGCGACACTATCGCTCAAGTCACATATTTTATATGACGAGACTTGTTCTCGTGGGACTATGTGACTTGACAACCGCAGGCAACAGGGGACAGTGCTTGCTATGACTTTGATAGCCCAGCCAAACTCAGACAACTTATTCGTGCGACGAATTGACTAGCAAAGGCTATGCCAAGCCTTACATCGAGGGAACGTGCTATGCACGCGGTCGACTTGAATCACCATGCTCTTTGGGTGCCTGGACTTAAGCCACAAGCCGTACAATACGACTTAAACCACGGGACAGGTGAAGGCTATGTCAAGCCTTGGACGACGGGACTGTGCATGCTTATCAAGCGTATACGCGAGCGACGCCTATGACTTAGGCGAATTCCAGCATTGTGGCAACTTAGCAACTTAGGCCAACTTCCTTCTCCCAAGCCATGGGACGAAGGACCGAGTGTCATTTTGAAAGCATGCTGAGCAGACTTCTAAGCAGACCGTGGGACCTTTTTCCATGTTCTAATACATTCCGACCCGTCGGGATTATTCTCTTAGCTATGTGGATGTGCCTCTTTTATTATCAAGCCTAACTTGTGCAAGTTGAAAATATGTGATTTATTATGTGAAGGTTATGATGAGGCAAGTTCACCGAAACTACCCCACCTGAGCGAGGAGTCGTCTCGACCGAGCGAGTCTTCGAGCAGCCGTTGCAAGGCTAAGTTTGAACGTCGTCGGCGTTTCGATTCCTCTGATTGACTGAGTGGGACGGGGCACTACATCATACACCACTCAGAAAAAGTTTCATCCTTTAAACTAACTGAGTACCTACTTTTAGACCACTTTGATCCACTCTCGTACAAACTCCGCCTATGCGTTTCTTCAATCCGAGCCACGTTCGTACTACTATCAATCTTTTCTTTAACACGATTTAAATCCTCAAAACTTTTCCATTCCTCAAGTCTTACTTGAATTCAACGTATCACTTGGTTGGATCGTACACATACCCAGGCGTCCCCAAAATACATGCATTTCAGCCAAACCACGTGATAGAGAATTCGTCATTCTCACTCGAGTCGTATCGTGCACATATTCAGGCATCCCTGAAATATATGCACGTCAGCCGAGTCTCGTTAGTGGGTATTTCATACTCTTGATTCACTCTATCCATCCATACCAATCCTCAAGATCAATCTTTCGAATGCTAACTCTTGCAACATGGACGTCTCGCCTAACCTGCTAGGCCATTTCTCAAGGCTAAAGTCAATGTCAGGATTAGAATCATAGTTTCCCAACAATAATGCCAACACTGACCCCAATCGTAGGGTCAAACCTAAGTCGATAATACGGGGTTTTCTACCTAAGCTCGCATCACTCAGATTTCTAAACATCAAGCATGATCACCCCATTTGCATCAAGGCATTCGTTGCGCAGATTCGAATATGTTCAAAATCACCAATTCGTATAGTCTATTCCTTTCGACATGTCGACATAATTCACATATCCATTCTAACCAATTCATGTATTCGATCACGAGGTCGTCTAGCACAATAATTTGTCAAACCCCAATCTCACGTAAGTTCGATTATCTACATTGGACATGAATCACCATGCCACGTTCTCGCAGGATAATCATCATTATTGGAGCATAACTCTTGCTTGAATCTAGACTAATTCATTCTCGATACGTGGATTGGACCTACTCAATCCTCAAGTACAATCGTCAAGCACACCGAGTCATTTTCGAGTCCACCTTCGCATCAAACCACAAGTCGAAGCAATCAAATTGTCACGTCGTGCAAGTTCGATCACCCCCGCAGTATGAATCACCATACTAGCGCTAACACGGAATGATCGCCCTCCGATATGACGCATGTGTGAGACTGGAGTTGCGCTCGCATAAGACAAGAACGTCAACGTTGTGGTTATCGTCAAAGCAATCCAAACATTTCATTTTTATCCAAGTCAAGATCTCAGTTCGATAGTCTGTTTGTCATTCGTTCAACTAGAAAATCCTCGAGCCAAGTCTATCTTTTCCTTGACACATTTCAATATCTCGAGTATAGCATCCATCGGTATAATGACATCTTACACAATTATCATTCCTCGAATCAGATTACCCCCGAGTTATCGCACATCGATCTTTGATACGCCTCAATACCATCGATGATGTACGTAACCTAACGATCTTCCATTGCAACGAACTTCGAGTCGTGCAACTAATGCTATTGTCTGAATTGGATATACCATAATTCCATTCGACCAAATCCAAAATCATAAGTACGATCCTCTAGGTTTCCTTGACCAAGACATTCTTTTTTTTTTATCGTTCCGAATCCTGATTCAATATCGTTTCCTAACTCGTGTTGCCCATTCATAAGTTATCCGAATGACATCTCGTTCAGGACATTCGAAGTCACGACCAACTAAGCGTGATGCGTTCTAAGGCTTTGCACGATCGCATCGCCTCGCCGACAAACTCGTTGTTACCCCTAATCCCCAATTTCACTCGAATGATTTCCAAGACGGACCATACACCACTCCGGATTCGAGCCATCCGATTTAGTCCACAATCACGTTCGCATTATTCGTTAATACATCTTTCAGATTCGTTCGGCAAAACTCTAGCATAATCGCTCACGTCGTCTCGATATTCTAAGTCTCATATATTCCTATCAATATTCCACATGTAAATCATATTTATGATTCACGCGTCTCGACGTACTAAGTCTTTCGAACTATTCCTCAAAATCTAAACCAATCTTCCGTGTATGCCGAAGCGTTAGCCCGATAGTGTTTCTATCGATATACACTAAGTATATCTCCGTTCCCGACCGAGCGGCACTTAATATTGCTCGCAATTCGTTTCCACCATAAAGTCTAGGTGCGCAACACGCGGCACAACGTAGCCAAAAGGCTGTGTGCATAGCTATCCCATACGGACTATACTCTGATTTTGCATGCTCATTTGCTAATGTCGACGTAGGACTATTTAGGCACGCACGCGACTTGCTAACTTTAGCATGTGTTTTCTATCAACTCAAGATTGATACCGTTTAGCACAAAGGCCATCGCCTACCGATGCGTTTGATTGAACACTTGTACGAGCTTTAGAAAATATTTAAACTTATTGTATGGACATGCCGTGGGACATTTGAGAGAGAGCGCACACTTCTTTATCAACGACCAGCTTTCAAAACTGAGAGAATCGACTTAAAGTCCAAGGACGTAAAGCCATGCTCTGATACCATTATGTCACGCCTCGCTCTCGTAGGAGGGATTGTCCTCGCTAAGGCGTGATGCCGCGTAAGGCTAAATTGCTCTCGCCAAGGCAGATTCATAATGGCCGGTTACAGGCTAAGCGACGGGGGTCGTCGCACAGAAGTCCTAAGAAGAAACATTGAATATTTAGCAGCGGAAATTTAAATGCAAAACACAAGTCATGCAAAATATTCTTTTATTGATATTGAACAAATATTACAATGTGGGCACAAGGCAAAATTACAAGTCTCTCATGCTCACTTTTCTCTTACGTTACAAGTCACTCTGCTCTCTCTCATTTCTCATTACAAGCTTCAAGGCAACGAGTGGCAGATTATGCGGAATGACGATGTCCATACATTATGTCCTATATAAGTTCTAACTCCATGCGGCCGCACGCCTCGAAACACCAAGGAACTCCATGCCTCGACGCGTCCAAGCGAGCTCCGCGCCATCGGGCTTCTACCTGTGCCTGCACATAAAAACTGCGGTGTCAGTACTCAACTGTACTGGTGGAGTGAGCTCCTTGCCCACCCATACAAAACTGACACGTTCATTTACTTTGTGCAGCTTAATCCCTTTTTTATTATCTTTCTAATCTTGCCTTAGGATCAATTCTAGGACAAAGACGCCTTGGCCTATACTTGGCAAAGCAACGACAGGGTCGTGCTATATTCTATTCGTGACTTCAATGTATTCGAGGCAGTGCCTCGCCAAGAAGAAACTTATGCAACTCGACCATGCCAAGACTTTCACTTGTTTTATGTACCTCTAGACCATTCTCGTGCCAATGACGTCAAGGGGATGACTCGTGCTGGTCGTGCCAATAGACTTGATCGTACATTAAGATCGAGGCCGTGCCTTCCAAGGATCAACAAGACTTAATCAACTTGCTTTACAGCCCTTCCTGACTTAACTCGAGACGATGCCACAATCATGTTGAAGCACGTGTCCATGCTATAGCCAAATCTTAGGCTCCAGAATGGTGTTGCAACAGTGCACACCCTAGTCTGTGCCGATTCAAGGTTAGCGCTTGCAGTACGTTTACCTTGTTAACCCAACTCGTAACTTGCTAGTACTCGATGCAATCCAAAGCATACACGCGGATAGCCTTTCTTATGCCGACAAATCTATATGAGTCGTCACTAGCAATGTCAAGCTATCCTAGATCTTTGCATACGGTGACCATCCGCGTGCTAGGTACGAGCTCCCACCGAATGACCTACAGCCTATATTGTAACAGTTTACTTCAATCGAGTCGTACCGTCGATGAAGGCCGTACAGTATCTGTAATTCCTCCTAGGCCGACACGAACCCGGCGCCCCGGGATCGTTCGAGTATTTTTCCCTTGCGCGCGAGTTGTCCAATGACCATGCAAGACTCAACTCGATCTACTAAGTCCTTCCTTAATCATGACCATGCTTTCAAACTTCCTATCGATACTCCCAAGTAGCGGGATCAATCTCGGTGACAACCAGTCGCGTGGACTTCCTTATCGAGACTCCCAAGTAGCGGGACCGATCTCGTGAACTTCCCTATCGAGACTCGCAAGTAGCGGGACCGATTTCATGAACTTCCCTATCGAGACTCCCAAGTAGCGGGACCGATCTCGTGTACTTCCCTATCGAGACTCCCAAGTTACGAGACCGATCTCCTGCTTCCTTATCGAGACTCCCAAGTAGCGGGACCGATCTCGTGCCCCCTTTGTCCGTGGCATAATTTTCACTAAACCAACCGTGGCTCGTGCCTTAGACTGACTTGTTCTCTAGGCGACACTATCGCTCAAGTCACATACATTATATGACGAGCCTTATTCTCGTGGGACTATGTGACTTGACAACCGCAGGCAACAGGGGGTAGTGCTTGCTATGACTTTGATAGCCCAGCTAAACTCAGACAACTTATTCGTGCGACGACTTGACTCGCAAAGGCTATGCCAAGCCTTGCATCGAGGGAACGTGATATGCACGCGGTTGACTTGAACCACCAAGCTCTTTGGATGCCTAGACTTAAGCCACAAGCCGTGCAATACGACTTAAAATATGGGACAGGCGAAGACTATACCAAGCCTTGGACGACGGTACCGTGCATGCTTATCAAGCATATACGCGAGCGACGCCTATGACTTAGGCTAATTCCAGCATTGTGGTAACTTAGCAACTTAGGCCAACTTCCTTCTCCCAAGCCACGGGACGAAGGACCGAGTGTCATTTTGAAAGCACTCTGAGAAGACTTCTAAGCAGACCGTGGGAGCTTTTTCCATGTTCTAACACATTCTGACCCGTCGAGATTATTCCCTTAGCTATGTGGATGCGTCTCTTTTATTATCAAGCCTAACTTGTGCAAGATGAGGCAAGTTCATCGAAACTACCACACCTGAGTGAGGAGTCGCCTCGACCGAGCGAGTCTTTAAGCAGCCGTTGCAAGGCTAAGTTCGAACGTCGTTGGCATTTCGATTCCTCCGATTGACGGAGCAGGACGGGGCACTAGAGGATCGTCCTCGTTACTCCCGATGGACTGGTTATCAATCGCGCATATTCCCTCATGGAGTCATACACCAACAATGCTACAGAGTATAACGCCCTCATCATTGGGCTCCAACTCGCTAAACAGCTGGGGTTGACTACATCGAGCCCTATAGAGATTCAAAATTAATCATCAGCTATGTTCGAGGGTAGTATAAGGTTCGACACGAAGATTTGATCCCCTACCACCAGGCGGCGATCGATATCAACTCCACCTTCACAGTGTTCTTTATAAAACATGTACCACGACTATAAAACTTAGAGGCTGACGCACTAGCTGATCTTGCTGCTTCTCTAGCTGCCCCCGTCGGCTCCCAATATACTGTTGCGGTGATGGGACGGGAGCTAGTCTGACCAAAGAATGCTTTGTACATATGTCAAAACTACTCGCTACAAGTAGTTACGGATGAAGATACTCGAGATTGGTGATTCCCGTTTATAGACTACGTAGTCTACGGGATCCCGCCTTAAGACCCAAAGGAAGCAGCTTCCGTTAGGAGACACTCACTCCGTTTCTTCTATGACATAGCTACCAAAATGTTGTACCGTCGTTCATACGACTTGCTTCTCCTACGCTGTTTGTCTCAGACAGAGGCACATGAGGCACTCAGAAAGGCATATGATAGAACCTGCAGAGCTCATCAGCCAGGTCCCAAGTTACAAGACCGACTGCGGCGTATAGGCTATTATTGGCCCACTATGGTATCAGACGCCGTAGAATATACAAAGAAGTGTCGGGCGTGTTAGTTTCATGCTGACTTCATCCATCAGCCTTCAGAATATTTGCACCCCACGGTGGCCTCTTGGCCATTCGAAGCATGGGGAATAGATATCATGGGGCCAATCAGCCTGCCCTCTTCTAAAGGACACTGGTTTATCCTTGCCATTACGGACTATTTCTCCAAATGGACAGAAGCAGTACCATTGATAGAGGTGAAAACCTCTAACATGATCAGATTCATCAGCACCACGTCATTTACCGTTTCGGAGTTCCTAGAAGAATTGTTCACGACAATGGCCCTCAATTCGTAAGCCATGCATTTTATCAGTTTTGCGACAAAAATCGAATTCAGAATATGGCGTCAATGGCTTACAACCCGGTAGCTAATGGACTAGCCGAGGCATTCAATAAGACCATCGTCAAGCTTCTCAAGAAAGTCGTCTCTTCTAACAAATGTGACTGGAATGAGAAGTTGGGCAAATTTCTATAGGCGGTACGACCGTTCGTACGCCCACGGGCAGCACACCATTCTTCCTGGTCTACGGGAGCGAGGCATTCCTCCCCTTGGAGATCCAGATCTTGTCCTTAAGGGTAGCCATATCTAACCAGCTGACCGACGAAGACAACCAGCATCGGCGGCTACAAGAGTTAAAAGCACTGGCGAAAAATGCCTACTAGCGTAGCAGAGAATCGAGCTTTATCAAGCTCATATTTCTGGGGCCTTCAACAAAAAGGTACGAGAAAGAACATTCCAAGTGGGCGACCCTGTCTTGGCAGTTCGAAGACCGATGGTAATGATTCACAAAACAGCAAAAAAGTTTGAGCCCAAGTTGTAACGGCCCAGTCCCAAAATAGTTAGGACTAAGTACGTAGCCATGCCAGCTGTATATATACGAAGTATACTCCAATATATGGAAATCTCGTATGTATACATAAGCTGTAAAATGCAGTAAACCAATAGTAATCTAATCTCATCCACAAATGAAAGAATAAAAGTTATGTCACAATTCAACTTTGAATAATCATTGTACAAGATGTTGGACGGAGACAAATCCACTGCCAACTAAACAAAAGAAAAAAAGTACAAGAAACAGATAGATAAAATGTCTATGAAAGATCCAAGAGCAGTCCTCCTTGACAGAAAGGGAAGACCGTGATCTTGGCTAGAGCACCTGCGAAACATCATGGAAAGCACACACCTGGAGAGATCACAGGTCCTCAGAGGGACGTAACAAGATACAAGAAAATACCATGCTATACAAACTGTGATATATAATAGAGAGTAAAAGGGGTTGCATGCAATAGGGTGCCTACCAGTTCTACAGTGATAATGCAGTTAAGAACAAACCTTGGACGCATGGGTACTCTGGCTACAGGTACAGAAAACTTAGGTATGGTCCCACCAGGATACCAGGGACCTCAAAGCATAACATTCATCGAATGTCAGAGGCCACCAGGATCAGGAATAGGAAAGTGGATACGTGGCCCATGCGTTAAGGAACTGTTCTCCCCACCCAATGCCTAGTAGGGTCATATTCATGACTCCTAGGAACCTCTAGTAACTACCAAGTCTACTAGCATGTAATTTTATTGGCAGTTACTCCTAACCGTCGTACGCCTTATACATATCGGTGGCAGGCCGACTACACGAGTACGTGTCCTACATGTGACTCACAACACGTGATAAAATAGGTGTCAAGGCCATATGTGATATACTAATACCTCATCATCAATGGGTGGTCGCTAGGCTAAGTCTATGCAAGAGAAATAAACAAAAGTAATAAAAATGACCGATAGAGTCGCTTGCACCCAAGTGTGACTTAGACGCACAGTGATATAATACTAACAATAGGTAAGTAATGCTTAATATAAATAACTAAAAATAAAAATAAGTAAATCACAGAGTAAGGTGGCAAGGTATCTTGCCTGGCAGTGCAGAAATTTCAACTCCAAGCAATCAATCACGTCAGCAAGAAATCTCAAAATATATAAACGGCTCCAGATGCTGAAACAAAAATCAAGAACATTCCCGGTATAAAAGATATATCTAGAAAACGTCTGTCCAAAAATTAAGAACATTCTCGGTATAAAAAGATATATCAAAATCATAATTCCGGGTAAAAACGATGTCTGCCGTTAGACCCATTTTGCACTGAAATGCGTGCCAATGTCTATGGTCTCTAAAGTCGTCAAACTATATATTTGCGAGTCCGGTTTGAGGAGACGAATCCAACTGTATGTCCAAAGTTGCATTCCGGTGGACCGTGCACAATTTCGCCCGTTGGATCAGGTCGCGGGCCCGCCCAAATGGGTGTTCCGGCCAATCTTCTTAGAATCGGACCAAACTTGACACACAGGACTAGAATTTCGATACGGTCCAATTGGCACAAGTTTCGTCTCGATATGACGAACATGCACAAAGTAATTAAGGAATTTGCAAAGAGGCCGATACGGTGAATTTTGACGGATACGCATCAATTCGTCGCGCACATGCAAGCAATTTGAATTCTGTCAAAGCCCACACGTCCGCGAAGACGATATGCACCTTTCGATGCTAACGGTTCGCTACCATGTCACCCGGTTTGTCGGGATGTACGCCGTGTCGATGATTTTTTATAAAATTTTAACAGTTTGAAAATAGTTATTCGTCCATATTTGGAAACCGATTTCTCGGCGTACAGTCGTCTAATTCGACTTCTGTAAAATGGGTTTGTTAACCCTTTATATTGTCTATAACTGCGTTCAAGTTGATTTTGGAAATTTCTAGTATTGGAATCAAAAATGCTATTCCAAATCAAGATTTAGGGCTGAATTAATGTTCTGTATTCGAACAGTTTTCGCTCGACTTCGCATCGATTTAACTGGCGATCAATGGCAGATTCTTACGAACTATTAAACAGAGTCGAAGATGGTTAGGTTAGGGGTGCCTTTGAGAAATCGGTTCGAGGAAAAAACGATGGTACACGACGATACGTCGTCGCGAAGTTGGGCCAAAACTATACGTTGTTCTTACTGTTGTTGTCCTTGCGGCGACTGTGTGTGGCTGCTGTTGCAGCGCCGCTGCAAAGCTGCCTTGCACGGCTGTGCTGAGCCGACAGAGCGGAGGAGGATGGCGTGCTGTAGTCTGGGGCACGGCTGGGTTCGCAGATGGGGATGCGGCGTGAGTTTGTAGGTTCAAAAAAATAGAGTTGCTCGAGTATACAGGGATTTTCCAATCTCTTTATAGAGGATTTTGATTGATTTCTATTTGAGTTTTGATTGGATTCGATTCTAATCAAGATATTGTAGGATTTGGATCCTACGAGATTTGAATTGATTTGAAAGATTGAGTAATTTCTATCGAATTTGGGAAGGGAATCCACTTGTTCGAATAACAGAGTTTTCCCTATATTGTCTTTGCGGGCTCAAAGATAATCTTCATCTCGCGGGATAATACATTCTTGTGAGATACCCTAATTCTCGCAAGATACAGATTCTTATTTATATAAAATTTGAATATAGCTATAAGGGTTTAAAACAAATAAATAAATACTTATCTAATAAGTAACACCAAAAAATTCCTAGTAAAATTTGTAACTCTAAAATTTTTAAATAAGTTCTACAAAAACTTCCTAATTTATTGTATATAAAAAAACATCGAACGCAAATATATATTTGTATATTCTCCAATAATTTAAAAATAACTACCTTTTTAACATAGATAACAGTACCTATATAAGAAGAAGGTTTACTAGGCAGGTATGATATACATATTATGTAATTAACAAGAATCATTAAAAAATATCCTATCATTTTTATAAGGCCATAGTTGAATTTTTTTCACTTATAAATAGAAACATAGAAATAATTCTTTCCATATAGCCCCAAATAAAATAGCTAATTATTTTGAATACTACAAAAAAAATTAATTCTAGGGGGTTAGACATTTCTAGGCCTAATCCAAGCTAAGCCTAAAAGTCACTCGCTATACCAAGACACCAAACTAAACCACATTGCTAAACAAGGCATATGATGGATACCATACTTAACATCACATCATATATTCATTTGAAACATATGTGTATACATTTATATCATGCCTACCTATATCACCATACATTACATATATACATACAGGGATACATAGCATACATGTCTATATTCATACATTACATATTTGTATTACACTAACATACATGTATATTTGCAATTATATATACATACATAGAGAGAAAATGTGTGTGTGAGTATAGAGATGTGAAGTGTGTGTGTGTGGGGTGTACATGCAAGGCAGTAAGGGGTTTTCAGTTTTAGTAAACAGTAAGTAAACTTAGGTTTTCATTATACCATTCTCAGTCCGAAATAAGTTCAGGTTTAACAAATATCTCAGTCTAATCTCATATGTATCCAGTTTATATTATGTGAAAATAATTTCAGGATTACATACAAAGTGATCTCAGGTTTCATTTGAGTTCTCATGTTTCACTGTATTCATTCACAGGTATTATGTATACATTTCAGTTGAACATATTGCAAACTAACTCAGATTTCAAATAGGTTAACATACTTCGAATCTCAGGTTTAAACCAACTGAGTTCTTAGTTAAAGGATGAAACCCAATTTCATATTCAGATTTGTCTAATCAGTGAATATTTAGTTCACAGGTTATGCAACATATATTAACATTTCAGTTTTCATGACTCAACCCAGGTTTCAAGTAACCAACATTCCCAGGTTTACATATATGTTAACAGTGAATTCAACTCAGATTTTATTTTAAAGCCAACTCATGTCAGTTTTCTTCTCAGGTTTTAACACAAATCAAAACCAAATCATCACTCAATTTACATTTTTAGTTGAAACCCAATCCCACATGAAACCCAGATAATAACATATCATCATATTTAAAAATCTACATTAAAAACTTTATTTAAACATTCAAAAGAACTCATGGAACAGTATCAGCTGTTCACAGTATCAGTGTTTATGAACCCAACATTGCAACCTAAAATTGAATATTCGAAACCAAATTTAAACAACAATTAATAGTGTACAGGCATTGTGGCATATGATATATGTCAGTAGGGGTTGTCTCGTGTCCGCATTGTTGGACACGAGAGTCGAATTTCAATTAAAACATAGCATCAGTGAGCATTTACTCAGCATCCTCGTGCAGTCGGTTCATGAAGAAATGGACACGACACAATCCACAGGATGACACGTGGTCATGTCCACACTTAGACTAGGTCTAGGTGAACGAGTCTAGGTGTTTGTATCTGTAGAAGCATGAAAATTTCAGCAAATAAAGCCTTATGCACCCAAGCCAAAAGAGGACATATGCGCCCAAGTGAAGCTCCTTTGTGCTCAAGTCACCCTGTGAAGCTCCTATGCTCCCATCATCCTTTGAAGCTCTATGCGCCCAAGCCTGTGAAGCTTTATGCGCCCAAGCCGCCCCCTGTGAAGGAGGGCGCATAGCCTGAAACAGGGTTATGCGTCCAAGCCTGACTCGGTCAAAGCCATGATCAAAACGTGCACCGAAGCGCACGACCACGTCACTCTCCACGAGCAGTCGTGCACCGAAGCATGCGGCCACGTCAACACCACGACCAACCCACAATCTCGCAGCCTGCATGCGCCTACACCCTATGCGTCCAAGGCAGGACAATGCGCCCAAATGAAAACCAGTGTGTTTTCCTCATGTGGGTGCATAACATCATTCCAGCTCAAGAACGACTATAAAAAGGGGCCTCATCCCTCTTCAAAACATAGAACGGAGAGCATTTTTAAGAGCCAAATTGCTGCACTTCTTTCCAGTGAGTCGAGAGTTAGCAATTTTCTTAGGTTTTCTCCCATTTTTGTAATCGGAGTGTCAACGGAATAAAGGAGCAACTGCCGCTCAATCTCCAACGTCCCATTCCCCATAATTCTTTTTTGTACTCGGGGATCCTCAGCACAGGATCTTTCAGGCGTACTCGATTTGTGGTGCCTTACGCCAATAAAGAAAAGACAATGTTTTCTTCTTCTTTTTGTGTGTCCACAAAAATGGCGACTCTGCTGGGGACTACCTTTCCTCTGATGAGAAGGTGGTGATGCAATCCGATACCGAAAAAGTGCGGAGCACTCAGAAGATGCTGATCGTAAAGTTCGATCAGCAGGCGTTCGAAGAGATGCTCTCGAGGGATGGCTCTACTCCCTCAAATTCAGCGAAGCCAAACAAGTCTCGCAAGACTTGGCTTTCGAAGGCTCGTTGTGCATATCCTGCTAGTGTTATAGCAGATATGCAACTGGAGGACTCCGTCACATGGGCGCATGACTCTGCCACAGAAGTTTCCCAAATGAAGAAGACTCACACCGTTCCGGGCTCTATTAGCCCAGTGACTTCTTTCCTGCACAACCAACAACATAGTGTTCGACGCTCGAGACTTGGCAAAGGAAAACACTACGATGCCAAGAATCGGGGTGTGCGACACTCTGGGCAAACCCGACGAGGCTCACAAACGAAGGAGAAAAAACTGGGAGAAAACAGCGCTGCTCCACCAAGCATGCACCCAAAGCCATGCGCCCAAGGGGATGTTTGGGCGCATAACCCCAACCAGAATGCTTCTGTCTTCAATAGACTGGACATCCAGGGTCATGCGCCCAAGGCTATACGCCCAGGCTTACTGGATCCATACTATACGCCCACATCAAGGAGGCTCAGACATGCTGTCAAGAAGCATACGCCCAAGGCCAGTCTCCAAGGCCTATGCACCCACAACAAAAAGACAGGCCCCAACGCGTATAGCACAGGGCTGTCTTCAAGGACATCACAGAACTTAGGTGTGGGAGTTGCCCCTGTACGTGAACTAAGTCTGGATGCGCCAACTCTCCTTACGAACCCGCATGCAAAGCTCGACGATGCATGCAACATGGGTTGTAAGGCAAAACTCCCTTTCGCTGACTTGTGCGACATGATAAATCATAAGCGTAAAGCGAGGGAGGACATAACGATTCATAGTGCACATCTATGCACCAGTATTGTTATCAACTGTTGCTGCTCCAAAGCAACAAGAGTGCCTCAGAAAAAGTCCGTGTTTTGACGGCTGCATTTCTCTGACGATGAAAAGCCACTGTGTGTTTCATCCAACATGGCTTCATGGGGTCCCCCTTATGGAAGCCCCAATCAAAGACGTTGGACTATGAACCCAACTTTCTCTTCCAGTTCCGCGAGAAGAAGAAGAAGAAGTCTACCAACAGATAGCCAGCAGGCTGTCACATCTAAAGGAGTCTATATGGGTACTCGGTCAAAGGCAAGATTCTGTATGGACGACGAAGACTCCCAAGCTGGGGGTAGTATTCCCTCAGAGTCTGAAGTGGATGACCTTCACATTGTGCCTCGAAAGTCCCTAGGACGCATCTTCTGGAAATCCTAGATGCTGGGCGTCCGCTGCTGATACTGCTGGATATGGCCTCCCTGTGGCTGGGTAATCACCATCTACACTGTCGTCCTGACCAGCTGGTGGGCATCGTCTATGCCCTGACGAAAGTCAGCAGTCTGTTGTTGATACGACTCCATGATCTGCTCTACGAAGGAAAAGAGGTGTGCAGCGTCAACCAATCCCGCAGGTAGTTGTTGCTGCGACTGAAACACCTCAGGAATAACTGGGGTCGGCCTTCGAGCAGGTGGAGGTGCTCCCCCGAAAGCTGCAGAGGCTCCAACATGAGTAGGTACTGGGGGAGCTACCGTCTCAGGTCCTGACTGAACTGGACGAGAAGTGGCAAACCTCTCTGACGTACCTCCCATGATGGGGCGCTGCGATCGTGTCTCAATCACCATCCTGGAGACAGATCAAACAAGGAATCAATACTGAGAAAGAAGCTACAAAATCAAAGGAGGACAGTTATTTCAAAGGAAAGCAATTATTGGCAAGAGTTTAAATGGCAGGAATTTAGATAAGAGTTTTTCCTAAATGTGATTGAGTACCTCAAAACTATATCCTACTGTAGGCTGTAGTGATACTCTAGTTTGAATACCACTACAAAACTAGATTAGACCTGCATGGGCCACCATAAAAAATAAGTCACGACCCGCACTCAGTGTAAGGGCACGAGAAGTGGGTACGTCCAGCCTACGCCGTAGTGTCGGTAGTAGAACGCTGTCCTAGGTCACATTCATCTAACACAATATATAAGGTACCTGTATAGTATATACACTCCAATCAGAGGACAATACAAAGTACAACTCAATCACAAGTCTAAGGTAGAAAGTACGATATGATAGATAAGAATCTCAAAGGAAATACAACAGAAAGGAAAATAAGTCTAAGTGTCTATACGACACAACAACAACAACAAAACATAATACATCTCAAAGTCTCAAATGACAACAACAAAGTAAGATAAAGCCTAACTAAACTAGTCTAGACAGTAGGTGTGATATCATCAGCTAGAGCTGGGTCCTCCTGAGAGTTCAGCTCGCAAATGTCATCTAGGGCTGCTCCATAGTACGTAGGACAGAAATTCTCGGTGTCATCTGTAATATTTTCAACAGGTCCAGTCAGGACAGGAACGAGCACAATACATCTCCGCAGTTCATAACATGGCAGGAAATGTAAAGCATGCAAAAGAGTAAGATACATGAACTGTAAGAAGATGTACATGAAAATAAGAGAGATATTTATTAACTAGAAATATATACATGGTAAGTAAGAGCTGTAAGTGACTAGTGATTCAGAGCACAAGATGGTTATGTAAACGGTACGATATTATACACGAGTAATCTACAGAGGTTATACACGAGTAAACTACAAGAATGATCACATAACCACTTCTACTCCCCCGTCCCCAATCAATACACAAGGATCCAATCAAGTTATGTTATTGCACACGAAATATAGTTTGTACATGAAGATCATGTGAGCACATGAGAGTACATGATTTCACACGATTTATATACGAATAACACGAATACAAGGAGTACACGATGCCCATGATAAAGTACACAAAATATTCGATGTATCCTATGAGGGGATAACATCGCATGAAAGATCCATATAGTACTAATCCTTGATAACAAGTGTCAACATCAAGTAAAGTAATCTAGAACATGATCATAAGTCCTAGCAAGTATGAAATGATCAGAGAATGTACTCGCCTGAAATCCGAATGTCCGTGAGAATATAAAGTCCGGAGCGAGGTAACTGAGTCCTATTTAAAGCAACACAAGTCATGATGTATACAAAGGGATTATAATTTGAAGAGTACAATGCATCTACATGTTTCTAGGTCAATCTGGGCCAAAGTCAACTCCTGGTCAACTCTAAAAGTCAAACTAGGTCAATCTAGTCAAACTAGGTCAAACTAGTTAGGGTTAGGTCAAACATGGTCAACTAGTCTAAGTTAGACATTTCTAGGCCTAATCCAAGCTAAGCCTAAATGTTACTTGCTATACCAAGACACCAAACTAAACCACATTGCTAAACAAGGCATATGATGGATACCATACTTAACATCACATCATATATTCATTTGAAACATATGTGTATACATTCATATCATGCCTACCTATATCACCATACGTTACATATATACATGCAGGGATACATAACATACATGTCTGTATTCTTACATTACATATTTGTATTACACTAACATACATGTATACTTGTAATTATATATACATACATAGAGAGAAAATGTGTGTGTGAGTATAGAGATGTGAAGTGTGTGTGTGCGGGGTGTACATGCAAGGCAGTAAGGGGTTTTCAGTTTTAGTAAACAGTAAGTAAACTTAGGTTTTCATTGTACCATTCTCAGTCCTAATTAAGTTCAGGTTTAACAAATATCTCAGTCTAGTCTCATATGTATCCATTTTACATTATGTGAAAATAATCTCAAGATTACATACAAAGTGATCTCAGGTTTCATTTGAGTTCTCAGGTTTCACTGTATTCATTCACAGGTATCATGTATACATTTCAGTTTAACATATTACAAACTAACTCAGATTTCAAATAGGTTAACGTACTTCGAATCTCAAGTTTAAACCAACTGAGTTCTTAGTTAAAGGATGAAACCCAATTTCATATTCAGATTTGTCTAATCAGTGAACATTCAGTTCACAGGTTATGCAACATATATTAACATTCAGTTTTCAAGACTAAACCCAGGTTTCAAGTAACCAACATTCCCAGGTTTACAAATATGTTAACAGTGAATTCAACTCAGATTTTATTTTAAGGCCAACTCATGTCAGTTTCCTTCTCAGGTTTTTACACAAATCAAAACCAAGTCATCACTCAGTTTACATTTTCAGTTGAAACCCAATCCCATATGAAACCCAGATAATAACATATCATCATATTTGAAAATCTACATTAAAAACTTTATTTAAATATTAAAAAGAACTCATGGAATAGTGTCAACTGTTCACAGTATCAGTGTTTATGAACCCGACATTGCAACCTAAAATTGAATATTTGAAACCTAATTTAAACAACAATTAATAGTGTACTTGCATTGTGGCATATGATATGTGTTAGTAGGGATTGTCTTGTGTCCACATTGTTGGACACGAGAGTCGAATTTCAATTAAAACATAGCACCAGTGAGCATTTACTCAGCATCCTCGTGCGGTCGGTTCATGAAGAAATGACACGACACAATCCACAGGATGACCCGTGGTCGTGTCCACACTTAGACTAGGTCTAGGTGAACGTGTCTAGGTGTTTGTATCATGTCCAACGTGCGTCGAGTCGCGTGGGTGTGTGTATCAGGGAGTGAAACCAAGATGGTACGGTTCAGTGCAAAATCAGTGCACGAAAGAATTCGTGTTCGACACAACACGAGGTCGAGAGTAGCTTAGGGGTGACATGTCAGTCACTGCTCCGACCCTCTGACCAAGTGGCAGGCCGCCACGTGGCGTGGCGTGTCCTCTTGGTCACTCGGGTAGCAGGGCACACTGTGCACTACTTCGTGTAGTGTGTCCAGCCCTGTTTGGGACACGGACACAAGTGTCCTCGTGTTCAGAGTTATAAATTTGTAATCCCTACATGTAGGGCTAGAAAACAGTTCAATTAGAATTTGAAATAACAGAAATTAATTTCATTTACACATTTCATCAAACACCTATTTACAAAATCGATACGTGTCCGATACGCATACTAAATGGACACGAGATCCTACCAAACTTGGTCTACAGGGGTATGACACCTAGATGTATGCATCGATGAAGAGAAATCATGATCTTAGAGTGTTTAGAGTGGTTTACCTATTGAGAGTTCAAACTCAATGAAAAGGCTCCTAAGTGAGTTGTTCCCTCCACGAGCTATGGCCAAATGCTCTTCAAATCCTTGCTAGCAAGCCTCCACTAGCCTCCACTTCTGAAATAAATCCCAATGCAAGAGATTAGGCTCAATTTGGGATCACTTTGGATAAAGGGGGAGGAATTTAGGGAAGAACAAATTAGGGTTCTTCGTAGGTATTAAAAAGAGGCAAGGGCTATTAAATGTGATACTTATATGAGGGGGATACTCCTAGGGCCGGCCACTGTAACACCCAATTTTCTAAATGAGGGTAATTTTGAAATTTTATAATTTTAATCTTTTAATAATATTATTTAAATCATGATATGATTTTTGGTGATTTTTAATTATTTTAAAACTATTTATTGGTAATTTGTGATTTTGGAGTTTTGCCAGTGAAACCCTAGAGACAACTTGACCTAGAGCTTAACCATGTGATTAGGATATTTTATTTATCATTTTGGCCTAGGGGTATTTTGGTCATTTTGGTTTCTTGGAATTAATTGTAAATTGTTTGAGTGATGGTTGTTATTTTTGACCTTTGCTAGTTGAGACTATGGAGACTAAACTAGATGTTGATTTTAGCTATGGTGACTTGATTAGCATGGTGTGACCCTAGTCTAACTTAAGTCAACCCAAGTTGAGTTATTTTGAATCAAGTTTCATATAAAGATTAAGTGATTTAGGTGCATGGATTTTGACTTATGGAATGATTCATTTAGCATTGAAACTTAGCCCAAAGCCCATCAGCCACAACCCTAACCCTAATTCCTTCTATACATGGCCAGCCCCTAGGGAATCCCCCCCCCCCCCCCCCATTTAATGTCTCTTTCTAGTTCTTGCCTCTTTTTACATCACAACAACTTTTGGCAAGAAAGAGGTATTGATCTTTCTTCTTCAATCCATAACTCCTTCATTTTAATTCATTTTTGACTCTAGTTCTTGCATTAGAACCTAATCATACTCTACTTACTGTTCATGGAGAGAAACCTCAAATTTTGCACAATTTGGAGCTTTTGACTTGCAAGAGGAATCTTCCTAATTGGGGCTTTTTCCTTGTGATTGATACTCTATAGGTAAACACCTCAAAATATCATTTAATCTTGATTTCTTTGCATGATAGCCTAGATCTAGGTGTCCCCTAGTTGTGGTGTGTGTTTGGTGAAGTTTTACATTGGTTTCGTGTCCGTATCGGACACGTATCAGTTTCTATTTATAAGTGTTTGTGTAAATGCCTCTAAGAACTTTTTCACCTGATTTTCGAAATGTTTTTGATTGGGAATATTGATTTTTATATGCTCTTTGATTTCCCTAAACTCTAAGTTGATTTTCGAGTCGTATCGTGTCCACATGAAGACACGAACACACTCGCGCGCAGAGCTAGGGTTTCCCCTACTGCTCGATGGGGCTGTGGGATACGACACAGTTTGGTTCGACCCAATACTGCGAGGTCACGTGGGGGCAGTGTCTGCGAACCAGACCCCCAAGTGGCTCGAGGTATCGTGTCGTATTGGACACGTTCTTGCTCGTGCACTGAATTTACACGCGTGCGCACAGGCGCACAGACACGCATTGATACGCGTCTTGTACACCGACACGGAGACACATGGACACCTCGTGTTGTGTTCAGTGTGTAGCCCTAGTACTAGGCTAGACGTGGACGTGACCACGTGGACACACGTGTCGTGTGTCGTGTCTGCGATCGTGGTGAACTTGTGCACGAGACAGTGCACTGTTTTAGTGTTGCTCGTGTGTTAGATTTGTATTGGACACGTTTGTGTCCAGTTTTTGGACACCAAATCATTTGTATGACACATACACATGTGCATTAACATTTACCAACCCATTAAATTGAATGTTAACTGTGATTCAAATTCGAATTTGTGTTTTCCCCCAATTAGTCTGATACGTGTTCTGTCAACTATTTCCAGAAATCTAAATTCTGTTTTAATGATGTTTTTACTGTTGTTAGGTGATTAAATTTACAATGTTAGATCACATATTATATCTGAGATTAAGTTTACATCGTTTGGGATTCATGTTAGCTTGGTTATTGGGTTTTCAAAATGCAAATGGATATAAAACTGAGAACACTCTATGTACAGCTTGATACACACACACCCTATGAATTACACATACACACACATGTTCAAAACCTATGATGTAATCCGTATATACACACACATTGAACTATTGAAACCTGGGAACACATTCACTCTAAACCTGAGAACAAAACTGCTATCTACACATACATATACACTCTATAACCTGTGTTGTAATCTAATACACACACACACACATGTGCACTCTAACCTGCCACAGAAATCTGGAAACACACACACCTATATCTACTGCTATACTCACACGCTCTCTAAAACCTGAGAACACACTACTATAACCTGAGAACACACTACTATACACACACACACACACACATTCTACTTGTATACACACACACACACTCTACTGTTATGCACACACACACCCCCTACTGCCACACACACACACATTCTACTTGTACACACACACACACACATGGTACACACACATGACACCACTGTCACTCTATTCCTATATATATATATATATATATATCCATGCATGATAATATGTGAATATATATATGTATTATTGCCTATATATATTGTATATGTAAAATGTGGTGAATATATATAAGTGTATGCCAATGTAGATATGTATATAGGCATATAGCCCTATATGGTTTTCCTATATGTATGCCTTATATACATTATGTGTATATGGGTATGTATATACATGAAATTGTGTGTTGATAGTTTGTGTAGTGTTGTGACTTGTGTGAATGCTAGGATAGACATGGTTAGGCTTAGTGAGACTTGTCTGGGTTAGGACTTGACCTAGTTGACCTAGTTTGACTAGTGTAGTTGACTAGAGTTGACCAAAGGTTGACTTTAGCCTAGATTGACCCAAACATCATGTAGAATGCATTGTAGTGTTCTATTTTACCATTTTGGACATGTTGTGACTTGTGTTGTTCTAAATAGGAGTCAGACACCTCTCCTCAGACAGTATATTCACTTCAGATACTCAGGATATCAGGCGAGTATATTCTCTGACCGTTTCATACTTGATAGGATTTACATTTATGCTCTAGATTACTTTACTTGATGTTGTCATGTTGTTAACATGGATTGGTACTATATGGATCCCTTCATGAGATGTTATCCCCCTCGGGAGCATCGGGTTACAGTAAGTCATGTGCGTTTCACTTTCATCATGTACTCCGGTGCTTTCACAATTCATGTGCACTCTTGTAATTCATGTACTCTCATGTTCACAGAGCCCCCATGTATACAATCATGTGCACCCATTTATGGGCCTTCATGTGATATCATGTGCAATAACATAACCTGTCTGGATCCTTGTGTATTGATTGGGGTATGGGGGAGTATAAATGGTCATGTGAACAATTCCAAAGTAGTATACTCATGTGCAAACTCTTAGATTACTCATGTGCAAATTCAAGTCGTTCACATGTCTATCTTGTACTCTAAATCACTAGTTCACTGTTAGGTCATTACTTATAGTAGATATTTTATTACAGTCATCTCCTTTATTTCATATAATTCCCAGCGTTCATGTATCTTACTCTATAGCATATTTATATATCCTGTCATATTATGAACTGCGTGAGATGTACTGTGCTCGCTTCAGTCCTGACTGGACCTGTTGAAAATATTATAGAGGACGAAGATGAGGCGTGTTGCACTACCTACTACGGGGCAGCATTAGAGGACACCTGTTACTTGGACTTCCAGCAGGATCCATTACCTGCTGACGATACTCCCATAGTTTAGTTATCTTATTTCAGTTGTATCTTATATGGATATTTGTATTAGAGATTGTGATGATGTGGATTGTGGATCTTGTTTGATGTTTATCTTAGACACTTTGGATTATCTTTTTATCATATTTTATCTGTGGATTCTGTTGATATTCTTATCTATCTTATCGTACATCTTCCTTATCTATGATTGAGATTTGTATTTTATATTATTCCTCCATTCGGAGAGTATAACTGTGCAATATACCTTAACTGTTAGATGCATGTGACCTAGGACATCATTCTACCGCCGACACTGCGGCGTAGGCTGGACGTACCCACTTCTCGTGCCCTTACACTAGGGTGCGGGTCGTGACACGTTTTTAGATCTTGTTAGATGTTTATCTTAGACACTTTGGATTATCTCTTTATCGTATTTCATCTGTGGATTCTGTTGATATTCTTATCTATCTTATAGTACATCTTCCTTAGTTGTGATTGAGATTTGTATTTTATTTTATTCCTCCATTCAGAGAGTATAACTGTGCAATGTACCTTAATTGTTAGATGCATGTGACCTAGGACATCGTTCTACCGCCGACACTGCGACGTAGGCTGGATGTACTCACCTCTCGTGCCCTTACACTAGGGTGCGGGTCATGACAGCCACAATAGAAATTAGGGTTAGGTTTAAATATAGATGGGTGGCTAAGGCTTCTCCACATAAATTTAAGTCCAATCAATGGTTCAATTTAATCCTAAGGCTTTCTTTCTACAAATATCTTAAGAAAAATATCATACTACAATAATATCTAGATATTGCTAGCCTTGGCATTTAGCTTAGAAGGTTTTTAAGTAATATCTAGTCTCATGGTCATATCTAGATTAGGTTAACTTCTAGGTTAAGGCTTAAATAAATAATTAGCACATATTTAATTAAGTTTATATGAATTGTTGACTAACTTGGTTTACTTTGGACAGGGAAGGCCGGATGGTAAGTATGGGTAAGTCGTGCATGTATTTCCATGCAAACACTTGAATTTGGCAACACGGGATAGGTTATGAAATATGCCATGAAACTGATCCTAAGGCAAGATTAGAAAGACAATGAATGAAAGACGGTGCACAAAAGTAAATAGAACGTGTTTGGTAATGATAGCATTGTGGGCGAGCTAGCCTCCCACCAGTGCATAACAATGTACTGATAACCCTACAGTTTGCTTGTTGGACGCAGGAGACGTCATCGGGTGCGGAGCTTCCCTCGAACGTGCTAAGGCGCGGAGCCAACTCTGGAGCCTTGGAGCGTTGCAAGGAGCTGAAGCACCATATACAGGACATAATGTTTCGGAACATCACCATGAATCATTCCATGTTGTAAGCCACTTGGCAAGCCTTTTATGTTTCAGAGAGTGAGAGCTTGAGAGACTTGTAAACTCGGCCTAGCGCCGCTTGTAAACTTCTTGAATATCAATAAAGAGTTTGAATTCGCTTCAATTTGTGTTCATTTACTTTCCGCTACAAATGGGGACACTCTGTGCGACTCTGTGGCCTAGCTCAAATCGGCCGTTTTCAGACTTAGCCTTGCACGGGCGCAACCTAGGCCCATGCGGCATCACGCCTTAGCGAGGACGATCGCTCCTGCGGGAGCGGGGCGTGACACCATATCATCCAGAGACAGTCATTATAGGTGATGTATCAAAAGATGTAAGTACACGCTCCTCTCTTAGAGATTCTAAAATAGCAGCAAATGTAGCTTTCATTTCTCAAATAGAACCTAAGAATATAGAAGATGCCTTTACTGATGAGTTTTGGATTAATGCCATGCAAGAGGAACTTAATCAATTTGAGAGAAACCAAGTTTGGGAACTCGTTCCTAAACCTATTGGTCAATCGATAATTGGTACCAAATGGGTGTTCCGAAATAAACTAAGTGGAGATGGACAAGTTCTACGCAACAAAGCACGTCTAGTGGCACAAGGTTATAATCAAGAAGAAGGTATTGATTATGACGAGACATATGCTCATGTTGCTAGACTAGAAGCTATCCGTATATTTTGTGCATTTGCGTGTTTTAATGATTTTAAATTATTTTAAATGGACGTGAAAAGTGCATTTTTGAACGGATTTTTAAAAGAAGAAGTTTTTGTGAAACAACCCCCTGGCTTTGAAGATTTTCAAAAACCTGATCACGTCTTCAAGCTTAAGAAAGCACTCTATGGACTCAAACAGGAACCTCGTGCTTGGTATGAATGCCTAAGTGCCTTCTTACTTGATAATAGTTTTTCAAAATGAAGAGTTGATACAACTTTGTTTATCAAATCTTTAGATAATGACATTCTTCTTGTGCAAATATACGTTGATGACATTATATTCGATTCTACTAATGAAAAACTTTGTCAAGAGTTTTCTAAGTGTATGCAGAGTGAATTTGAGATGAGTATGATGGGAGAGCTGAACTTCTTCCTAGGACTCAAGATCAAACAACACTCAAAAGAAACATTCATCAATCAAGCCAAGTATACGAAGGATATACTGAAAAAGTACGACTTCGATAATGTAAAGTCTATCGAAACTCCAATGGCTACATCTACAAAGCTTGACACTGATGAAAGTGGCAAACCTGTCGACCAGCATAACTATCGAGGTATGATTGGTAGCTTATTATATTTAACTGCTAGTCGTCCTAATATTATGTTCAGTGTTTGCATCTGTACACGATATCAGGCAAATCCTAAGGAATCACACCTAAGTGCCGTTAAGCATATCTTCCGATAACTTAAGGGAACTTCTACAGTCGGCTTGTGGTATCCTAAAACCAAATCCTTTGACCTGATAGGTTACTCGGATGCAAATTTTACAGGATGCAAAGTAGACCGTAAAAGTACCAGTGGTACGTGTCATTTCCTAGGTAAGGCCTTAGTCTCATGGTTTAGCAAGAAAAAAATTCTGTAGCATTATCAACTACTGAGGCTGAGTATATCACTGCAGGACGTTGTTGTGCTCAAATTTTATGGATGAAGCAAACCCTAGAAAACTACAATCTGTACTACACTAAGATTCCCATTTATTGTGATAACACTAGTACTATTAACCTGACTAAGAACCTTGTATGTCACTCACGCACAAAACACATTGAGATTCGTCATCACTTTTTACGTGATCACCAGCAACACGGGGACATCTGCCTAGAGTTTATTGACACAGATCATCAACTAGCAGACATTTTCACAAAACCACTGGCTGAATAACATTATGAGGCGAGAGCTCGGCATACTTGAATTTTTAGATTCATAATGTAGTATGTTTATTAAATTTATTTTTATAACTCAAAACTTCATAGTTTATTTAACGAAAATTATTTTGGGTAAAAGCCGAAAGGGTCCTTCTGTCATACAGGTGTAAATAGCCTGAAGCGATACGGTACACTAGTCTTCGGACTACCGCTAGCTGGGATCCGGCCCCTACAGCTAACCCAAAGTAATAGAAGTTACTAAATGAAGAAGTAACAGTTATAAATTCAAATTTTTAAACAAATATTGCATTTATAGCATTGGGAATACAAGCAGTCGAACTCGGACCGAACTCTAACCGAGTTCGGACCGAGTTCGGTCGGCGCTGTTCAGATTCCAGAACCGAACAGCCGGCCCTCGCCCTATATAATCCTCTTCTTCCTTCAATTTTTTCTCATCCTTTAACCGAGAAAAACCCTCCTATACTCCAAAGAACTCTTCCTCCTCCTTCCATTCGAGCTTCTCAGGAGTCTAGTGGGCTATTCTTCTCCATCTTCTTCCTCCTCTTCGAAGGTATTCCATTATCCTCTCCTTCTCATCTATGGCACCTAAGCACCAAAAGAGAAAGGTTGATTTCTCACATGCAGGATCTTCCTCTTCTGACTATGTTTCCACTAATGTCTTTAGTCCAGCTAGACCTATGGGATCCGATGATTATGATTCCGGTCTCTTTCCCGACAAATAATTTTTGGACCTTTGGTTTAACTCTTTTTCTGGTCGTAGAGTTTGTGCTGGAGCACGTGTAAACTTTACTATCTTTTCTGAATATGCTCCCACTTTCGACCGTCTCGGCTTTCGTGACTTTTTTGAAGTAGCTGAGAATATTTATGATAATGATGTCCGTATGTTTTACTGCAACCTGCAAGTAAAAGATAACGGAAATTTATATTCTTGTGTTGCTGGGCAAGAACTAGAATTCAGCGCCACCGACATCAGTGAATACTTTCATGTTCCTGATGTAGGTGAAGCTTTAGTGGATATTCATCACATTCAATTCCCTGAAGGTGTCACTTTTGATTCCTTCAAAGAACTTTTGTGCCATCCCAAACTTGTTCCTAGAAGAGTTTACTCCAAACATCTCAACCAAAACTTCTATGAACTCCAAAGGTTTGTATTCTCTGTTCTTCTTCCGAAGAAGGGATCCTCTTATGAGATTACCTTCCTAGAATTGTCAGCCATGTACCACATTCACTTTGGCATTCCATTTTCTGTTCCAAAGACTATGATGGCTTGAATGCTTAAATGCATAAATGCAGGACGCAACCTCGTCTATCCTATGCATTTGGCTTCTATCTTTAGGAGGTTTGAAATCGATCTTCAAACCTGTCCTTACTCCTCCACTGTCATTGAGCTTAGTAGGTCTAGGTTATATCCTACTCCTCCTCTGCCTCCTAGTGCTGAGCATGTTCCAGATGCTGACCCCGAGGCTCCTCCTACTGCTGCTGCTCCAGCCCCTGCTCCGGGTTTTGACCCTGGCTTCTATCAGCGATTTGATGATTTTTTTGCCCTCTCTGCGCAACGACATTAGGACTATCTTGACTCAGAGTTCCGTCATATTACCCAGGCTCAGGTGTTGCGGAACAGCATTGCTGATCTTCACTGGAGTCTCTCTCATGACCCATCACATCCAGTTACCATACTTCATCTCCCCAGCTTCCCTAGACCCAGGTTCGACGATGAGGCGACATTTTCTCACTTCGATCCTACTGCTGCATATTTTCCACCGGATGCTCCTGGAGGTGACGACACTCCGATGTGATGAGGACTTGAGCTAGTGGATTTTGGATAGGATCTGATGGATGATGATGATCTCTGATGTATTTTTTTTATATATGTCTAAACTTTGTAGTTAGACATTTATTAGTACTTTGTGGTGATTATAATGGTTGTATCTTTCTTTATGCATGACATTTTCAGTATTTCACTACTAGTTATTTCTTTTATGCACTTGTTATTTGTGGCAATGTTGTTATTTGGTTCTCTCTCTAGTATTACTTTGTCTGTTTGATGAACATTGTTGGCTTCACACATTACGGGGGAGCCAAAAACAAATTTTCATTGACAAAGGGGGAGAAAGAGCGCAATACCAAAATCAACATTCAAAGAATGACTACCAAAACAATTTTTTCAGGTAATTTTATTTGTTCTATTTTAGATATATTTTGGTATAGACTCAAGTTTGTTAATTATCAAAATAGGGGAGATTGTTGGTCCATTCCATGGTCATACCCGATTTTAATAATCGACATAAACTTAAGTCAATACACAAAATATACGAATTGCTGCTAATCATTTCAGGTCTTGTGAAATCAATATCAACAAGCGTACTACTGCATCATCAAGCACGTAAATCATCAGTCTGAATCTTACTTTCATTGGAATCTAGTCCGAGTCATTTTACAATTTATTATGTATTTTATCTTTATTGAGTCTAGGATATAAATTGTAAGATCGACTGGGTAATACTGGCTTAGGTTAATCATAGTCCACTTTTTTATACAGCCTACCTATCCATATTTCATCTACCAAAAAGTTCAATTCCATTCTGCAATAATATTTTACAAATGTTTAACATTTTTACCTAGACAGAACTCAAGCCGAGTTCGGCCCGAGTTCGATCAGTTTAAATTTAAATATTTGTTGCCTCCAAATCTGCATGCAACGTTTATATGCGAAATCTTTGCATCAGAACTCTGCCAGAACTCTGCCCGAGTTCGATCCCAGAAAACACCTATAAATAGAAGAAAAATTCTCATTCCAAATCACTCAATCAATTTCATCTTCTCTTCTCTTCTCTATTCAATAAGTGTTTTCATCCGATCAAAATCTTTCATATCTCGCCTACACTTCTCTTAGCCAAAAGCCAGTAATATCTATTTCGATCTAGAGTCTTTTGGTTCTCAAGAGTTGTAAAGAGGTTGTTCAAAGTACAGAATTTATCTCTGTTGTGTAGCCGGTCGTGCGCTCGTCACCAACCACGGTGTTGTGAAGTTGGTCGTGCACTTGTCACCAAGCACGGTGTTGTAAGAGACTGTAAGCTCTTAATTAGCTTGTGCCTTAGTGGATTAACATCTAGCAAGAGTACTCGAGACTAGATTAGTCCTCTCAGAGGGATACCAATATACATCGCTGTGTCACTGAGTTTGATCTTTCTATCTCTTGCTATATTTATTTATTGTCTCTTATTTACTGCCATAGTTATCTGTTTATATTTTTAAAATTGGTGATTATTTTCCGCTGCACTCGCACTCACTCTATTCACCCCCCCTCTGGAGGTGCTCAACGGTCCTACAATAACATTGATAATGGAAATACATACTCATACGGCAAAACGGCTTCATGTCTTTAACGGTAGCAGTAGAAGTTCTCAACAGTCATCCAAGTAGCCCTTATATCGAGATAGGATTAGATCAATTATTAAAATCGGGTTTGACCATAACCAATGGGCCAACAATGGTGTTATGACAAGTCTAATTGGGTCCATCTAAGTTTACTAACAACTAGTCTAACTAGTAGCTAACAACTAGCAACTAACTACATCATATATTTAATTATATGCAACAATACCAATCATGGAAAAATAAAATAAAAATATAATTATTACAACTAATATGAAATATAATTTTTAGATTGGTACAAAATAGAAAAAACAACAAAAATACTCCTGTTCTGGAAATGTGGTAGTTACAATTCTACCCCTCTTAGAAAAATTTTGTCCTCAAAATTTAAGTTGGTTGTACTCTTCTCTAGGTCAAGCCCCCAACAATCAAAGTCTAACAAAATCATATCTAAAGTTATACAACATACAGTTCTATGAAATAGAAACAAACATGCATGGGTATAGCTTTTACAGTGTCATGTTATTGCGATCTCTACTAAGGTTCACTACTACTCTAGCATGAAAATCACAGATGCAACTAAAGGTACTAAGAAATCAATCAAGCAATCAATAGATGGAACGAAACAGAAAGAAGGAAAGAATAGAACCTAACCTCCTAGCCCATCACCTGCAGTATGGATCCCTTTGAACGACACCACAAATGCCCTACCATGATAGGGTATCTCCATCTGCTGGTGTGGAGCATGATGCAATAACACAGGTGGCTTAGCTGGACGCCCTTGGTTTGGAGCTACGTGCTGTCTTGGAAGATAAGGAGCTAGGAGACAATCCTTCACTCGACGTCCCGCATTGTCGCAGTGCGAATAAAGTCCAGTCTCACTCCACAACTTTCCAAAGATGACTCAGCTTCTTACACAAATGACATTGTTGGGTTTGCCTCTGATGTTGCAGTTGATCCTGCTATACAGGAGCTTGTACTGGTGCATAAAACTGCTAAACATGAGCCCTAGCTGGAGCTTGAAACTATTGCTGCAGTGGCATCTGGAATGACTGATGCAGAAGCTGGGGATACTTAGCAGGCCCCGTACTGCTAGTAGCCCCCGAAAAGAAGTCGCAATCTCTCTTGGGCTTTAAGGCCAACTTCACTCCACCTTACGTGCCTCTGCAAGGATCTTCGCATAAGTCTCGTAGAAGGAAGGGATAAGGATCTTCACATTCCAGTTTAGACCCTTCCGGATGTGACTCGCCATAATCTCCGGGTCCCGCACCATGTAATCTATATACCGGCTCAGCCTGTCGAACTCTGTAGCGTACTCCTCAACCGACATACCTCCCTGTTGGAGGTTCTGGAACTATCTGGCTAGGTCCAATCTGTCAGTGAGCGCGAAGAACTTCTTCTTGAAAGGTCCTTGAACTCATCCCAGGTATGACCCTCTCCAGCAAGAGCCGGCTCATTCCTGAACCAGGTGCGAGCGATATCAAGTAGCTGCAGCCCTACTGCCTCAACCTTCAAATCCTCAGCAAGGCAGAACAACCTCATAAGTCGCTCGATATCCTCGAGCTAGTCATTAACGTAGATGATGCCCTCCGTCCCATTGAAGTCTCATAGTCTTAGTTTTTAAAATCTTGGATGCTGCCCGGCCTAAGCTAGGCCTCCTGCTGCTGGGCCAGAGCTCCCCGCTCTATTGCAGCTAGAGCGAGCTGACGGGCGCTCTCCATGCCCTGTCGTATCATGTTCGAGTGCCTCTGGTGCACCTCGAACTAGGCCCTCTATGCCTCTAGTATCTCCCCGAACAGAGCAAACATCTGCTCCATATTAGTAGGCACTAGAGGCGGAGGAGGACCTGGAACAGACGGAGGAGTCCGCTGCATAGGAGGAGGAACACCAACGATAATTCCGATTGTGGCCCCCTGTACGGGAGTAGGAGCACCTACTACTACCTCAAAGACGATCCTTTGCACCAGAGGAGAAGCACCCCCGAAGGCAGCTGCCGTCACTCCAACCTCGGGAGAAGTAACTGGGGCAGGATCGCGGGACGTCGCAGACCTCTCTGAAGGTGCTTGTCCCGAACGCTGTGACCTAGTCTTAGGAGGCATCCTAAAGACAGATCGAAAGAAGGAAGTCAATATGGCACAAGATAGAATATATTCAAGGAAGGACAGTTGCAAGAATCAATAGATTGGAAGTTTTTCTAATTGTGATCGAGTATCCTTAGCATGTAGCCTATATCCTCTATACCTATAGCATGGTCATATCAGCACTCTAAGTCGAGCACCACTACGACATCGCACTAATTGTGACTTCTGACGTACATGCGCCACCATAAAAATGTGTAGCGACCCGTACCCAGTATAGGGCACGAGTGCTTGACAGCACCCAGCCTACGCCACAGCATCGGTGGTAGAACGCTGTCTGGGTCTACTAAACTAGCTAACAATATAAATATCATAACCTGTCGAGATAGTCATCTTCAAACGGAGGACAAGTAATGACAACATAACCATACTCAATCACAATACTATGAGGAAGATAAATGGCACGAAAAAATAAAGACAATATGAAATAAAAATCCAGAGAAAGTCTAATATAGAAATAATACAAGTCCAGATAGTCTAAGAGTCAGCAACTTAAATACAAATCTAAAACAATAACAGGCTATGAGTCTAACTGGAGACAAATCCAGCACAAATCTAGCCTAACAGAGTTGCTAAATAAGTTTTCTCGGCTGGGGCTAGACCCTTCTAAATAAAAGTCTCCTGATCTACGCCTACTATATCTTGTGAGCCGTAATAGGTAGGACAACCATTATCTGAAAAATTTATCCAGTCAGGATTGGAGCGAACACACCACTAATACCAGTTTTAGTTAATTGACAAAAACTATAAAATTGTAAATAGATAGTACGAAAAATGATGAAGGAATAGAAATACCAATATGTAATCATAAACTGGCAATAGTGCTATGAAGAATAAATGATATGACGAGTACAATGTACAAGAATGGAAATAATAGGTAGAACATGTAAGTATAGTCCAAGAAATATGAGGTGGACAATAAATACTATAATTACTATGTGTTTGAAATACTAGTTTCGAGATACGACCGGCTTTGGAACTTGTACAATAGCTAGGTGGCATGGCTAATCATACGTGAGGTGTACGATTAACACTTACAATAGGGATTGTTCATATCTCTTACTAGAATTTCCCCTGCCCCAACTAGTACAATGGATCCAACCATGACACATTACAATACACGAGCAATGTTTTTACGATACTATCATGTACAATATCTAATGTCTATGTTGTGTACAATGTAAATACGATAACCATGGTAAAATCTCATGACTGAAGATCCAGCTATATACCAGTCCTGTAGGATCGAAACGTAAAACGATATACTCTAGAGGGGGTGAATAGAGTAGGAAGCGGAATATTAGCTATTAAAAAAATGTTAGTAGTAAGATCACAGAAATATATCACAGATATGGAGATGTAAAAGTAAAGAGCAGAGAACAAACGCAAATCCGGTGATGTATATTGGTCTCCCTCTTGTAAAGATTAATCCAGTCGAGAGAACTCTAGTTCCCGGTTGAAATCCACTATAGAAAACTGCAAATTTTCATACGAAGTTCTTGCAACTTCTACAAACGCGAGCTTTGATCCGAATCACTCGACCAACTTCAATTATGAAGTGTCTTACTTCTTGTCAAGCCTCTTGATTACAATCACTCTGAACTTCTTGACCATACCGCACTGGCAAATCGATTAGAGGATTGTACTGGCTTGGAATTTGGAAATGAAATATTAGAAGGCTTTGGAAGAACGTAATAAGCTTAGCGAGAAGAGATAAGAAAGTGAATTGGTATATTGAAATGGTAGAAATTCTTCTCTATTTATAGGATTTCCAAAAGAAGAATTCAAGCAAAATTCGGACAGAATTTGGGCAAAATTCTATGAGAGGATCTCGGCATATAGTCGTTGCATCCGTAACTGCAGGAAGACTGAATTTAAAAAGCAACGTTCCACCAACCGAACTCGGGGCGAATTCGCCCAAAGTTCTGCTGGTTCAAAATGGGTGAATTTGGGTTTTGAAACTCAGGTTTTGGGCTTTCAAATGTTCAAGCAGTTAGGAATTTTGGTTTTTGGCTTATTTTCAAAACGAATAGGTATTTTTTAAAACTTTTTTGGGTAGCCTATTTGTTAGTACGACTCGGTGTACATTGTATTTTCTAAACTCAATAAAATATGAAAAATACATTGATAAATAAAAATACAGACGTAATGACAAATACGACTCCAAGTCTTGAACGGTAGCAGTGGCCGTTCTAGCAGTTCGTCCAAGTAGCCCTTATATCGAGACACGGTTAGATCAATTATTAAAATCCGGTTCGACCATGACCAATGGGCCAACATTCTTTCCCATTTTGATAATTGACAAACCTTGACCGATATAACATCTTGATCTTGATTGATCATGATTTGACAAAAATATCAAAACGTTTGGTACTGTCTCCTCTTGGTAAAAGTTAACCTGAAAAAGATGTTATATCCTTTTCTCTCCCGTTGTCACTTAGCAAAATAATTGCAAAGAGAGAAGCTCCCCCGCAATTCATGCATAAGTAACAAACGTAGAAGAAACGTAGAGATAATGTAAAGATAATAGGCAAATTTTACAGGCAGTTTATGAAAGAAGCAGTAGCTAAATGTGAATACTAACATAAGTGTATACCAAAATGAGATAATAATACTGAACTGAAAATGCATAAAAATAATAAAAGTTTGAAAAACATCAACTGACCATCAAGATCACGTACCCAGACTGTTTGAGATGTTGTTTGGAGGATAAGGAAGACAAAGTATCATGTACAAATCATCAAGATATTTTAGATAAAGAATATATATGTTCATGATGAACTAGGTATACAACATATTAAGGGTATAAAAATATTGCAACAATTAGTTTACTTCCCCTTAAAATATGTGTATCTAGTTCAAAAACATTTATATGCATAAAATAGATAAAATAATCACAGGATCTAAGGGATATCTGAGATATGTATCTTTTTTTCCTTTGATCAATGCATATAAAGTTCCAAATAAAATATTTTCTTTAGGCAAGTAAAAAAAATTATCCAATAAATAAACGCTTAAAGATAAACTAAAAATATAAGAAATATTCAAAAAAAAAAAAAAGATTTCAAGACAGTAAAGTATTTTTGAAAATAGTATTATAATAGCATTCGAGTGTCAGAGAGATTCAAAATAACAGAGAGAAATCAAAATATTAGATCTTTTTATCAAAGTTCATTTCTTCCCTTTTAAAAACCGTAGCACGGTATTCATCTGATAACCGTAGAGTTAAAGAAAAGAAACGCTTTGAGAGAGAGAGAAATTCAATGTGCCTGACTTCTCTCCCGCGAAGAACTACTGCTATAGGCAGTTATTAACTTAAATAAGAAGAGAATAATAAAAGCTTCGTAAAAACGAATATCATGAGTATTATGCAAATGTTAAAGAACATATCATAAAAATATAATATTCAATGAGTAGTCACAAGATCAAAGCAAAAATAGAGTGACAGAAAAAATGAATATATCAAAAGATGATAAACATTAACCTATGGAAGATCAATGTATGTTACCTTTTATGAAAATATTATCATTAAATATCCATCCAAATGAAAGTCCAAATCTAAAGACGAAATCCATATCTCTTCTTAAAACTGAGATCAATCCAAGACCATAGATCGAGTTAGAGAATACAAAATATTATGACGATATATCTACTGGAATCGAAAGATCTCAAACAACAACAAAAACAAACTCAAATCATTTGTAGATATAAGCATAAGATGTGTCAATTATTTGTATCCTTATATGTGCTACAAAATCATTAGGAAACAATAAAATATAAAGTATTTATAAATCTAGATATGCTGATGTATTCTGGAACCCAGGGGACCGGGTTTAGTGCCTTGGATCCAGAACTAGACAATAGTTGTAAGTAGACCTTAATAAATCTTAAGTCTATAAAGTATTGATCACTTTGGGTTAGCTGTAGGGGTCGTTTCCCAGCTAGCACTAGTCAAAAGACTAGTACATCTTGTCACTTTAGGCTATTTACACATGTATGACAAAAGGATCCTTTTGACTTGTACCAAAAATGATCTCTACTTTTAAGAACTTATATTTAAAGGAATATATGCAGTATTATCAAACATCATCGAAATCCAGAATCCCTAACTATAAGAAAAGTAAATATCCAAAGAATGAACAAGAAATGATCATCGCGATTAATATATATATATATATATATATATATATATATATATATATATATATATATATATATATATATATATATATATGGTATAAGTGTGCACTAATAAACATATCAAGATAACGCACAAAAAGATGTGGCTCGTAAATAATATCCATATATGATCATATGCAAGATACAAATAAACAACTTCTCTCAAAATCATAATTAAAGAGATAAAACAACTAAATGAGAGCTAGTAACAAACTATTACTTAATAACATGCATAATTCTAGAAATTTAGCCATTTAGAAAGAATCGTTTAGCATGTTACCTGTCACGACCCGCACCCGGTTTAGGGACACGAGGACGTGGGTACGTCCAGCCTACGCCGCAGTGTCAGCGGTAGAACGTTGTATAGGTCATCTATAACATCTAACATCTAATAATATGAATATAACCTATCATCTCCACACGGAGGAATAATATGACATATGAATTATATAACTCAATCACAATTTCTAGAGGAAGATAAGCACGATAATTGGATAGAAGATAAATAAGATAAAGTCTAAAATAGTAGCAAGAGTCATAACACAAATAAGTCTAGAAGTCTAAGACAATATCACATATCCCGAAATAATATAACAGACCAAGTGTATCAATCTGGAGACAAATCCAGCAAAACCTAGCTAATACTAAGTCACTACTGGAGGTGCATCCTCTATGAGTACCGGCTCCACAAGCAAGTCCTAATTAGTATCCTCATCTATCCAAGACCCATAGTAGGTCGTGCAACAGGCCTCTAAGTCCTCTAAAAAATAATATCCAGTCAGGATTGGAGCAAAGTACAGACACTAACATCAGTTTCATTAAATTAACAAGTGCTAAAATAAACAGGTTATAATAAAATACATGATAGATATCAAAACTGAGCAAAAAGAAGTACAAGATAAACTAGTAATCATGTCATAGTATATGAACATATAGTAAAACTGGAATATGGTGTATCACAGGAAATCTGAGTATAATACGTAATGTAAACGGTGTCTTGAGATATTAGTGTGTTATGTGATCGACTTGGGTCAAGATCAGGCTATTCCAGTTGACGCACAAGTACGAGTACAAATAAATCTAGAAATTAGGCCGACTATAATGGAAAGCTATGCACAAGTATAAGTAAGGTGAGGCTACACCTTACGTGTGGCGAGGGTGAGCTATGCACAAGCGAGTAAACAAGTAGGGGTATGATCACATAAGCTCTAAGAACCCCCAATCCCCCGAATAGTATAATGGATCCAACCATGTCACGTTATGACATGGGATTCAAGAAGTAAGGGACCAGTCCACTCCCTAAATCGGTGTCTATACAAGTACAAGAACAATGACAAGCAAGTACCAGTATACCAGGTTAAACCAGGAATAACATCTCATGACGGGATCCAATCTATGTATTCTCGTATCATGAATCAAGTAAAATACTACAACTAAATATATAGAAAGTATCAAAGTAATGAAAACTATCGGAGAATGTACTCGCCTGCAGTCCTGAGCAAAAAATATGAATCGGGGCTCAAAGTGGAGTCAGAAAGACCTATAGATGAGATATACATTGTTAATTGGTGTTTAAGTGTGTTTAAACCAATGTTTTAAAAATCGAACCGGACCGGCCGGTTCACCCGTGAACCGGTCATTTTTTCGGTCTGGTTCAGTATTGACCCGATTTTGTTTAAAAGTTAGTATTTTTGTAAAGAATTAATGGCCATAAGGGATTAGTTTGGACCACTTAAGTTAACCCAGTGGTTGAACCATTGGTTGAACCATTGGTTGAACCAACTGGTTGAACCAATTTGACCCGACCCAGTGCCTTGGCAGGGTCAACCATCGGTTCTGCTTTTTAAAACTTTGGTTTAAACATGGATATCTAACGTGTGATATGTAATCTAAGTCAATTTTAGGTCAAACTAGGCTTCCGGGGTCAAACTAGGTTAATTTAACTCAACGGTTGACTTTTGGGTCAAATTGGTCAACCTTGTTCAAATCGAGTCAAATCTAGGTTAAGTTAACCTATTCCAAGTTATTACCTACTTAGATACATTATCTATATATACATATTACCTACATATGTTATAGTATTCTAGTTGTAGGTACTACCCTATAACCTATTCACGAAATTACCTTACCCTAAGGTAATTACCTACCTTCATATTGCATAGGTAAACCCCTTGTCCTAATCTTGTAGGTAAATCTTGTTTACCTATTACCTATACCACACTCATGGGTACCTATACTAGGTAATACCCTATTTTCTAATATATAGGTACTTGCCCGATTACCTATACATGTTATATATGTAGACATTACCTATTCTAGGTATTACAAACCTATTATCCATTACCTATTCATGTGCATCACCTACTCCTATGCTTCATTGGTAAATTATTATTTACCTATACAGTATCTTGCCTATGCCCTCTACTTACTAGCATACCCTTACCCTTGACCTTACCTAAGTTCATGTCACCAATAGATCACTCACACATAACACACAAGCCTATCAACCCACACACTAGCCTATAGTCTGTCCTAGCTCTGTCCAATGGCCAAGTGACCTAATGCTAAGTTTGGACTAGCCAATATGGCTTGTGTCAAGCACTTGGCCTAATGGCCAGTGCTCTGAAATGCTAAGGGACTAACCCCCCCCCCCCCCCCCCCCACTCTGTAACCAGGCCTATGGCCAAAGAGGTTCTGGCCTAATGGCCTATTAACCAACATCATCTGCTGTCTGGCCTGGGCAGTGGCCAATTAGGCCCCATCCTGGCCAGTAGTCGAGCAAGGCAAGGCTTTTGCCTGGTGTCTGCTCCCAAGCAATACATGGGCTGGCCACACTTGGCTGCCAAAACTCCTGGCCTATGGCCAATGTGGCTTGCCCTGGCCTATAGGGCCCGACTGAAAGTGGATTTCATACTGCTATGGCCTAAGGCCAACCTGTCTATGCATCCCACTCTCTGGCCCTAAACCTGACCCTGAGCTAAACTACTCACTGCTGTAGGCCAATTGGCCTGCTGCTAAAGGGCCAATCCCTTGATGTCCTCTCCTTTTACTCTCTTCACTCCCTAAACAAACCATAGGCACTTCTCATGACACTGGTTTGACAGTACCCCCATTTCCTTATTCACCAATGGCTAAACAAATTTCATTTATGAGTGTCACATGGACACTTGGTGACACTCACCTACATGAATAGACACTCTCACACTTGTACAAAAGACACTAACTGTCACTTGACAGCTCCTCACACTAATACTATGACACTGTAGGTAGGCTCAGTTAACTCTCTCCATTGACACCCAAGACACTAACAATACTACTCTAGGATACACACTTAGCTAACTCAGTCCTAAACACTCATTGTTAGCTTATGACACTAAGGCACTTGGACACTCTCATATATACACTTCAAATTACACTTAGACTGACAATCACTTAGAGCCACACATAGGGACTTCACTAAGACATTTATTCCCTCATACACTAGCTTGACACTCATCTAACCAACACTATAACACACTTACACTTAGAGACACTAAACACTGACACCATTGCCACTCCACTCTCTTGCACTTCACTTAGGCCAACTCAAGACACTCTCACAAACACTTAGGCAGTCCCTCTAACTAAACTCTCCCTTCACTCACTAGTCTCACATATGTACTAACATGATCAGTCCTTTACTGACACAGGTTGACAATGTCACTTGGACAGTGTTCTCATTCCCCCTATTCACATAGGCCTATGGCCTCCTGTTCTCAATGTTAAGGGCTTAACCCCTATTCTCACTCACTAACCAATACTCACCAAGACACTCAATCAGTCACACTATCAAGTGACAGTTTACACTGTCACTTAGACACTCACATTAACATATATGCATATATCTATACATTTCAAATATATATACATATATATAGAAGTAAATACATTAGAAATCACACAATGTCTATTCTAAATGAGAAAAGTAAACTAATCATGAGTACAAAACTGAAAAGTAAAACTAAAATGGCCTCTTTTTATTTTGACAAACACTAGGTGTGCTCTCCTCAGATTTCTCCAAAGATGACACAAACACTCATAATAACTTCTACCAAAATGATGGTTAGAGCCTTGCTCTTCTCCCTATGGGTACCCCTAGTCCATGTGTGTGTTCCTACTAGTATTATGCATGAAAATATAGCTCAAACTATGAAAAATGATAAGAGTTTTACCTATTGGGAGATGGATTCCCAATGAAACTCTCTTGGAAAGCTCTAGTGTCAAGTTTGACACAATCTCCCAAGCACTTTGACTCCTCTTCGTGTGCTCCTTGATCTCCAAGCTCCAAGTCTTGTAGAATGAAGATTATGGGAAGTTTTGAGGGATTTTGGAGGATTTTTTTTATGGGGGAAAGTGTGGAAAATGAAGGGGGCTTGTAGAGAGCTCTTCTAGGGTTTGTGGAGGCTCTAAATAAAATGAAGAAGAAGGAGAAAACCCTCTCCATATGGCTTCCATAAATGTGCCCTAAAATCCACTTTGAAATGTCTAAAACATCCCTCAAGTTGTCATGAACACTTAACTAATGTGGGTTAGTTTCTAGTCTAAGGTTGCGTTTGGTTCATTGTAATGTAATCGTAATCGTAATGGAATTGGGTTTGTAATGTAATTGAGTTTGTAATGTAATGGAATTACAATTACATTACTATGTTTGGTTGAAACATGTAATCAAACCATGTAATGTAATGTTAATTGCATTCATGTGTTTGGTTTATCATGTAATGTAATTGAATTTTTAATTTAATATTTTTTAAAATACAACATAAAATTTAAAAAGTTGAACAATACAAAATTTCAAAAATTTAAAAAGAAAAAAAATAAAAAAATAATAAAAAAGGGGGAAAATGGTTTGTTTTCTGCTAAAAAAAGACCAAAAACGAAAAAAAAGACAAAAAATAAAAAATACCAAAAATGACAAACGAACAAAACAGAAGGAAAAAAAACCAAAAATGAAAAAGCGATAAAAAAGAAAAACGACAAAAAAAAAAGATCAAAAATGTGAAAACCATAAAAAATGACCAATAATGATAAAAAAATGACTAAAAACAAAAAATTGACAAAAAATAACAATAAATGAAAGGAAAAAAAGGACGAAAAACGACCAAAAACAAAAAAAAGGACAAAAAATTAACAAAAATGACAAAAAAAACGAAAAAAAGAGCAAAAAAATAAAAAACGATAAAAAGGAACAGAAATGACAAAAAACGAAAATACGAAAAAAGACAAAAAACAAGAGAAAATTAAAACGAGCAAAAAACGACAAAAAGATTAAAAAACTTGCAAAAAAAAAATCCAAAAACGACAAAAAATGGAACAAAAACGACAAAAACAACAAACAAAAAGAAAAAACGAGCATAATCGACCAAAAAAAAGTGAAAAAAAGACCCCAAAAAAAGCAAAAAAGGATAAAAAAAGCGACAAAAATATGCAAAAACGACAAAAAAAAACGACCAAAAACGAACAAAAATGACAAAAAATGAAAAAAAAAACAACAAAAAAACGGACAAAAACAACAAAAAAAAGGACAAAAACGACAAAAAAAACAAACAAAAACAACCAAAAACGAACAAAAATGACAAAAAAATGGACAAAAACGACAAAAAAATGAATAAAAAAAGGACAAAAACGACAAAAAACCGAAGAAAAAACAAACAAAAACGAACAAAAAAAACCAAAAACAACAAAAAAAGGACAAAAAACGACAAAAAATAAACAAAACAACGAAAAAACGAGCAAAAATGACAAACAAACGAACAAAAACGACAAAAAAGGACAAAAACAACAAAAAAAAAGACGAAAACGACAAAAAAAACAAACAAAAACAACCAAAAACGAACAAAAATGACAAAAAACGAACAAAAACGACAAAAAAACGAACAAAAAAAGGACAAAAAACGACAAAAAAACCGAACAAAAATGAAAAAAAACGAACAAAAATTACAAAAAACGAACAAAAACGACAAAAAACGAACAAAAAAGGACCAAAAACAACAAAAAAATGACAAAAAACTACAAAAAAAAAATAATAACAACGAAAAACGAACAAAAATGATAAAAAACGAACAAAAACGACAAAAAAAGGGACAAAAACAAAAAAAAATGACAAAAAACGAAGAAAAACGACAAAAAAGGACAAAAACAACAAAAAAGGACAAAAACGGACAAAAAAACAAACAAAAAACAACAAAAAAATAATAACAACGAAAAACGAACAAAAATGATAAAAAACGAACAAAAACGACAAAAAAAAACGGACAAAAACAACAAAAAATGACAAAAAACGAAGAAAAACGACAAAAAACGGACAAAAACAACAAAAAAGGACAAAAACGGACAAAAAAAACAAACAAAACAACAAAAAACGAACAAAAATAACAAAAAACGAACAAAAAGGACAAAAAAATGACCAAAAACGAACAAAAACGACCAAAAACGACAAAAAACAAACAAAAATAACATAAAATGACCAAAAACGAACAAAAATGACAAAAAACGAACAAAAACGACCAAAACCGAACAAAAATGACCAAAAACAAACAAAAACAACAAAAAAATGACCAAAAACGAACAAAAAGACCAAATTATAGCATACCAACCTTCCGCTTAAGTTGTAATGTAATTGCGATTACATAGGTTTTATGATGTAATTGAGTTTAGAAGAAACTGATGTAATGTAATCAAACTTGTAATCGCGATTACATTACATCTAATTTTTTTGTCCAACCAAACACCCGAATTAGATTGACAACGTAATGCCAATTACATTACGTTGTCCAATCCTGCAAACCAAACGGGCCCTAAGTGTTGGGTTAATTCTATTCCTAATCTTGACTCAACATGACGTAAATGTGTCTAGTTGTGTTCACCCTAGAATATAGGTCCAAGTAGTCATGTCTAGTCAAATTAGGTCCATAAGTCAAAGGTCCAATAAATAGGCTAGTCTACCAATAAATGCAACCTTCACAAGCAATTAATTAAATAACTATACATGTAATATAAACATTATAAAATAACAAAATTGACCACATCTAGAACTATGGTAGTGACATTACCAAAGTGGTTTTACTTACCACACTTATGTTGGTGCAATTTCTTGGAAGATGACCTTTGTAGCTTTACAATCACCAACATGTTCCTTGGTTCTATTTGATATGAGAAGCTTCACCTGCACTAAGAGGCGAAGACTTTGGTATCCAAAACTTGGATCCACATTTGTTAGCTTTTGGAACCCATTTGCACAAGTGCATATCAACAAGTTTTCTAGTCTAACATTGACTAGAAATGTGTCCTTTCATACCGCAATAATAACAAAAAGTATTAACATTAGTGCTCTGTGCAGCAGTATGAAAACATATAGTGGTGTGATATGATGTGCATGAATACTTGTAATAGAAAGCATGATGATGTGTAGCACTTGGTTTGCATGCTTTCTTTGATCGTGTCCTATCATGTATGTGATGTGTTATAGGACATATATTTGATTGGGTAGTAGGTATTACCTGTTTTCCCAACCTAATCTCTAACCTTTTAGAGATTGCATATGCCTCATCATATTTAGTAGTAAGAGAATCAATTCTACATGAAGCAATAGAATACTTTTTCTTTACTGATTCTAATTCCTTCTTAAGCTTAGCATTTTCTTGAGTGATTTTCTCAATGCATTCAAGTGCCTCATGCAAGCTAAACTCAAGTATGGAAATCTCAGTAGAATTATCAGAAGTAGAAGTGTTTCTAGCATCATTTAATAAACAAGTAAGCTTCTCATTTTTATGTTTATAGGATAGAATATCCTTTCTAGCTTGCTTATACTTATCTAATACTTTCTTGTGATCAGTAAATAAATCATGGAAAGCAACAGATAATTAATCATCAAAAAATTCATTCTCTTCAAATAGAGGATTATTTTGTACCTCGTTGGGTAATGCCAGCATAAATTTATAGCTTGACGAGGGCTCTTTTCTTCTTCATAGTCGCATACCTCACTTTTACACCATATACTTGTGTTAGCGTACTTGTGAGACGATGATCTTCTTTCATTTGATCGTTCGCAGCGATTCTCCTTTTTAGTAGTAAAACAATATTTCATCATGTAGCTTGATCTTCTGCAGTTGTGGCATGCAAACTCTTCTTTATATAAGGGGTTGTGTTGCACCTCAAATCTTGATGCCATCATGTACACATTATGAAGACTATTCTCCTCTCTGGAATTGCTAGCTTTTTTCATACCCACACTCATAGGTAGCTTCAAGAAGTTTCCAGATTCTATAAGATGTTGTGCAAGTAGTAATAAGATTGAATACATTTATGTCTACAGCATAATAAAAAGCATGTATTACTTTTGCATCAAGCCTAGCTAACTTTTTTCTCTTCCTCCGGGTAACTATAGTAAGGCTTGTTATTAATAGAGGAAGTAAGAACAGAGGTGATAGTAGGCTTTTTGTAGCTATTGATAACAATTGACCAGAGGTCAAAGTCTAGTGACTTCAAATAAAAGCTCATCCGTGTTTTCCAGTAAGTGTAGTTGGTACCATCAAACAGTGGGGATCTGTTTGTGACTTGGCCTTCACTTGTAAATTTCACAGTTGCCATATTTGATAGTGATCTATGTAACAACAGTTATATATAAAGAAAATAATAGCAATGTTACCTCGCTTTACCTGAATAACCCGCTCTGATACCAATTGTAGGAGCAATTGTTATGACAGCAATATCTATATAACAAGCACCAGCGCTCATACCAATTGTAGGATCGAAACATAAAGTGATATACTCTAGAGGAGGGTGAATAGAGTAGGCAGTAAAATATTAGCTATTAAAAAAATGTTAGTAGCAAGATCATAGAAATATATCATTGATATAGAGATGTAAAAGTAAAGAGCAGAAAGAAAATGCAAACACGGCGATGTATACTGGTCTCCCTCTTGTGAGGACTAATCCAGTCGAGAGAACTCTAGCTCCCGATTGAAATCCACTATGAAAAATCGCATGTTTTCCCTTACAACTTCTACAAATGCGAACTTTAATCCGAAGCACTCGACCAACTTCAATTGTGAAGTGTCTTACTTCTTGTCAAGCCTCTTCATTACAATCACTCTGAACTTCTAGACCGTACCGCACTGGCAAATCGACTAGAGGATTGTAACTGGCTTGGGGTTTAAAAATGAAAGCTTAAAAGGCTTTGAAAGAACGTAATAAGCTTAGAGAGAAGAGATGAGAAAGTGAATTGGTGCATTGAAATGGTAGAAATTCTTCTCTATTTATAGGATTTCAATAGGGAGAATTTGGGCAGAATTCTTTGAGAGGATCTCGGCATATAGTCGTTGCATCCGTAACTGCAGGAAGACTGAGTTTAAAAATCAACGTTCTACTAACCGAACTCGGGCCTAATTTGGGGCGAATTCGCCCAGAGTTCTGTTGGTTCAGAATGGGTGAATTTTGATTTTGAAACTCAGGTTTTGGGCTTTCGAATGTTCAATCAGTTAGGCTTTTAGTTTTGGGCTTGTTTTTAAAATGAATGGATATTTTTGAAAACGTCTTTGGGTATCCGATTTGCTAGTATGACTCGGTGTACAATGTATTTCCTAGACTCAATAAAATGTAAAAAATACATTGATAAATGAAAATACAGGTGCAATGACAAACACGGCTCCAAGTCTTAAACGGTAGCAGTAGCAGTTCTAGCAGTTCCTCCAAGTAGCCCTTATATCGAGACAGAATTAGATCAATTATTAAAATTCGGTTCGACCATGACCAATAGGCCAACAAGTCCATGCATCATCATGTCAGAATCAAATATAGCATCACAAAATACATAATTTATAGTAGATATCAAATAATGAAAACTATCAGAAAATATACTCGTCTGTAATCTGGTGTAAAGTATCAACGACGTCTGATACGGTGCCTCGAAGACATAAATATGGAATATTATATCAATACCAAGTTTTTGGAATGAAAACAAGTCAAACTAGTCCAAATCTAGGTCATAGAGTCATTTCTAGGTCAAAATAGTCAACTAGAAACTCTAGGTCAAACTAGTCAAACATTTCACAAACTAGCCATTCCTAGATTGGATGAGCCTATAACCAAACTATTGGGTCCATGCCTTATATATCTAGGCTATACTAGCTCTGCTAGAATACTAAAGTATCAACACTGTATTTCATCATATTATATATATATATATATATATATATATATATATATATATATATATATATATATATATATATATATATATATATATATATATATATATATTATATATATATATATATATATATATATATATATATATATATATATATATATATACTAGTATCCTAATGCTAGCACTTCGTGGATTCCATTCATGATACCTTAGACATATCTATAACTGGATTATAGCTTATCCTAACTCTTTATCCCAAATCCTAAATATACACTATTTTCCATTACTAATATTCGCCAGATAACTCTATTAACTATACATTAAACCTCCATTCCCTAAGCTTACATGTCTACCTAACATCACCTACCACAGTCACCTAGCCCTTTACCTACATGCTCTCACAACCCATATAAACACTCTCACACACACACACAACTCATGACCCTCAAGTGTGACACACAAGTATGTGCTACACAAACACACACACACAACTCATGACCCTCAAGTGTGACACACAAGTATGTGCCACACAAACACACACCCTTACCTGCAGTTCAGTAGAGCACAAGTCCCCTCTCTAATGGACTGTTGCCCACTCCAAACCTGTGCACTCACTACCCTTTCTACTGTCCTGTTGTTATCATATCTAACTTCCCTCACCCTTACCTGTGAAGCCCCTGACTGGTGCCAGCAGAGCACAAGTTCAATAGGCCATGCCTACCGTTGGTGACCTCCCATTGAAGCCCCCAAATGTGAAGCCCCTTTGCTAACTTACCTGTATCCTCATACTGCCGCCACTTCCTGTCAACCTATATTACTCCCCGCTAAGCCCCAATACTTGTGCACCTAGTGGACAGGCTTTTCAACCTGCCTACCAATGATACCTACGCTCGAATTCCCCTAACTGCCCTGTCCTATCTTGACCCCTGATGCTAAACCCTCCAACCTACTGCTACTGCTACTGTTACAAGCATATCCCCCATTGATACCAAAATCCCCTATCATATATGCCCTATAGTAGGCTTACAGCTCCCACATTTTCCCTTTCCCCTCTAACCTTAACACCCGACTTGCTCTCCAATCATACACTACCTTCATTGGCCTGTTCAAGGCCTTGCCTTTATTGCCTACTACCTGGTGCATTCCCCTTACCTTACCTGCATCATACCTAGCATGTCCGACCCCCAAGCATTCACCTGTGAATGCCTTACTGCAGTTAACTAAATAAATATGTGCACAAAGTGCACAGATGATAGGATCCCCCATCCTGCATACCTGCTGTTGGGTGACTTCCACCCCCCCCCCCCCCCCCTCCCCCACACCCCCACCCGTCTCCTGTCAAGCACAGGACCATTTCCCTCCCCCCAATCCCACTACTACTGCCTGCCACTGCAAGGCAATGGCCAAGGCTCCACACTTCTTCCCTTTTACCTGTTTTCCTCCACAACCTATTAATACTACTATAGTGGCACTCTCTATCCTACCTACTGATGCCAGTGCACCTTCGTGTACTGCCTCCACTTGGACTTCCTCCAAATCCCTTAACTGTCTAACCCCCAATTACACACACTTACATATCATATTTACCTGTCCAAATCAGCAAGGTATACTGCTGCTACCCTTGTCCAAATACCTGCCTTCCCTACCTGTTGTAAAAGACACTAATTTCTTTGCCCTCCTCTCTGCTATACAGGCATCCAAAAACCCCTATCTACCTAGTCCCATATACACATACATACTAATGTAGGTGCACACACACAGGTAGCTATAGGATCATACCTACACACAAGTTTATGTAAAGGGCACACACATGTGTATATATATATATATATATATATATATATATATATATATATATATATATATATATATATACACACACACACACACACACACACACACACACACACACACACACACACACTCTCCTATATGCACTCTAAACTCTCTCTATGCATATAGGCACTCATATGTGTTCAATAGGCACACCCACAAGCCTATAGTCCCTATACTCACAAACACCCTCTCTATACACACACCATGGCACCTACTCTCTAGGACACTACATATACACTACATATGTATATATATACATACATAGACACATATATAGGCCACACACACATGCATACTCAAATCCAACTGTGTGTTTCATAAGATATTATGATACCACACCACATATCCTATTTAGGACACATACCCAAAATCTTAACTCAAAAAGGACATAAAAATTTCTATGGGGACACGTATCGATCAGTTGGTGCACAAGTTTACAATGTGCCCAAGATACTCTATCAAACCTTATCCAAAACCTACCAAACTTTGTAGGCAAGCCTAAAATATATACTAGAACATAATTAGGACATTTCTAAGCTAGTGTCATGTGTAATAGAGCATATGCACCACATGTGTAGGAGTCCAAAAACCCCCAAATTGACCCCGTCTGCCTAGTCTCATATAAACATACATATTAATGTAGGCGAACACACACAGGTAGCTATAGGATCATACCTACACACAAGTTTATGTAAAGGGCACACACATGTATATATATACACTCCTATATACACTCTAAACTCTCTCTATGCATATAGGCACTCATATGTGTTCAATAGGCACACCCACAAGCCTATAGTCCCTATACTCACAAACACCCTCTCTATAGACACACAATGGCACCTACTCTCTAGGACACTACATAAACACTACATATGTATGTATGTATATATATATATATATATATATATATATATATATATATATATATATATATAAAATCCAAAATATTATAAAATTCAAAATTAATAATCAAAATCCTTTTAATACTGTTGGGCCAAGCCCAATCTATATTTAAGTTACAAAATAATTTAGTATAATTTACATATTTATATGATAATAATAATCATAAAAATATACAATGTTCAAAACAAAACAAAACAAAATATATAAAAAATAAATATAAAAATTAATACTGCTGTTGTTCTCTTTATAGAGGAGGAGAGAGAGTGAGAAGGAAAGGGGAAGGAGAGAGAGAGAGCGGCGATCGGTGAGAAGGAGAGAAGAGGGAGGGGAACAGGGAAGAGAAAGACGGAGAGATCGGGCGGGGCGCCACCGCTCGGGGCAGAGACGGAGCGGATCTGGGCCGGTCCGCATCGGGGACGGCGGAGATTGGCGCAAGGGGCAGCGGCCTTGGGTCGGTGGTGGAGGAAAGGAGAGTGGATGGTGGTCGCGGTCGAGAAGGGGCTGTCTCTGGTGGTCAGAGGGGGCGGCGCTGGCAGGCGCGGCGGCCGGAGAAGGAGAAAGGCACGGGGCTGATTGGGAGAAGCGAGGCGGCAGAAGAAGTGGCGATCGGGAAAAGAAAACAGGGGGGAGATGGGGGTGCGGCTGGAGGTTGTCGCCGCGCGCGACGGAGCGGAGAGAGGCGCGCGGAGAGGGTTTGGTGGCTCGCCGACAGACCTAACCGGATCTCGACCACGGTGGTGCTGGCATCTTCACCGGGGCGATGGCTGGGATCCGCGGTCTTGGCTCGTCCACGGCGGAGGTAAGCAATGGGGTTTTGTTATTATTTGTGGTGGATTTTGGGGTGTTTCCCAGTGGTGGCTGAGGCTGGCTTGGTCGGGGTCAAGAGTCGCGACGCGACGGTGGGGGAGGAGTTTGGAGGAGATGCCCGGGAGTAAAGTAGTGGTGGTGGTGAATGTAGTTTGGTGCAGGCGGTGGTGGAAGTTTTGGGAGAAGAGGAGGTGGTCGGCCAGACTAGGTTGGGTCGGGATGATGATGACGGCGTACGGTGATGTCGGGGACGGCCAGGGGGTTCTGCTGGTGCTGTCGGGGCCTGTCATCGAGCGCAGCGGGTGGTCGGGATGGGGTTTGGGCCAGATTTGTGGATGGGAGACAGTGGTGGTGATGAGGACTTTGACATGAAGGGAAGGTGGCTGTGTTGGTGTCATTAGGGTTAGGTTTAGGATTTGGGATTGGATCGTGTCGGGGAATGTCCGACACGACAGGGACGGGGTCAGAAGATGTGTCCTGCACGACACTGAACAGTCAGCGTCCGGGTTTGTCGGATGTGGAGTAAAAATTGTATGTGTAGAAGGAATAATTAGTGGATGGGAGGGGACGCACGGACACGATGCACGAATTTTTGGGATGGTTGTGGAAATTCATGAAAAAAGAGGGCAAGTACCTCTCCTTTTATAGGAGGTGGAATCCCATTAGGATAAGGATTGGAAGGATTTAAATTCCCCCATAGATAATTCACTGCTTAAATTTAAATCAATCAATCTCAGTCTAATCCAATTGAGTTCTAATAAATTCAATCACATATTTAAATTAAACTATTTAAATAAATAAAATTACCATTTAAATTATCACAATTAAATTCAAAATAGCTTTTTATAAATAATAATAATTAATTAAATTTCGAAAATTCACAATAAATATTTAAACATTAATATGAAATAAATTCAAAAATACCTTTTTTATAAGTTGAGATAAAATAGTAAAAAATTTCGAAAATTTGAAATTATATATACGCGAATTAAATTTTACGTACTCGCATGCAAATAATATTTAACATAAAACTTATTTTTCTGGTATAGTACATATTATTTAAAAGAAAAATATTATTTCTTAAACTATTACATATACTTGTATATATAAAGATCTTTTTTGAAATTAAATATAAAAGCTTGACTTAAGCTTTTACAGAAATATTTATATATACAATATTCACTCTATATGTATAAAAAAACAAAAACTATTTATTCTTATATAATTGAATCTATAATAAAACATTTTATATATAGAAATACAAATATCTCGTATATGCGTATACGCACGTGGCGCACAAATACCAACATAATACATTTTTTTTTAAAACTCCATAGTGAACTTTTTTTTAGGGGGTTTACAAAAACCATTACAGTTCCTGGTATTTCTTAGAAGACAACGACAGCACAACAAAACCAAGCAGATAAATTGAAGTCACAACAAGATATGAAGAAATGTATCTCTTTATTGATAATTACAAAAGATTACAAGACTTGCAGCTGAATACAGAGTTTACAACAAATTGCAATACTCTTGAATAGCCAATTGAATATATACTTGCCATTTAGGCTTTACAACCGAACATGCCGACTTTGCTTACAATCTCACTGGTACGACTGAGTTACCCTGTTCCATACATTATGTCCCGTATAACAGAAGGCATCGTCTTACAAAAAGAGCTTCTGCACACCCATCTGATTCATCAATGCCAATCATTGATCAAATGATTTCCCCATACACGAGCACCTGAAATATTGCCCACAACGTGGGTCAGTACATCGATGATGTACTGGCAAGCGGTGCTGGCCCAACTCACCTAAGAAGACAATACTAAGTAATCATGTTATATAACATTATTAAAAGTGGTCTTTCTCGTTGCCTTAGGGTCAATTTCATTATTTATAACCAACATGAAGTAAAGCATACAAATCTCATAGCCAACATAAAGTAAAACATATGTTATCACCCTTTTTGGTGATTTCTTAACCATGGTCGTACAGTCATCCCTGTACATTTATAATACTTACTCTGCTTGCATAAGACATTTTTAGAAACAATATCATATTTATCATAATTGTCACCGTTTATGTGATTCTTACCAATAGCCGACATCATTTACTGTAATTGAGTAATAACTTACTCTGCCTACATAAGATATCATTAGCACCATACCTACTATATGAAGGTCACTGGCGACATGCCATCTTGGACCGTCTTACTGGTATAATGGCGTCCCTTGCAGTGCGGGTAGCTAGCCCCACTGAAGGTTCCGTATACTGTGCTACTACTTCAGCACTATGCTACTACTTCAGCACGGTGCTACTACTTCAGCACGAGGTTCCCCCTAGGACGAATTGGATTCCAAGGCCTCGGAATACCGTTCGAGGAACCACCTTGTTGATAAGTTATCCATGACCATGCAAGTATATGCAACTTATATATGAAGAAACATATAATGCATGATAAGAAAAACTAAGTAAATAAACCATCATTATCAATAAGCCATCGTTCTTACACTACCAAAATTTATCGTTTTAGTGACGGCCCTATCCGTCGCCAATCCGACGGTAATTAGCATTAGCGACCGATAACCGACGGATTTTGGTCCAAAAAATCCGTCGGCAATCAGCACGTCGCTAATAACGGTCCGTCGCTACGTTGTCGTCAAACGACGGAATAGCGACGGATTGTCGACATCACAACACGAAGCAATAGCGACGCATTTTCGACGGACTGTCGTCCATTTCAACTATTAAGTACTGAACTGTGTAGACAATAGCGACGTAAAATTCTGTCGGTAACCCGTCGTAACAGCGTATCAGAGCGTATCGTTCCGTCGCTTATCCGTCGGTATTCGTCGGTAACGAACGACGGATTAGCGACGGCTTACTGACGGACTATCTGTCGACCAGGTTCTGGAAATGCTTGGTATTTCCAGCACCATGGCGACGGAATAGTAGTCGCTAATCCGTCGCTACAATGTCGCCACAGCGACGGATTACTGACTAATTATCCGTCGCCATCGATCTGGAAATGTCAAGCATTTCCAGAACCTTGTCGACGGATTGTCCGTCGCTAAGCAGTCGCTAGAGCGAGCGACTGCTTAGCGGCTGATTATCAGTCGCTCTGGCGACGGATTGACTGTCGCTATTCCGTCGAAGTTTATACCACCAGAACCTTGCCGACGGATAATCCGTCGATCATCCGTCGCTACCTGAAAACACTTTAAAAACTCCAGATAGCGACGGCTGATCCGTCGAAAAACCGTCGGCAACTGGGATTATCCGTCGCTAAACGGTCACTAGTCTGTCGCTAACTGAGTTTTTTGGGAAAAAAAAATTGCAGCACTTTCCCTGTTCACAAATATATGCATAAACCAAACCAATATATAATGCACACCAATTATCCAACAATCACACAGACCCAATATATAATGCACACCAATTATCCAAGAATCACATAGACCAAATATGCACATACGAATTTAATGCACACCAATTATCCAAGAATCACAGACCAAACCAAATTAATAGAAAATAAATATCAATTATCCTAAAGAGTAACATAATATCCGGTGCTATAAGCCGATTATAGCACAATTAATCCAAAGCTCTCATAAATAATCCAAATTTTCTTAATACAATATTTTAAGAAGGAGGAGGTCGATTGTCCGGTGGTGGTAATCCCATATGCGACCGACGAATATACTCCTCCACAAGGTACGGAGGCAAGCCGTCGTAGACACTGCTCGAAAGTCGGCGTAGCTGCTCTGCCGACATGAGATCCAGGAGTGACGTCACAGTCGTAGACGGTACCACAGGGGCATCATGGTTGAAAGAAAGATAGCCCACGGAAGACGGACCGACACCTGCAGTCGACGGACCAGTAGAAGACGGACGAGCACCATCAGCAGACGTACCGGCAGCAGCAGACGTAGGCGGAAAGTACGTGGCAAATTGCTCCCGCAAGGACGACACCGCCTCGTGCAGCTGCGTAAGCTGCGACCTAACATCATCGTCTACCGGGGCCACGGGAGGAGGCGGTGTCGGTGGAAATCTCTGCGTCGCCATGTGCAATGGCCCTAGGGAGCCGACTCCGTACAGGAACCCTTTCTTAAAGCCGCCGACGGTATCTACGAACAAGTCGTTCTGAGCAGCCAAAGAAGAGGGCGTCCGGAAGGGCGTCGTTTCACCGACATCCTCGGTGTCAGTTAACTGAGCCCGACTAAGGGCCTCACGATACGTAGCCTATCAAAAAAATGTGTTTATATTATAAGATTTACCTAAGTTGTAATCTAAATCCTATGTTTCACTAAGTTAAGTGTGAATCCTAAGTTTACCTAAGTTATAGTCCGAATACTTTTAATTCTAATGTTAATCTCATAAACATAAGTACTTACATCAGTCGCCTTGACCCTCTCGTCAACGAAGCTCCCGTCCTTCCGTCTTTTGTGCGTATGTTGGAACATGTCGTGCATGGTGACCGATTCTGGCGCCCTTCCCTCCTTCACCGCCCGTTGGGCCTGCATACAAAATTTTCGTAGAAACTAATTAACTCCTTTAATTAATAATACCTAATTCGATAGTGAAATAAATTTACGGTTGCTCACCAGATCTGCAAGTGTCGCTGCGTGGGACCTTGATCCCCCGTATGAAGGCCCGCGGCAGATCGGTTCACCTTCGCCTTCTCCGATTTCTCCTTGTACGCAGGGGTATCCATCATGCCTAAGAGGTCCTCATAATACTCCTGCCGGATCCAATTCGGCCTCGTATGCCCCATTTTTAGGTCATGAATCATATCCCGTATCTTCTTCGAGCAAGCGCTTCTGTAGGTCCTGCGGATCCCCTCCTCGCGATGGGGGGGGGCCACCAGTACGTTGTCTAACACAGAAAATCAATTATCATGTAATTTAAAAAATGGTTGATTAAAGAGTAACTAATAATTAACCAGAAGATATAGATATATACCCTCAACTCGTCGAGCCAGACGTACTGCACGTTTGGGGGCACCGACGAAAAGTTGAGGTAGGGACCGTGGAAGTTAGCCCTGATAATTTCTCCAAGGGCCCTGCCAACATTAAACGGAAAAAACCTACAAAGAAGAAACGACTGGATTATTAACTTGAATAAATGAAAGAAATTTAATAAATTAACTTAAATTTACTTACGAGGTCCCCGCGGGCCATAGCTCTCGTCGGAACTCGCCTCTCGGCCTCTCTGGTGCCGTCGGAGGATCCGCGGGTCCGCGTATGTACTCCCCAGTAACCGGATGGAACCGAGTATGGGGGTACTCCGGGGCCCACTGTGCAGTAACTGGGGCATCCCCTGGTGGATCCGCTGCTGGTGGTTCCGATAGCGGAACGGATCCGCTAGCAGATCCGGACTCATGCCTCGATGAAGTGGTCGATCGAGGGCGGGATGCGTCTGTGCCCGGGGTACTCTCCGGGTCGGGCTCGCTCGATGGGGTCACATCTCGGGAACTTTGAATGCGACCACGACCACCAGCACCAGTACGACCACGACCACGACCCGCACCACCACCACCACCACCACGACCAGCACCACGACCACGGCCAGCCATCATGACCTGTAAATAGAACACATAAACATAATTAACAATATAAAAGTGTAAATGGATATAAAAAACTAAACTAAAATATACATACCACCAGTAGGGAGACAAGTGCCGCCGCGACGAAAAAAACTAGGAGTGCCATCTGCAATAAGTAAATAATCGAATGAAAAAAAAACATGAATTCACGTAATTGCTTTTATGAGGTCAAACTTAATTCACGTAATTGGAAGTGTTTTTAATATACAACAATATTTAACCTAATCATCGTCTTCGTTCTCATCCTCGACCTCGTCTTCATCATCATCCTCCTCATCCTCATCCTCATCCTTATCTTCATCGTCGATTTCATCTGTATCCTCATTCCCATCAAATTCTTCTTCTTCTTCTTCTTCTTCTTCGTCTTCTTCTTCTTCTTCTTCTTCCTCAAAATTTGGGACAAGACGCCTCTTTCTCCCCTGGTTGACAGCTAAGTCTTGTGTATCAACCTCTTCCTCCCCTCTATTTTCCTTAACAATATCTTCAACATCCATTGTATCTGAGTGTTGTCCCAAGTATTGGGACTTTTCGATCTAGTCCTCTTGGTATGCTGGGTCTCCAACGTTGAATGTATTTCTAGATTTAATCTTGCATACTGCCCACCAGTCAAATCGATCTCTACGACGCCTTGGGTAGCTTGTATAGTAGACTTGAACAGCCTGATTTGCTATCGCAAATGTATCGGACCCTCTATACCTCCTGCGATGATTTATATCGACGAATCCAAATTGTTTATCTATTCTCCAACCGATATTTGGTGTCGTATCGAACCACTCACATTTGAACATCACAATATGCATATCATATGGGCCAGTATATTGTAAATCTACAATATCCCGAAGCACTCCATAATAGTCAAAGTCCGGCTCGTCGTCATAGACGATGCCTCTTATGCAAACACCGGAATCCTTGGTACTGATGCCGTCATTGATAAATTCGACATTTATAGCATTCTGAGTTGACTTAAACCTGAAGCCATTAACGACATAGCCTGGCCAAGTCTTTATTTGCTTCTTCGGTCCCAGTGAACGAACACTCTCATGAGTGAGTGTTGTTTCAGGCAATAAAACCTGCAAACAAATATTTATAATTTAAATGTTTCAGATTATATATTAATAATCTCAATTATAATCACAGTTACTTACGTATTTGCGAAACCATGACGGAAATGTACAATCAACCTCTCTTTGAAGTCCCTCATCGGTAATATCGGGTCTCCTCATTTTGACTTCATCTCTAAATACACTATTAGAGAAAATAAGAATATATAAGTGTAGTCACTTACTTCATCAAATTCGAGATTATAACGAGTGCAAGTGTACTGACTTACTTCTCCAAATCTCTCACTTCTTGTATGTTACAGTTTAACAAGACATATCGGTGAGCGGCATCATACTCGTCGTCTGTCAACCACCGTCTTTTACTAGCCCCAACATGCTTGCCCCTTACATTGAATCTTCCTCCATCCTCAACGTCCTCGTCATTCCTTTGAGGTCTATTTCGATTTGTTTTAACATGAGTATCGAAATAAATGGAACAGAAGTTTGACACCTCTTCGATAAGATATGTTTCGCATATTGAAGCCTCTATATGAGCTTTGTTGCCAACTTTCTTCTTTAGATGGTGTAGGTATCTAGAGAGACAAATTATCTTGAGAATTAAGAAAGAATTTTAAAACCCACTGAAATTCAGCTTAAATTATATCGATATTTATGTACCTTTCAAATGGGTACATCCATCGATAATGAACAGATGCACCGACACGGGCTTCGTATGCTAGATGAATCGGTAGATGCTCCATGTTGTCGAAGAAGCCAGGAGAAAATATTTTCTCCAACTTGCAAATTGTTAAGATAATCTTCTCCTCAAGTTCAACCATGTGTTGCACAGTCAACTTAGTTGAACAAATATCCCTAAAGAATATTGATAGTTCGGCCAACGGAACCCATACAGCAGAAGGCAATAACTCTTTCAAAGCAATGGGCAGTAATCTTTCCATAAACACGTGGCAGTCATGACTCTTCATTCCCGTTAGCTTGCGTTCATTGAGGTCAACGCATCTAGACAAATTCGACACATAGCCGTCGGGAAATCTTAAAGTAGATACCCACTTGCAGATTATTAATCTATCTTCCTTGCTCAATGTGTATTGTGCTATCGGCTTACTTAATTGTCCAGCAGCTCCCCTTTGTATCAAGTTCAGATAAGGACGCTTGCATATCTCGGCAATGTCTTGTCTTGCTTTTGGATTGTCCCCCGCCCCAAGCCCGCCGCCCAGCCCCTGACGCCCCCGCCCAAAGCCAGCCGCCCAGCCCCCGACGCCCCCGCCCCAAGCCCGCCGCCCAGCCCCCGACGCCCCCGTCCCAAGCCCGAATGTCCCCAAGCCCGCTGCCCCCGCTGCCCCTACGTCGACAAACCGCGACACAGAGAGAGAGAGAGAGAGAGAGAGAGAGGGGATTACCTTCGGGAGAGAGAGAGGAGAGGACGTCGACGCCGTTCACTGAAGCCGCGTGCGAGAGAGAGAGAGAGAGGGAGAGGAGAGAGATTGAATTTGGGGGGGAATGCGAAAAGTTCCCCCCGCCTTTTCATTTAAGTCTAGAACGTAAATTTAGCGACGGAATATCGACGGCTAATAATCCGTCGCCAATTAGTCGCTATTATTGATTATCCGACTGAATATCCGTCGCTACGTAGTCGAAGAAATGTACCGCCAAATTCCTACACAATTCCCGCCAAATAATCGACTACGTAGCAACGACTCGACATCCGTCGCTATAATACCGACAGTCTAGCGATGGATATGCGACCTTTACTCCCCCTAAAATTAAAATAAAAATGGCAAAAAATGTGTGGTCGGTAATCAGTCGGTGTGCGGCCACGAAACCGTCGCTAACGCCGACGGAAAAATTCCGTCGCTAAATATCCGTCGCTAATTGAGTGTATTTTGGTAGTATTATTCGTATTGCCATCTTGCCTAATCCAGGGTCTTAGTGTAATCAACATTCTATATCGGCGACAAGATAATATAATGTGATTACCCAAGCCCATTCCTACATCTTTGATACCATACGTCTTTCAACCGAAACTCAATGTACTCACCATCAATTCTTGGGATTTAGCATCTGTGTTACCATCTATTCATCAAGCTAAGACTCGATATACTCACCACCCAAGTATTTGTGACTTTTTCTTCACCTGTCATGTATTTCATAGTAACGACATACAAGCCCATAATTCATGAAATGATTCGAAGCACACAATCGATAAAATAATTCACAACAGTTCTCGGGTCATATGATTAATTATCTTTTCATTATCTTTTCAGATTCCATGCTAGATAGCATTTAGTAATTCAACAAGCAAACATAGCATACTAATCCTTTTATTAAGCGTGAAGCCAAAGGATCTTCGAAGGGCTCAACAATACTCGCATTCATAAGACGATTCCCCCTACAATCGCATAGCTTTCCAAGCGATCCCTCGCATAATCCCAAGTTCAACAAGGCTTTATCAAGCCAACCAGCCATCGTAATGCATCTTGCGGGTCGAGGCACTACAAGTCCTAATGCTTGGGTAGTTCCTAATGACTAATTACACTAATTAGAATTAATTACAAGGTTTAAATTCAGATTTTACCTATTGGGAGATGGATTCCCAATACAAAGCCAAAAAAGGACACAAATGGACACAACCTTCAAGAATGGACACCTCCTTCAAGCTTCTCTCCCTCTAGTGCTTCCTCATTGCTAATCCAAGCTCTAGTCTCCTTGAGATGACACTAGGAATGGGTTGGGAATTAATTTGGAAATGGTAGAGTTTGGGTTTTCTCCTTGAGATGACACGACCTTCAAGAATGGACACCTCCTTTAAGCTTCTCTCCCTCTAATGCTTCCTCATTGCTAATCCAAGCGATACCTCGCATATATATATATATATATATATATATATATATATATATATATATATATATATATATATATAACACACACACACACACACATACACACACACACACACACACACACACACATACACACACACACACACACACACACATATATATATATATATATATATATATTTTATATATATATATATATATATATATATATATATATATATATATATATATATATATATATATAATTTAGACCATTTTATTCATAGAAAAATAGGTATACAAGCATATTGATCCGACGTCAATAGTTACCAATTGTGTAACAGTTTCGTACCCGAAACAAATAATTTTAAATAAACAATAAATCTAAATTATTTTGTAAAATATATTATAATATGGATTTCATAATAAAATATACACAACATTTAATTTAGAAAAGTTTCATTAAGATCCGAGTCCAAAAAGACATATAGATCCTAGGTTTCTCGGTAATCCGACAATAATACGACAAACACGAATTTTACTAAAATATGAAATCTCAACCAAGTGGCACAAAGTATATGGAATAGAAATATTAGGATGTCTAGAGTACTGCCAAAAATATTTGAGAGGTCGAAGTGCTTCTCAAGTTGCCAAAAACTCGCTCGTAAAAGAATTGGTTCAGCCTGACACACGTTCGTAAAACGGACGCCCTGGCCAAACAATGCATAACCACGTAGGTGACCAATTGGAGATGAAAATAGACACTTAGGGCTTCATGTTAGTTTTGATTTTGCGGCAAACGAACATCATAAAGTCGAGAAAACACACTTACAAAAGTAGCATACCTGTTGTGACGAATTCAGCACAAGTCCGGTCGAACATGCGCTTGGTTTTGGAGGGGGAAAGGATATGGGGGTCCGGCCAAAATTTGGTATATATATAAATAATTAATATTTTAAGGGTTGAGATTTGATAGGAATTGGTTTGGTATGATTTGATTGAGATTTGATAGAGACTTCAAAAGATATGCAAGAAAAGATTTGAATTGTTTAAAAAATAGAAACGAAAGATTTGATTGGGTTTAAACCTATTGTCTATACAAAATCTAAATAAAATCTATCTAAATTAATCCTAGTAGGTTATGACAACCTAGTATATTCTCTACCAAGGCTAGTTGGACTAGTTTGGGCCAGCATGATTTATTGAATCGAAATAGGCTCCGAAAGTAAGAATTGGATCTTGTGTGCCATTAAAAATAAATAGTACATAAGAACTCAATAAAGTGGGACACTATTGACATGTGTGTAGTAGGCTCGAAATAGGTCAAAATCATATATTGGATCAAAAAGTTTGAATCGAGTTTGGGTCTCAAATCGGAATTGAAAAAATACATTGAAATTACGACGAGGGATAAAATGACCATTTTGACCCGAAAGTTGTGAAAAAAAATATAATGCAAAATAGCACGTTTGAGTGGGACATGATATGCCTAAACGAAGGTGGACTCGTCTAGAACACGAATATGAAACTTGTTTCAAAAAATTGGTTAATACTACTTTCAAAAATTAAAGCTACATTAAAGTGTATTTATAATCAAAATATAAAATAAAATATGGTTTAATAAATAAAAATCATATTAAATAAATAAATAAATCCCCAAAAATTAGAGGGCTTACAACTAGTAGGCAGCAGTGGATCCCAACATGTCTGCAAGAGGGTCCATCGATAGATCAACTGCAAAATGCACAAACATGAAGTCGGTAGAAATGCATAAAGAAATATGCGCAAAAATGCTTAGATTCCTACACAGAAAGGATAAACCTATGCTCATTTTATAATTGACAAAAACTCTTGGAAGTGCGCATGATGTTTAATTCCATCCTGAAAGAGGAAAAAGTACACATGACGGCTACTTCCACTCTGAAAGAGGGACATGTGCATATGAATGCATGTCTTTATGATCCGCCATTTCTTTTCCTTCTCATTTTCTTCTTTTTTATGAATTACAATGTGCATGTAAAAGACAAAGAAAGAAAGAAAAAGTAGAAGAATGTTGTCACGTACCCCTAACGACGGGCTGAGCTTTCTCATGAGGGATGCTCTCGCTTGCGGCGTATTCAGATGTTCCCTCGTGGGCTGAGCAGCTGCATGACCACCCGCGAGTGGATTCATCAATGTACGAGAAGATGAAGACACTCCTTTGCCTTCTGACTCATTCCTTCTTGACTAAGGAGCTTTGGGAGCTATGTGTAGGGTTTGGAAACTGAGAACAAAAGATTTGAGCTAGGGTTTCTGAGAACATGAAGCATTTTGAGAGTTCGTAAAGAGTCACTCTCTCCTAAAGTTGTTTATTTATATACAATAGACAGACCCTTCGGCTGCTAAAGTAACATCTCGGGTATCCATGTAGTAAATCATGCTAAAAGATCATACTCCGAAAATCGTGATCGATGACGATTCAGAAAATGAGCAACCACATCAGCGAGCCGTTAAGATTTTGCTCAAGAGGTGTACACCTAACCAGAATCCTGCCCCCTGTGCTTCTTTCAAAGTATTTCAAATCTAAGTAAAAAGTTTTAATAACTTTCAAGGGGGTCTTGTCGAAGCATACAAAATATGCGTACAAAGACGTAAAGGAACAGAGGCGCAATCACCTAGAGTCTGGATCAGAGGCGTATTTTTGGCGTACTTAACATAGAGAAGTAAGCATACTTTCTCTATCATTGTCACCTCATCATGGGACAGACTAACGACCGTCATATTGGCACATTGACTGAAGAGATTAGGTGCATTTAATGTTGAAGATCTTATGCACGTCGAGCCATTTTGTCGTTTAGTGGCTAGTGTTGCTACTTTACCAAAAGTAAGCCAGTATTGCTACTTTACAAAAAGTATGCCAGTGTTGCTACTTCACCAAAAGTATGCCAGTGTTGCTACTTCACTAAAAGTGTGCTAGTGTTGCTGCCTCTCCAAAAGTATGCATATTTCCAACCGACAGTGTGCGGTTACAAATACAAGAAGATTATGTGTACCATAATTTTCATGGACCGTATGCAAGTAGTTGTCACCATGATCTAAGCTCTCCGCTTAGAGGAAGCCATATGTCAGGTCGACAGTAGTTTGTGCGCACATGACCATACAATCGCTTTGAGTGCTATAAAAGTGGAATCAGTGCCATTCTATGGCACACGCTGTCAGCCCCTGTTTTTCAAATTTGGTTTAATTAGTGTAAATTAGATGTTAATGACCTATTTAGCTTTAAAATGATTTATTATAATTATTGGAAATTTTTCTAGATTTTTTTTAATAATTTTAAATGAGTTTTAATTACTAAAAATATAAGTTTGCAATTTTACAAAATGTTTTAAAATAGTTTTGCAATTATTTAGATTGTTTAATTGCTGTTTGCAATTTTCTAAATGTTCTATGCAAATTTATTTTGCATATAAACCGAGCGGGAGGGGATTTGCAAATTCATTTTTGCATTAGTTAATGGGAGGGACCTATCTGTTATTTCCTAAAACCTAGGGGCCTAATTGCTAAACCACCGTCACCCCCCCCCCAACGTTCTTACCTGCCCCCGACGACCGTTGACGAGCGACGACTGCCACCGCACGGCCGACCTAGCCATTGAAACCGACCTCTCCCCCTATAAATACCCCCCCAGACTAAACCCTAACCCTAGAACACCACCACGACCCCCCACATCGCCGCCTCCACTCTTTCTTCCCCGACGAAACCCTAATCCTAACCCTAACTCCGACGATCACCCTAGCGCCACCTCCACAGCCGCCTACACCACCATCGACCACCACCATCCAGTTCGCCACGTCAAGGCAAGTGTAGCGCCACCCCAGCGCCGCGACGCCGACGCTTCCTCCGCCCTGTCGCAACATCAACAGCCCGTTCGACTTGGACACGTACGTGTCAGTTCTGTTTTGTGTCGAATTTGTGTCTCGTACTCACTTATGTGACTCGCCAGGACACGAGCAAAGCGATGGTAAGTCAGGACACGGCTGACTTGGGTCGTGCGTGTCGTGCATGGCCAGGACACGGGGACTCAGCCGTTCTTCGTGTCCCTAACAGTCAGGACACGAAGTTTGGGCTATCGGGTTAAAACCCGTTAACATAATTCTAACCTAAAACTAACTCTAATCCATTCCCTAACACAGACTCGGGCTGACCCCCTGGCCAGCCCGAGCGCGCTAAGACTCGACCCCTTTGCCTTGGCCGAGTTCGAGCTCCCCCTTCCCTGTTTTCTTTTCTTTTTGTTTTGTTTTTGTTTTATTTTATTTTATTATATATGTATATATGTATATATATATATATATATATATATATATATATATATATATATATATATATATATATATATATATATATATATATATATATACTAAATATAAAAAATATATATATATATATATATATATATATATATATATATATATATATATATATTATATTTAGTATATATATATATATATATATATATATATATATATATATATATATATATATATATATATATATATATATATATATATATATATATATATATATATATATATATATATACTAAATATAATATATATATATATATATATATATATATATATATATATATATATCTATCTGTGTGTGTGTGTGTGTGTGTGTGTGTGTGTGTGTGTGTATAAAAATATATATACATATTTATATGTGTATTTATTATATGTATATATATATCCCTTATATATATATATATAAATATCTATATATTTATATGTATATGTATAAATATTATTGTTGTATATTTATATATGTATTTCAAATTCTACCTTGTACAAAATATTATTATGTGAAATTTCACAAGTTATTTTATTGTATATTTTGTGACTTGCAATTTTACCACTTTAAAATATATTATTTATATTTAAATTCCTATAATTTTATCGATTATGACCAATTGATGTCCAAACCTAGCATGGGTTTTTGGGCCCAATTGTGTTTAATACATTCAGAGTTTGTACAAGTCATATTGGACTTGATTCATGGCTCTGGGTCATGTATATGGACTTCGGTTCAATTTCGAATACATGGACAAAATAGTAAATAATTAATTAATTATTTTCCAGAAAGTGTTACTTGCTATTTTTGAATTTTTATATATATTTTAAGTGCTGTAAAAATCTGGAAAAATTGTATTTAAATACTATGTTAATTTAGATAATTTACTATAATTTTTCCAGTATTTAATAAGTACTTTTGGTATTTATAAAAATGGAAAAACAGAACTCATTTTCAGGATACATATGTTTGCTGATTTTTAATAAATATTTATGAGGGTTTATAAATTCCAAAAAAATTAGTATAAATTTCTATAATTAACAAGAATCATTTTGGTACTTTATTTCAAAAAAATTTGAGCTTTTTGTCTATCTCAAAAATTGTTGGAACACAGTGTACAGTTTGATTTATTTATTGAATAATTACGACTTTCAATGTTTCGTGTTGTTTTGAGTTATAGACGTATTGGACCTCACCCCGCACTAGTATAAAGGTCCTAGAAAGTTAGTTTGGGTATTGTGTCTTCCCACATTGGTCTTCTATGCTAAAGTCATCATTTGGCTAGGTGTCCAGTCAGAAAGTTGTGTTGCACCACTAGTGTCTTAGTGTTTAACTTAGTATAAAAACTAAGTTTATGTGTTATTTCTACAGTGACGAATCACCAGGCATCTATAGCATTTCTATCACTGCTTTGCTTTTCTAAAGGCAAGTACTTCTACAAACTTTATATACTGTTACAACAATGAACTGCGATTCCAACCATGTTAAATGCTGATTCTTGGGGTAGCAAGTTAAAATCTTCACATGTTGTATTTATTTTCAGTCACTACCATGCTTAGAACAGTCTTTATATATCTTTCACATGAGTAGAATCTGGGTTATAGGGAAACTGTTAGTAAAGTACGTGATCATGTCCCCTTCTCCGTATGTATTTACCGAGTAAAGTTTCATTTTATATGATTACTGCGCCGTAGGCTTTATCTCAAAGCGAATTTGTGCGTATGTACATCTATCGCCGTATCACTTGTACGAAAGTACATTTCATTATGTGCCTCTGCACATTGTACACCTATTGACGATCACGTGCCTGCTACAGTTTTAAACATTACATATACATCTGTCTCTATGACATATGTGTCCTTGCCATGATAGATTATGATGTGCCATGTTTCCAGTTTATTCCTCTTATGTTCATTTCATGTTTCGTATATTAGTTTGCTAGAATCAGTACTTGCTCCCGTCCTGACAGGATAACGTTGTAGGTATTCTTACTAAGGAGGAGTTGCTCAGCGATTCCTATTATGGAGTTGCTGCCGAGGACCAGGCCTTGTCTTACGAGGATGTACCTGCGGGGAAACTCGTCTAGTTGTCTATTTACTTTGGACTTTTGAGAGCAGTCATGTATTAGACTATATATTTTGTGACTTGGACCTGTATCCAGCTTTACATTATGGACTTGTACTTGAAAGTTTCTTATATACGAGATGACTTTTGTGTTTGGGAACAATTCTGACTCTTTATTATTTCTAGAACTGTTAGCACATTTTAGTCTTACCTTGATATCTTTGGAACAGCTTACTACGCTTTATCTCAAGCGTAGGCTGGACATGACTCGGCCCGGCCCAACAATTTGGGTAGCGGATCGTGACACACGCATACAAAGATAAACATATATAGAGAAGTCTTGCATGTTGTAGCCAGAGTCTTCTTATTGTCAAAGTTCTCTAAGTGTTCATTTCTTCTTCGTGTGTCCTGTAGTCTAAGGAGTAAAGTGCTCGACCACAGATCAGATCTCTATAGCTACTAGTTTCCTAAATTTGTACTTAGATTCTTGTATAGGTTTTTGTACTCTTCTTTCAAAGTTAATAACACAAAAGTTCTTTACTTTTTTTGTTAATGGCAAACAACAACACAATTTTTGACAAAACGATAAGGAGTGATTATAATAGAAAATCTACTTAAACAACCACGCAACACAATTTTTACACCAACAACTACCATGTGGGAACGCAACCCACGTGCAGTACCAGCGTTGTTCGTGCTGCGTTGCTCTGCTGCCACGCTACTTGTGCTGTTCTGCGCCTCCGTGCTGCTACACTCGGTGCATATGTGCAAAATACAAAGTGCATGATCAAAGCACCAGTTTGCACCCTTCGCTCGAGCCCAAGCTTGAGTTCGAGTTGCTAAGCCCCTTCGAGGCTTATCTTCTAAGAGAAATCCCAAAGAATTAGTGGCAAAATTAAGAATATTTCTAAGGTGTCTTGGTCCTTGCCCTCTAAAAAATACCACATCATGCCAACCACATGTGCTACTACTCCCTATGTGCACAAGTCAATCAAAGAATAATCTTATATTGAAATACACATTTGGGGTTGCCACATAGATGTAGGACTATTTTCTAAAGTTTAAGATCAAAAAACCCCAACATATTTTATGTATAATTGGTGTTGTTGGGTGAAAGTGTGTATTACAACATGTGATATTCTTCATTATGTGGGGATGTTGTTTCCTTCTTGTTGTATACTTGATGCGTTTCCTTTCTTTTTTGTTGAGACCTTGTTTCCTTCTTATTGCTATCCTACCAGCATATGATAAGAAAATTATACTCTGAATTTTACATTACAATTTTTGTGAAAATGCATCATTTACAATTATGTTTTTGCCTCATATGTGCATATATTCTACTTTGTGTGTTATGATTGTTTTGCTTCTTTGATATATTGAATTGCTCTTTATCATTGTATCATTGTTGAGTTATTAATGAGACCAAATGTGTTCTCTTTACCTAGACGACTTTGTATGCATAACACTACTTCATTGTTCAATGTTATTCTACTGCTACTTTGGTCATGAGAGCTTCTAGAAATAGCTCGTGGACTATGACATTCAGATTTGTCCATGTGTAGGCTATTATGAAGCAAAATTATAGGTTATGATCAATCCTCTAAGGTTGTAATAATATAAAACTATTTGTTTTTAAACTTTTTACTATGACTTTATTTACTCTCTAGTGTTTGTTGTAAACTGGCTCCATTTTTTTAATTACTTCTCATTTTATTATTTTAGAGGAAATAACATATAACCTTGTCATGATTGTTCTTTTTAGAGATCCTTGCTGTATAATTCTCCATTTTATGTTGATCTATCACTTCTAATGTGATTAGTTTGGGAGGAAATGACATAGTTCTTTGAGTTTCCTATGTTCATTTTTGAGACAATTGGTTGTGTGAGAAGATAGTAATATATTATGCATGGGCTATGGTGATCGTAACACATAGAAAGCCACTTCTTTGTTTTTCTTGCCAAACAAAAGAAGTATGAAAGTTTTACTTCCGAGTATAACTCTATGTTTTCTACCAAACAATGGAACTCTTCAATACCTCACTTTCAGGAGACAAGCTAAGCTACAATGAAACAATTTTTGTAACTCGAATACAATACACATACATAAGATGGATTCATCACTCTCACACTTACAATGACTTTCAGCTAGGGTGAGCATTACTCGGTTTTGGACCGAAAGTCGAATCTTATAAGAGATTCGGTTCGAATTTGAAAAAAAATGGTTCGATTTCGGTTTTGAAAATATGATTTTTTTTATTCATTTTCAGTTTCGATTATGGGTTTCGGTTCAAAATTGAAATTTGTATAAGACTTATGTAGTTATGTAAATACCTTCAATTCTTTGCATATTTATGATTAAAAATATGTATATTTTGAAAAACAACAATTCTATGTATGCGTTTTGAAGCTTGTGTAATTCAACAACTAGTCCAATTTTGGGCTCAAATTTGAAATACAACAAACATATGTATAAAATTATATATTTTAAATATAATTTAACCACAATTTCAACTCTGGATACGACCTATTAAACAATAGAAATAAAACAATCGAACAAATTTGAATAAACCAAATTTATTATATCGGTTCGACTAGGTTTGATTCGGTTATGATTAATTTTGGTTCGGTTTTGATTTTAAAATTTTAGTTTATTCGATTTTGACTATTTGGATTTGGTTGAAACTGAATAAATCGAAGCCTCACCCCCATAATTACTTTTAGCCATCCAACATGCGCTTTAGAGCATCAATAGTAGATGGAGCTGAAAAATACATTTTGAGGCCCAAATTTATAATAAAAAACTAAATATAGAATGTGTTGGGTTTGTATGAGAATCATAAACAAATATAAATCTCGAGACTTGAATGAGATGAATGGATATAGACCCACGTGTCATCATTCTCTCTCTTCAGAAAAATAATATAAAATCTAGAATCTAAAAATTAGGGCTCCAAATTAAATCTTACTATTGTACAAAATGAGTTCCTACATTCTGAATGTAGAGATTCTGAAGTTCAGGCTATAGCTCATGTGAATGGGACGGAACCATTATGAGACTCTAGTTGAACCTTATTATTCTACAAAATGGACTCCTACATTTTGAATCTAGAATATAGAAATTAGCCTAAGAGCATCAATAGTAGATAGAGCTCAAATTTGCATCTTGAGGCTCAAATTTGTAATAAAAAATATTAACGTAAAATGAATTGGGCTTGTATGAGAATAATAAATAAATAAATCTTGAGGTCAAAATAAGATAAATAGATATAGACCTATATTTTTTTTTCCAAAAATAATTTAAAATTTAGAATTTAGATATTGGGGCTCTAAATTGAGCCTTATTATTCTACAAAATAAATTTCTAGATTTTGAATATAGAAATTCTGAGACCCGACTATATTCTATTGGAACAGAACTATTATGGAGTTCTAATTGAATCTTGTTATTGTAGAAATTGAACTCCTATATTGTGAATTAAATATAGAATCTAGAAATTGAGATGAGCATTACTATTGATGCTCTAGCCACTTTACTTGGGGCGCCCAAATGACAAAAGCATGTTCTTGTCATACTGACGAGCCATGTAGCAGTACCCCCACCGCCTACCCCACCATCCCCTGTGCTATGGGCGATGTGGAAGGATTTTAGAGGGGGAGAAGAGGAGGAGAGGCCGAGAGGGTTAAGGGAAGGAAAAAAGGATTTTTGGAAAGTAAAGGGACTGTCTGGTCTTAAATTCTTCATCATCTCCTTCCAGCAATTAAGTTACTGTGAAAAAAAATATTGATCAGGTGCCCTCCAATTCCTCTCTCGGCATATCTACAAGTACAAAAACAAAAGAAATTATAAAAGAAGAGAAGGAGAAGAATCAAGAAGAAAAAAAAACTGGATGAAATAGCAGCAAGAAGAAGAGGAAGACCTTTGGTAGTTTCGGAGGTGAGTCCTTTTTTTTTTTTTTTTGATGATTGAGTATTTTCTCAATTTCTGCCATTGGTATGCCAGCATAATTATCCGTTTTGCTATTATTTTAGGGGAAATTTGGATCTGATGCCATTTCTAGGTTAAGTGTGTAATCAGCGATTTGGTAGAATTTTAGTAGAGAATGTTTTCTTAGGGTTATTGGCTTTGTCACTCACCAATCCCATTTTGAATTAGGTTAAAATAAAATACAAACAAAAAAAGAAGAAGAAAAGAAGAGAAAAGAATGTACGCACTGTTTGTGGATGAACTCATCCCAATCCAATGGCTCATACAATAATTTCTCCTGCTGTTGCGCACTGATATCTCGGTCGTTACACAGTCGTAGTGTTAGTAATTGTAATGTTAGTCATGGAATTGTATTTTAGTTTTATAGGTGATGTTGGGAACTGCATAATCCTTTTAACTATGCGAGGTCTTTTCCATGCACTCCTTGACCTAACCAACGCAGCCCCTCCGGATGCTCTGTTAAAAATTAGTTTAGGCCATCAAAAGGGAAAAATTTCTTTTCGCGGTGTCGTTGAACATTTTTCTTAGCCGATCCCAGAAATTTGGGATAAAGGCTTTGTTGTTGTGGTCTATGTTGTATTGAGCGCTAGACGAGACAAGGCGACAGCCCACCCACCTCGCCTAGGTGCGTCTAAGCGCCGCCTAGGCGCCCGTCCAGGATCTATCTGCTCTTCTGCAAATATGTATACAATAAATATATAGTATAACTAATAAGCAATAAGCATTAAGCAATGCGGAGTTTAAATAATATTTATTGTATACAATAATTATGTATACAATAAATATGTAGTATAATTAATAAGCATTAAGCAATATGTATTAAGCTAGGCGCCTTTCTTCCCCCTCTGGTCGACCCAAGGCGGGCGCTTAGGCGAGCATTGCCTCACACATGAAATTTTTTCCCAGGTCGAGGCGAGCCTTCTCCGACCTGCACGCCTAGGCCGCCTAGGCGCGCCTAGGCATCGCCTGTGACAACATAGGTTGTGGTTGAATGTTATTCAACAATTTTGTTAGGTTTTGTGACCCTAAAGCTTTCAAAATCCCAAATTTGTTTAACGTACTTGTATCTTCACCTCCTGCTCCACGTAGACCCTAATTGCTCATCTTCCGACCACTACAACATGACAATACACAACCAGTTCTTTCACCCTTCATCCTCCTACAACCGTGCTTAGTTCCTCCAAGGTTGCAACTCCAGCAATTCCTCATTCATTCTCTAACAACAACTCACATCATATATCCAAGATAGGTGACGAGGTAAAGGTTTTTTTTTATACCGATTCCATCTTTCTACCACTTTTTTGATACATCAGTGCTGTTTACCACTCACTATTGTGTTGACTAGTGTTGTATGTCATCACAGTGCATCCATAACGTGCCATACAACATACTGCCATGACTGAACAATAATGTCCCTTAGGCCACGTTTGGTTCGCGGAATTGGAGACTTGGGAAATGAAAGTGATTCCTTTCCTTTATTTGGATGCCAAAGGAAATAAGGAGGAATGAAATTTGATTCCCAAGAGGAAGGGAAAAAAGGGGAAAAGGTGGTTCCTCCCACCAACCTAAGGATTCATTTCCCCCCTCTAAGGATTCAATTTTCCTCCCAATTTTCTTGGCTTTTCCAAACACCGGAAAGGAAATGGATTGGAATTGCAATTTCCCAAAGGAAATGAAATATCAAAGAATCAATTTCATTTCTTCCCTTTCCGCGAACCAAACGAGGCCTTAGAGTATCACATTGATGTGGAAACCAAACAAAAGTTGTGTGTTTGCCTACTTTGACCAAAATTCATGCATCCACCCATGCTTGGGAGAGTCCATTGGAGAACTCTTCCATATGAAACAGCCTCTGTAATGATTCCTTTTTATTGAATAATGTTTGTATAACGTGAGCTTTATCCTGTGACATACAAAATTTTGTAGTTCATATGACTACATCATAGTCGTCACTATGCAAACCTTCTTCAATCAAAATGGGGATGACTATGGAGCATAAGAGAGGGATAAAATTTCTATGACCGGCCATCGACCTGACATCAACCTAGGTGGTCAATTGGCAGGTAGGTAGACCTACCTTGTTTAAGCTCATGTAACCAAGAAGTACCCTCAAAGTCTCTGGACTATAGACAAAGAGGTAAAGATAATACAAAAACGAATTGCATTCATCTCTATGACTCATTAAGCCAAAGGTTGAAAAGGAATGACAATCCTGAAGTCCATATGGTTATGCACAATAATACACTAGGAAGTATCATAGACGATTGTCGTTTGATATGTGAGCTTGTTTTGCAAGGCTTCTTCCTGTCTTGACGCTCTAATAAGAAAAAGAAATTACTTGCTCTAATAAGTAAAAAAAGAAATAATTGAATATTGATGCCTATGTTGTTTGGGACGGGACGCTAGGCGGGACGGTGGGGTATAAAGTTAGAAGAGCGGGACGGGGTCAAGGCGCACTAAGGGTACCCTCCCTAGTATACACTATGTAAATTTTGTCTCTCATGCCAAAAATCAAATTAATTGATAAAAGTAAACCTTAGCATTTCATAGTCTCAATATATATTGTATGTTACTAAATGCTAGAAGTAAAAGCAAATTAATAAGCATAGTCTCACAGCTTAATAAAATAGAAAAAGAACAAAAAAAAGATTGACATACTTTTGAGTCTTTGAGTTGGTGTTGAACTTGATGGCTTGTTATCTTGATTCCTTAAAAATGAAATGATGAACTTGATGAGGCATGAGATGATGGAGAACTAGAGAATGTCTCCTAGGATGATGAAGAAGGAAGCTCAACAGTTGGTGGTTTGGGTTGCTAAATATTCTGCGGTCAAATATTTTTTGTAACTTGTAATTAAGTTGTAATTTTTAAACAATTTATTATTTAAGTCCATGGTTATAGGATTATTAAATTTTTGAGTCTCTAGCATATTACATAATTATACTCAAGTCCCTGGTCTCATCCATTTGTAATTCCTTAGTAACAACTAACAAGTCAACTTATTTACAAAAATACCCAACCCAGTCACCGCCTCGATCTGGACGGATCTTCCATGCGCCCAAAGACGTTTTGGGAGCAGCATCCTTTTACTTCTTACTGCTGCACCACTGGTCTCTACTGCAATTGTCCTAATCTCAGTTAATCTGTGTCAGGTACAAGCTACCTACACATTACCTAGAATTCATTTGTCACTTTTATTCTATTATTCTTGTACTTGCTTGTCCGTCCAACATTCTTGATGTTGTAATTTACCTGTGGGCGTGCCATGTTACTATATGTCAGAGGATCAACTATTCCACCTACTTTTATATTAACTTTATATTAGGACAAAAGCCTTAAAATTGTCCAGCAAATGAATCTTTATGAATATATTTGTCTGATTTTATTTATGCCCATAATGACGGCCTTATGAATCAATGATATTACTCCGAAATTTTTGACAATTATCTCAAACTTGAATGCCATTTCTGATGCGAATTTCTGTAAGTTTGTTTTATGGAGCTAGTAATAAGGACATCTCTTACATGATTACATCTGTAGAGTGCCCATGCTTCCTAGATCCACTGTTGTCTGTCGTGAAACTATATGACATGGAACATATTTTGGTGTATGCTTGTACATTTTGGAGTAGCAACCCTTGTTCTAGTAGTAGTATATTTTTTAGTGTCTTTTTCGTGTCCAATGCATTTCCAATACCACGTGACACGGACATGACAATTATTTTGGAGTGTTCCTTAGTTTATTTAAACGGACGATAGATGTCCAGGACAAAAGTTATAATACATTCATAAATATACATATAATCTTAGCCCAAATGATACCTTTTCTTACTGGTATTATACAAAAGTGATCAGGGAAAGAAAGAAAAAACTTCCTATTTGTAGAGAAGGAAAGGTTTGGAATTGTTTGTTCCTTCTTAATGGATGCACATAGATCTGAGGCTGTTAGTATGCATTGAACACACGATATTTTGCAACTGATAGTTGGCCCTAGAGGTATCAGATCCTTACTAAATTATACTGACTTAAATCCTTACTTTATATTAGTAAGTAACACAGAAATAGTTTGTAAATCTTTCCTGAATCATTACTGAGAAATTGAGATTACTTATGTATGTCTTGTCCATTATCACCTATATTATAGTCTTTCCTAAATCTGTTCTGTAAAAATGGAATTAATGCAGTAAACTCTTTCCTAAAAAGAATCAATGATTTCATCTACATCTTTGAGACATTGGTAAAAATTATAAAGATTGTCTTCATTAATGGATGATTACCAAAAACTGTTTGAAATATTATTGAATTAGTTTGGAAAAGTTCTAGAAATTTGCCAAAGTGGTGACCTTCCTTTCCTTCCCAAATGAAGAATCTATGAAGTAACTGAAACACCCTTGTTTTTGCTTCTTATTGGAATTAAATGCACTTATTACTCCTGGTTACCTCACTCCCTCCGACAGCAGCAACACCACCGAGTGCGTACCTGCCTCTCCTTCTCCTCTTTCTCTCTCTCTTTATTTTTTTTAAATTTCTAGTTACAATATTGGTGGATTCAGCCAGTTCCCGACAATTGACCGATACCCATCTTTATTGTTTGATACTGTCATGAATTGGCTTAGACCGATCCATCGGTGTGGTTTCAGATCTATTCCATCTTCTCCTGAGCCAAACTAGGCAAAGCAGACAAGTTCCGGCGGATACTTAAAACCTTGCGAAGAAGCACATAGTTTAAGACATCGTCTAAGGAAGGGTTACTCTAGGGCTTTTTATTTCTGAACATTCTAGGTATGTTCTAGACACCTGTTCCCCTTTAGTGCAAGCATGTGATGCACTTACCCTCCATGTAATCTACTACAATTGCTATACCCATCAATACACCCCCTCTTCCCTAGCACGCGTAAACTTATCTTTCACATAATTTAAGAGCTGTCCTTATAAGTTTTTTTTAATGTATTCATTGTCTTGTTGTCCTCTTCCACTTTTCTCATCTTCTTAAGGTGTCCAAGGTTCTTTCTGTTGTAGTTTAAAATTTCTTCATGGGCCGTTGATCTTATCCAACACAAATGATCATTTTGTCAAATAAACTCTCAGTCTAATGTAAAGCACAGGCTGGGAACATGAAATACGGGGAAACTTAAAATTCAGGCTGAAGTGATCAAATTCCCTGGAATTTCCAATTCAGAATTTCAGAAAATAATTTTAGCAGAATAATCAATGTAAATATATTTATAGCCAAGGATAAATAATTTACAGTAAATAATATATGTATCTGGGACTTCAGAACCAATTCAAGCAAGCAATTGTTATACCAACACTAAGAATCCGAAATTAATGCTGGCAAATGAAGACTTCCTGCATTGAGACCAATAAAGTAATTTGGTTGTTAAGATATACTTAACCTGTGATACGATATTTCTAATATAAAATTCAAACGAAGATAACAAGGACAAAGGAGACACGAGGTGGAAAAGGAAGAGAAAATGCCAGACCTGGGACAATACTTTCTCTCCTTGTTATACAGGGATTGGCATTGTGATGAAGAAATTAATGAATTGAATACTCTCGAACTTTTGTTGACTGTTACTTGTTAAAGGAACACTCCTTTCCTTGTCATCTCATGATGCCTCCAAGGTTGTCTTAGTTCATCTGACTTTTTTTCTTCCATCCCATCATTTTAGTCTCCTTCATACTTTTTAGTAGTTTCATCGACTTCTCTATGATAGTTATCATTTGTTGGTTCTATCTTGACATTAGAATCCCTATATATGGTTTTATAGGTTTTCCTGTTGGCATTTGATTGGAGCAGTATTGTGAAAAGTATCCGCCTAGAGTGCCCACTGCCCAGTCCCCTTCACATAAAAATCCGTGCCAGTCGGGGCCAGCCTGATCTGTTCTAGAGCAGCCTGACCCGTATTTGGTACCAGGCACCTAGCAAAGCCTCACCTTACTCTCCCTAGGTCCTGTTTTAGCCCGCCGAGGCCCCACCTAGGTTCTAGTCCAAGTGCTAAGCAATGGTGCTTTTTATTTATATTCATTCTTCATCAAAGTGAATGGATGGTGAATAATGGTTGGTTCATTTGTTTAGGTACATATTTATTCAATTCTTTTAGTTTGTCTGTAGTTGATTTGACTTCTTAACTGTTAAGCAGATACTTCCATTGATTTATAGTTAATATTTACTCATCCAATTTTTAGGTTTATCTTGTGATTGTGCGTGTGTGCGCACACACACATATAGATTTATTGGAGAAGGTAAATTTTATAGATAAAAGAACACATTACATGCTACCTCAGACTCGCCCCCGTTAAAATTATTACCCGATTACAGTTTAAGTCACTCTCATCTCATACATCTAACATACAAACTCATATGCATAACAATTCTTCATCAAAGTGAATGGATGGTGAATAATGGTTGGTTCATTTGTTTAGGTACATATTTATTCAATTCTTTTAGTTTGTCTGTAGTTGATTTGACTTCTTAACAGTTAAGCAGATACTTCCATTGATTTATAGTTAATATTTACTCTACCAATTTTTAAGTTTATCTTGTGATTGTGCGTGTGTGCGCACACACACATATAGATTTATTGGAGAAGGTAAATTTTATAGATAAAAGAACACATTACATGCTACCTCAGACCAAGGTTGTAAAAATCGCTAGTCGGCAGCTAGTCGGTTTGTGGGGACTACGGATTAATCGGACTACTCGAGGACTAGTCGGGGACTAGTCGGTTTAGAATTTTTAATGAATATATATGTAATATGTTATAAAAATATTTTTAAAAATAATATGTTAATTGTTGAACTTTTAGTTATTGCAGTGCATTTTCTTATTCATTATTTTGCACAAATTTCTATTTCGATAAATCTTTAAATAATATGTTAACAACTTACTATTTTGCACGGAGAGTTACAGCCGCAGTAGCAAGCAAAAGAAAAAAAAAGTAACAAGCAAAAATTAAAAAAAAAGCCACAACAACAGTAGCAAAGAGATAACAAAGAAAAAGTAAAAATAAAAAAAAGAGTAGGCTAGTCATTTTTTTCAAAAATAGAAAAAAGGCAGCAACAAAGTAAAGAGTCGACGGCGACTGCCTTGATGAAGTCGACGGTGGCCGACAAGTGACTAGTCGGGGACTAGCCCCTAGTCGAGTCGGCGGCGGTCGACTAGCGACTAGTCGGGGACTAGTCGGCCGCCTAGAGGGATTTTTACAGCACTGCCTGCCTCAGACTCGCCCCCGTTAAAATTACTACCCGTTTACATTTTAAGTCACTCCCATCTCATACATCTAACGTACAAACTCATATGCATAACAATTCTTCGACCGCCAGGTTTGTCCTCGCACTCCGTCGTATTAATGGATTCGCCAACTAGACTACTCCCTTCTTTCACAATTGGTTGATCTTATGAATCCGACTCTTCTCAGCATTAGCATTCTGTATTAGCTGGATCCACTCAGGGTCATCCCGAGTCAGGAATTTGTCAGCCCTCTCATCTCTCGCACCTTCCTCCTCTATGCCCAACATGTCTCCCGCACTAGCGTCCACTTTCTTATCTTTTCCGTGTGCAATGGCCTCAGAGCTTGGGATTCCTCTGATTTTAGGTACTAGGTACATCAAAGGCGCTCACCGACAGTCCTCTGATTAGAGTAGCAGGCATGTCGGAGGAACTCCTCTGCACACCCTCCTCGATGTCATCCTCTCTTGAGGTTTTTGTCATGAGGATCGAAACTTGAGAAGCCTTGGGTTAAGTCTCCCATTCTGATGGGTCTCTTCACAAGACACAAAGTTTTGATCCCGCCGAGGCAACCCCATCCTGTCTGTCAAATGACAACTTCTTTGGCAACATATCGTTAGTTTGCTGACTTTCTTCCCCTCCACCTTCCCTTAGTACTTTTTTTAGTTCTTCCCGGATGGACTCCCTATATGGGTCTGGACAGTCTGGTGCCAGATGTATTGTTCCATTCCACATGGTGCATTATGATGGTTCATTAATTCGAAGAAGTATTAAATTGAGTTTGGTTTCATGTGCAGGCTTTGCGCAGAGTTCTCTGAGGTCGATATTTCGTCCCGTTACAGATGGATGATCCATAGTCAGCATCGAAGATGGATTAGTGGGTTAGTTCAGAGTAGTACATAGATAGCGGGATTTGGGCAGTGGTGCAATCTTTCTTAATTTGATCGGGTCGGATGATTGAGAAGAACGATATGCTCATATGTTTATACCAGTTAAGAAGATCGTGCATCGCGCTGGATCACATGGTTCAATAATCAGACTGTATCGACTTAGGTCGGTAGGCTCTGACCTTTCTTTCCTACTCCTTCATAGAATGTACCCCTTGTGTGCTAGAAACTTATGTATTCAATGATGCCTGGTATAGTAGATCGGATAAATGTAAATCACCTTGTATGTCGAACACTAAGTATAGAATATTGAATAATTGTATCGAAGCGTGCATCAGTGTACGAGTTGTAGAACATTGAATAACTGTATCGGAACGTGCATGAGTGCACGAGTCGTATGTGGTAAGACGCTTCGTCAGCGAAGCGAGTGGTTGTGACATAATACCACGAAACTGTTAGTATGCATATGCTATGCTTTGCCCGCGAAGTGAACAATTGTGGTTCGAAATCACGGAAGTGTTGGAAGGGGTATGGTACCCATAGAACCGTTGGATGTGACATGTTGTCTTGGTATGTTCGAGGCCTACGGGTCGCCAATTGGAACATTGATCGAAGTGTATGAGTTGGGGCATAGTGCCATAGAACAGTGAATGGAAGTATGTGAATGTGAGTTGATGTGTGACTTCTGTATTGAGACTTTAGACCATGCATATATTTTTATAGTTTATTAACTATTCACGCATATTGTATGGTTATGGACAACTTGTGCACAAGGTAATGCTTTCCCTCAAACGGTTTCTGGGGGCTACCGAAACCGTTCGGCCTAGGGGAAATTAAGTAGGCGTGCTTCGACACGTAGTATTGCGGGATATGCAATAGGACTTGCTATCGAACTGGAGGGTGCATCGCAATACGTGTATTACGAGACCTTCGGTAGGGGTACATGCGAAAGAATGCCGTCATATCCAATGGAACTCCAACATGGCTTATTATGCAATGATCTCATAATCATATAGTTAGGTGGCATGCTAATGTTATTTGCTTACATGCTTAGCTATTTGGTCGCGAGGATGAACACACATACATCTATGTTTATGTATTTTATGAAGGCTGTAGAGTAGAATAATGGGATGATTTTATTGAAGAGAGAGAGAGAGAGAGTTACATATATATATGAGGGGCTAACCTCTCTCACTATTATTCTAACCAATGTGGGACTAAAGCCGGGACTAAAACCCAATACTACTTAATACTTAACACCCTCCCTCAAGCTGGAGCATAGATGTCAATCATGTCCAGCTTGTTACACATAATTTAACCCGAGGACCCAAAAGTGGCTTTGTGAAAATATCGACTATCTGATTACCGGTCTTCATATGGTGAAACTTTATCATCCCCTTTGTATACTCATCAGGACAAAATGGACGTCGATTTCAATGTGCTTTGTCCTTTCATGAAATACATGATTAGTAGCATTATGGATAGCAGACTGGTTATCATACCACATATCTGCTGCTTTAGATCCTGCTTTTTCTTTCCGTTCTTATAGAAGATGCTTGAGATATAATACCTCAGCTGTGCCATGAGTAATGACTCGATATTCTGTTTCGGAACTTGATCGTGCTATCACACTCTACTTCTTGCTCTTCCATGATACCAAGTTTCCTCCAATAAATATCGAGTAACCAGATGTAGACTGTCTACCTATCAGACTTGCACTCCAGTCATCATAAGTAAAGCATTCAATACTAGTATGTCCATGATTCTCCATGCGAATCCCTTTTCCTGGATTCTGGACTAGATAACATAGAATTCTAAGAATTGTCTGCCAGTGTGGAACTCTAAGAGAAGCCATAAATCTACTTGCGACACTTACATCGAAGGAAATGTCCGGTCGAGTCATGACTGTCAAGTAGTTGAGTTTTTCAACCACTCGACGATACTGATATGGATTGGTCATCAGGACCCCCTCATCTGGAAGTAACTTTGCCCCTGGATCCATGGGTGAGGTTGCTCCCTTGGCTTGCATCATCCGTGCATTATTTAGTATGTCCAGCACATACTTTCTCTGAGACATGACAATGTTTCGCTTACCCCGTATAATCTCAATGTCCAAGAAGTAGTTCAATGATCCCATATCTTTAGTCTGAAATTGTTCTTCCAGAAATTTCTTAGTTCTGTAATACCCTGGCTGTCGTCCCCCGTGATCATAATGTCGTCTACATAGACACCAAGTAGTATCCTTCCAGCTGATATATGTCGGTAGAATACCGAGTGATTCTTCTTTGATTGACACATGCCAAACTGAGTAACAATATATGTAAATCAACCAAATCATACACGGGATGATTGTTTGAGGCCGTAGAAGGCATTCCTCAAATGACACACTTTACCCTCCTTTGCAACAAATTCGAGAGGTTGCACCACATACGCTTCTTCAAGATCCCATGAAGAAATGCATTCTTAATATCCAGCTGAAGCAATGACTAGTTATAGCGAATAGCTAAAGCCAAAAGTACGCGCACAGACGTCATTCTGGCAACTGGTAAGAAAGTCTCAAAGTAGTTATCACCATACGTCTGAGAATATCCTTTAGCTACCAGACGAGCTTTTAGGCGATCAAGGGTGCCATCCGGTTTCACCTTGATCGCAAACACCCATTTACATCCTACTACATGCTTACCAATAGGCAAATCTACAATGTCCCAAGTATGGTTCTCCCAGAGTGCTTTCATCTCCTCTTCCATAGCAGTCCACCAATCAGGATATTTGAGATCCTCCTCTGCAGTATTGAAAATCTGAATCCCATCAATAGTGGCTACCAAGGACTGAGTGTGGCTGACAAGCCCTTTGTAGTTGTCAACATACAATGGATGATCATGACAGGCACGACAAGGCCGAGCTGACAGAGCAGGCAGAGGCGAATCAGTGGAGCTAGAGGAGGATAATGGCTCTGTGGGTACTATCTGTGATGTTCTGTCGGGTGAAGTCAGTACAGACTTAACAGGTGTTTGCGGACCGTCGGACCGGGATACCTACTCGGTAGGGGAGGGCACTCTTATAGGAGGCTGTTGGTGGTTGAATAGGAAACAACAAGAAATCTTCCTCTGGATAAATTTGTGGAACAAGATTTAAACTTTGTGGAAGTGGAGGAAACGCCGTTTCAACGAAGTGAACGTCCCGAGAGAAGAAATACCTCTTTAAGGTTGGAGAAAACTACCGATACCCTTTCTGATCTTTAGGATACCCAAGGAAAACACATTGGATTGCCTTAGGATCTAATTTAGAAATAGTCGGTCGAGTATCTCGAACATAGCACAAGCATCCGAAAATTTTGAGAGGGGGAGGAAACGGTTCTCTTCCAGGATATAACCGAGAAAAGGGAGTAGTACCATTGAAAGCTGACGAAGGCATGCGATTAATAAGATAGCAAGCGGTAAGCACTGCATCCGACTAATTTTTTTTGGGAGTACGTGCTTGAAACACAAGAGCACGTGTTGTTTTCAGGAGGTGACGCTTCTTGCGTTCGGCCACACCATTCTTTTGTGGTGTGTAAGGACATGAAGTTTGGTGGATAATGCCGATATGAGACAGATGAGTACTGAACTCACGAGATAGATACTCACGACCATTGTCACTTCGAAGACATTTAATTGGAACACCAAACTGCGTTTTGATTTCGGTATAAAAATTGTACCAGATTTTAAACAATTCTTAACGAGTTTTCATTAGATAAACAAAAGTAACACGTGAGTAGTCATCAACAAAGGTAACAAAGTACTTAAAACCTATCATTGATTCAACCGGACAAGGTCCCCAGATATTAGAATGCACCAACTCAAAAGTAGCGGATGCAATTTTATCTTGACTCACCGGATAGAAAATCCGGTGATGCTTAGCCAAACGACATGACTCATAATAAAAGTTGACCGGAACATCTAAAGATAGATACATTTTCTGGAGAGCTTGGACTGAAGGATGACCTAACCGACAATGTAACTCGAAAGGATCGAGTTTCACACCAACACAAGCATCAGAAGAAGGAACGTCAAACATGTACAGGCCTCTAGCCACTTGCCCCTTATCGGCAATCTTTCCGGTTTTCAGGTCCTAAAAAATACAGCCATCAGAAAAAAATGTTATCGAGCAATGCAAGTCGCAAGTAAGTTGACTAATTGAAAGCAAATTGAACGGATTTTTCGGTGTACGTAATAATACAGTGACAGTCCGGAAGAAAGACGGGCACTTCCTCGTCCACGGACTATAAGTGAACCACCATTGGCAACCGTAATATCGAAAACCCGACCCATCGATACATAGTTACGTATCATACCTGTAGAATGGAATAAAATAGATAATTTCTTTATTGAAGAGAGACTACACATATATATAGGAGAGGCTAGCCTCCTCTCCTATTACTCTAAGCAATGTGGGACTAAAGCCTAATAACTAATAACTCTAATATAACACTTAACACCCTCCCTCAAGCTGGAGCATAGATGTCAATTATGCCCAGCTTGTTACATAAAAATTGAACCCGGGGACCCAGAAGAGGCTTTGTGAAGATATTAGCTATCTGGTCGCCGGTCCGCACATGTTGAAACTTTATCACTCCTTTTGTATATTCATCACGAACAAAATGAATGTCAATTTCAATATGCTTCGTCCGTTCATGAAATACTGGATTGGTGGCAATGTGAATAGCAGATTGGTTATCACACCATAGGTCTGCCACTTGAGATCCTGCGTCTTCTTCCAGTTTTTGTAGGAGATGCTTCATATATAATATCTCTGAAGTGCCATGAGCAATAGCTCGATATTCTGCTTCCGAGCTTGAGCGTGCTATCACACTTTGTTTCTTGCTTTTCCATGATACTAGATTTCCGCCAACAAATACTGAGTAGCCAGATGTAGACCGTCTATCTGTCAAACTTGCCCCCCAGTCAGCATCAGTAAAACACTCAATGCGAGTGTATCCATTATTCTCCATTCGAATTCCTTTCCCTGGATTCTTTACTAGATAACACAAAATTTTGAGAACTGCCTGCCAGTGTGGAACTCTTGGAGAGGCCATGAATCTACTTGCGACGCTTACTGCAAAAGAAATATCCGGACGCGTCATGGCTGCCAAGTAGTTGAGTTTTCCAACCACTCGACGATACTGATCTGGATTGGTCATCAGGACCCCTTCGTCTGGGAGTAATTTTGCCCCTGGATCCATAGGTGAGTTTTCTCCCTTTGCTTGCATCATGCCTGCATCATTTAGTATATCCAGTACATATTTTCTTTGAGACATTACAATGTCCCGCTTATCCTGTGTGACTTCAATGCCCAAGAAATAGTTCAAGGATTCCATATCCTTGGTTTGAAATTGTTCTCCAAGAAACTTCTTGAGGCTTGCAATACCCTGGCTGTCATCTCCCGTGATTACAATATCATCAACGTAGACACCAAGAAGTATTCTTCCAGCAGATGTGTGTCGATAGAAGATTGAATGGTCCTTCTTCGACTGACACATTCCAAATTGAGTAACCACCTGTGTAAATCTACCAAACCATGCACGAGGTGATTGTTTCAGGCCATAGAGGGCCTTCCTTAGACGACACACCTTACCCTCCCTTGCAACGAACCCGGGAGGTTGCATCACATATACTTCTTCATCAAGATCCCCGTGGAGGAAAGCATTCTTTATATCGAGTTGAAGTAAAGGCCAGTCATAGCGAATGGCCAAGGCCATGAGGACACGAACGGACGTCATTTTGACCACAGGAGAAAAAGTCTCGAAGTAATCCTCACCATAGGTTTGAGAGTAACCTTTGGCCACCAGACGAGCTTTCAATCGGTCATGAGTGCCATCCGGTTTTACCTTAATCGTGAACACCCATTTGCAGCCGACTGCCTGTTTACCATGAGGTAGATCGACTAAGTCCCAGGTATGATTTTCCTGGAGAGCCTTTATCTCCTCGTGCATAGCAGCACGCCAACCAGGATGTCGGAGACCCTCCTCAGCGGTCTTGGGGATCTGAATTCCATCAATAGTAGCTACCAGAGACTGAGTGTGACTGGTAAGTCCTTTGTAGTTGTTAACATACAAGGGATGATCTCGACATGCACGACGAGGACGTTCTGGAGGTGGAATCGTCGGAGCTGCTGGCGGAATTGGTGGAGCTGCTGGAGGGACAGATGGAGGCAACTCACTGGAGCCGGAGCTGCTGGTGGAACCAGAGGAGGAAGATTCTGTGGTTGATGTCATTAATGGCTGAATCGGTGCATGTGAACCATCATCCTGGGAGACTGGCTCGGTAAGGGAGGGCACCCGTTCGGGGGGTTGTTGTGTTTGAGAAGGAAACAACAAAAAATCTTCTTCGGGATAGATCAGGGGAGCCGGACCTGTTGATTGGGGGAACGGAGGAAATTTTGTTTCGACAAAGGTAACATCCCGAGTGAAAAAAATATCGCTTTAAGACAGGAGAGAAACACAGATACCCTTTCTGATCTTTAGGATACCCAAGAAAAATACATTGTATAGCCTTAGGATCCAATTTAGAAAGGGTTGGTCGGGTATCCCGAACATAGTATAAGCAACCAAAGATGCGGGGAGGCAGAGGAAACGGCTCACTTCCAGGAAAGAGCCTAGAGAAGGGAGTGCTACCATGGAGAACTGACGACGGCATGTGATTAATAAGATAACAAGCTGTAAGGACCGCATCCGACCAAAATCTCTTGGGAGTACGTGCTTGAAACATAAGAGCACGTGTTGTTTCCAATAAATGACGATTCTTGTGTTCGGCTACACCATTTTGCTGTGGTGTGTACGCACAAGAGGTTTGGTGGATGATGCCGTTGATGGCCAGATGTTTATCAAGATCACGAGATAAATACTCACGACCATTGTCACTCCGAAAGGTTTTGATTAGAAGACCAAATTGTGTAGTTATCTTGGCATGAAAGTTATACCAGATGTTAAATAATTCAGCGCGACTTTTCATTAAATAAATAAAAGTGACACGTGAGTAATCATCGACAAACGTGACAAAGTACTTAAAACCCATTACAGATTCAGTCGGACAAGGTTCCCATATATCAGAATGCACCACAACTCAAAAGGAGCGGTTGCAAGATTATTTGGACTCACCGGATAAGAAATCCGATGATACTTAGCTAAACTACATGTCTCACAATGAAAAGAAGAGGGAATAGCTAAAGATGGGTACATTTTTTGGAGAACTGGAGACGACGGATGACCTAACCGACAATGTAACTCGACCAGATCAAGTTTCATGCTTGCACAAACAACAGAAGGAGTTGCGTCAAACAGGTACAAGCCTCCAGCCACATGCCCCTTACCAATAGTCTTCCCAGTTGTCAGGTCCTGAAAAACACAATTATCAGGAAAAAGGTTACCGAGCAATGAAGTTCACGAGTAAGTTGACTGATAGAAAGTAAATTGAACGGGTTTCCAGGAGTAAGTAGAACAGAGGCAACTGACAGTCCGGGAGAAACAGTGGCACTTCTACGGCCGCGGACTGCCAGAGAACCGCCATTGGCAACAGTAATGCCAGAAGCACGACGGACAGGTACATAATCATGTATCATACCTGCGTCACCAGTCATGTGTGAGGATGCACCAGAGTCAATTATCCACTGCTTGGATTTTACTATGCATGCTGCGGAATATCCGGCTGTGGAACCAGACGTTGATACTTCACCACGACGTTGAGCCTGTAACTCAAGAAATTTCGCGTAAGAATCGTCGCTCATCTGAACCGAACGAACGCTATTATCAGTAGCATCCGAAGTAATATTGGCAACAGGAGCTTTAGGGCACTGCCACTGAAAATGTCCCTGTTGGCCACAGTGGAAGCATGTTCGTAGTCGTCTCCCATCACGACCACCATTGCCGCGTCCGCCATCGCGACCATAAGTTCGACCACCTCGTCGTCCACCACGTCCACCACGAACGCCAGGACGAGCAGCGCTACCAAGGACAGATCGATCAGCAGGAGTATCTTCCGGAGTGGTCTCAACCACCTTTGCGGCCCGAAGAACATGGAAGTGGGCCTCCATCAAAGATGGAACATCAGATCCAGCAATGATCTGGGATCGAGTCGAGTCCGCATCAGGACGGAGAGATGCAAGATATGCCATAACATGAAGCTGCTCGCGTTGAGCCCGAGCTTCATTGATATCCGCCGTCAGAGGAAGAACACGATCAATTTCATCCACCATAGCCTTGAAGGATCGGAAGTGGTCCTTATGAGACTTGTCTCCTTGAGTTGCTCGGTAAACGCCAACAACCGAGTCGTATATGCAAGAAAAGTCGCGTTTTCTATCAAACGCCGTTGCTAGGACCTCCCATAGCTCCTTGACCGTGTCCGTGTTTTGAACTATGTCCTCGACGAACGGTTCCATGGAGTTCATCAACTGTGTAAACAGTCGACTATCATCCGTCTCCCACTGTTCAAATGTGGGATCAGTCGTCACCGGAGGGCTGTCAGTCAAATGTTTAGATAGCCGCATCCCACGAAGAGATCGTCGTGCCAGTGTTCGTCGTGTTGCTGACACCGTTACCATCATCTGTCTTCGAATCTGTCATCCTGAAATGGAAGCAACCGTCGCGAGTTCTTTCCAACCCCAAAAATTACACAAACTTTACGAATGTGCTATAAACGTGGTCAACACCGTCGCGCACATAGAAAGTAAACACGTCAGGACACATGAGAAAACACGATCATTCTCTGTGTAGATTTGGATGTGAAGATTAGGGTAGGAAAATCATTTGTTAAGTCCAAACGGCTTAATCTAGGAATAAAGCATTGGACCACTGACTTCTTTTTTTTTTTTTTTTTTAAACTAGGGTTCGGAGGGTGTGTGGTGGATGATAGAAAATGTTAGGGTTTTAAGCCATCGTGGGTGATCCGGGTGTCTGCACAGCAGATCCGGGGCGTGGGGGGGATCCGGGTGTCTGTACAGCAGATCTGGGGTGTGGGGGAGCCGGGTGTCTACGCCGCAGATCCGGAGTATGGGGGAGCCGGGTGTATGCATAGCAGATCCGGGAAGGGGAGAGAATCGGGGGTCTGCACAGCAGATCCGGACAGGGGGGGCTGGATCGGGGGGGGGGTCGGCGAAGGGGGGGCAGCAGGGGGCGCTGGACAACGAGGGGGGGTCGGCGAAGGGAGGGGGAATTTTTTTTGTTGTGGAATTTTTTTTTTCTTCTATGGCTCTGATACCATGTAGAATGGAATAAAATAGATGATTTCTTTATTGAAGAGAGACTACACATATATATAGGAGAGGCTAGCCTCCTCTCCTATTACTCTAAGCAATGTGGGACTAAAGTCCAATAACTAATAACTCTAATATAACACTTAACAATACCTGCGTCGCCAGTCATGTGAGCAGACGCACCAGAGTCAATTATCCACTGCTTCGACTTAACCACACATGCCGCTGAGTACCCGGTTGTGGATGTTTCACCACGCCGTTGAGCTTGAAAGTCAAGAAAATTTGTATATGACTCTGCAGTCAGTTGGACAGATCGAACACCATCATCAAGACCATCTGATGTAACGTTGGCAACGGGTGCTTTAGTACACTGCTACTGAAAATGGCCATGCTGACCACAGTTGAAGCATGTGCATTTGTCGTCCTCCGTCTGGTCGTCCTCCATTACGACCACCATTGCCTCGACCCCCATCACGACCAGCATTTCGGTCGCCACACCGTCCACTACAACCCCCACGAAATCCTGCTCAAGTAGCACCAAGAGCAGATCGATCAGCAGGAGGATCATCCGGAGTGGTCTCAACGACTTTTGCTGTCCGAAGGACACGGTAATGTGCTTCCATCAGAGACGGAACATCAGATCCAGCAATGATCTGAGAGTGAGTAGAGTCTGTATCAGGGCGAAGAGAGACAAGATATGCTATGGCATGAAGCTGCTCACGTTGAACCCTCGCTTCATTAATATCCGTCATTAGCGGTAAGATGCAGTCGATCTCATCAGTCATCGCTTTGAAGGCCCGGAAGTTGTCCTCGTGAGATTTGTCTTCATGATTAGATCGGTATATGCCAACGATCAAGTCATAGATTCGAGACAAATCACGTTTTTCATCAAACGCCACCGCTAGGACCTCCCATAATTTCTTAACGGAGTCCATATTCTGAATCATGTCTTCCACCAATGGTTACATGGAGTTCATCAACTGTGTAAACAATCGACTATCATCTGTCTTCCATTGCTCAAAGATGGGATCAGTCTTTGCTGGGGGGTTGTCAGTTAAATGTTTGGACAACCGCATCCCTCGAAGCATCTTCTCGACCTTCTTTCGCTAGGTTGAGTAGCCTTTCGGTCCGTCCAACCGTCGATCGCCAAGTCGAATCGAGAAAATCGTTACGCCAGTGCCCGTTGGTCCTGCTATTGTATTTTCGACACTAGTGTCTGTAGCACTGCTATTTCCTCGTAGTGTCTGTCATCCTTCAGGATTCCTGATTTGACTGTCGGTTTGATCTTTCTAATTTGATAATCACATCAACTCTGTCAATGCGATAGAAACGTGGCCAGAACCTGCATGCGCATAGAAAGCAGAGATGAATGTGGATCACACAAGCCAGGACAGAGAGATAATCCATGTTACCCTCTGTTAGATCCTGATGTAAAAATCAAAGAAAGAAACAAAGATTCATGCAAAACAAGCAACTTGTCTGCTCTTTGTCTTCTCGATACCAATCGTTGGATAGTCAGAGGTTCCAGTAAACAAACCAACGTTTACCCTCTGAGAAGTCCAAGTTAATGGCCAACTTTGAGAGTCAGAGGTTCCTGTAAACAAACCCGTTGTTTACTCTTTGAGATTCCTAAGTTAATTGTGTCGGACATGTGTTCCTGCAAACAATCTTGTTGTTTACCCTCCGTGAATCCCAAAAGTAAATGTTGGAAAGTCATAGGTTCATGCAAACAAACCATTGTTTATCCTTGGAAGATCGCAACATTTTCTTTTTTAGAAAGTTAAGGTTTCGAGAGTAGGGGGTGGCGGCTGTGATGAAGAACTAGGGTTAGGGTTTGGATCCATGTGTATGGAGGGTTGAAAGGGGGGGGGGGGGAGGCAGGGGCGGTGCAGGGGCATGGGGGGCTAGAGGAGGGGGGGGGGCAGCAGGCTGCAGCAGGGGCAGGGGCAGGGGCAGGGGCAGGGAGGGGCGACAGCAGGGGGGCTGAGGGGAGGGTTTGGTGGATAAGGGTTAAGTTTTTTTTTTTCTTTGTGGAGAGAGAGAGAGAGAGAGAGGGGTGGATGAGTTACGGCTGTGATACCATGTAGAGTAGAGTAATGGGATGAGTTTATTGAAGAGAGAGTTACATATAAATAGGAGAGGCTAACCCCTCTCACTATTATTCTAACTAATGTGGGACTAAAGCCCAATACTACTTAATACTTAACAAAGGCTAACAAATGTCTGGTGTAGAGACACCGATCATGGCACACTTATGTTATAAATGATAACTTTAACATAACATGGAAGGATCGTAAGTATTGTGTATTATATTTGAACTGATAGGGAAGGATAATAATAAGTATTAGGTGAGATTAACTGTTGTATATGTGACACGAGTATGCTTATGAGACACATTATGTTATGCCATGAAACTGAACCTAAGACAAGATAGAAAAATCACCATATAAACTGTATGCTTTACATAATTATTTGATGTCGGTTTAGATGAGTGGATTATCCCACTCACCAGTACAAGATGTGTACTGATACCCAACTCTCCACGTACGGATATCTGCTTGGACGTACTGAGGCCTTGGAAGCTCGGATTGACAACATGGAGATGTTCGGTTGGGGATGCTTGTTTGGATATAGAAGACATGATGTATGGAACGACGAGATCCTTTGTGAGCAAGAGAGATCATGAGTATTGTAAACCAACTTGGCATATTCATGGGGTTATTAAGAGCCTTTGTATTCAGCTGCTTTACCAACAAAAGAGATTTGTTTCGTATACTCTTTTGTAATTTCAGTATAACTCTGTTTCTTCTGCTGGAAATGTTGACGTTTCGAGATAATCGTTATTGTTTTATCACCTTACCTTATACAAGTGCAATCTAGACTTTTACGACATTATGCCCAATGGCTGACTTTCGGCTCAACGGAGTCGAAGCGTGACAATAGATGTCCAAAGCATCGACACGAAGTGCATGCTAGATGAATCTACTCGTATTCCACTTATTGCCCGAGTATCCGTCCACCAGGAAGGGCAGATCTTTACCACCTTAGGCTAAGACTGGAACGCCTAGATCTCCATAAACATCCTAGCGTAAGCTAGGCATTGTTGTGTAGCTATGGCTAGATCCATCTTGATGAGGATCCCTGCCACACTAGCAATTTTCCAACCAAGTCTATCATCCACAAGTGTATCGGAAGGCCGGGAAGGTGCACCCACGTGGAAAAAAAAGCCAGCAAGTCCCTCTTCAACGATGCCGCAGGGTCCCATCCTCTAATGACAACCAACCTACTATCAAATAACCATGGTCCGTTCGTTAGCACTCGGTTGACATAGGAATATTCTATTCTCCTTGGAAAAGTCATAAATTGCCTCCTCCTATTTCCATTGTCCCCTTCGGCGAAAGCAACAAGCCTTGTGTACATGGGTCTGGGTCCGACCACGTATACCAGCATGGTGTGTCTCCATCGGGCCATAGTTGGTGCCATGTCTTTCTCCTCTATTGTTGCTATCTTTTCGTCGTTCACCACCTCCGAGGGATTGAACCTCAAGCGTACGTCCTCGGCAACTGGCATCAGTCCACACAGTGATGTCCAAACTTTGGGTTGTGACGAAACAATCAACAAAGGATCTCTTCTTAAAAGACCCGTTGTCCTCTCCTATGTTGTCACAGGCGACGCCTAAGCGACCTAGGCATGCAGGTTGGGGGCCGCCTGCCTCGGCCCGGAGAAAAAACAGAGGGTCAGGCAATGGGCGCCTAGGTGCGTCTAGGCGGACGCCTAGCGGCGACCAGGGGAATACATAGGAACACCTAGGGTGTTGTAAATCAGGTAGAAAAAAGGCTTTTGGTAGATACATAGGAATACATAGGAACACCCAGGGGAATACATAGGAACACCATGGGCTTTAGTGTTAAATCTTAAAGGCTTTTGGTAGAAAAAAGGGGAGCACCACAAATGCTTTAGAGTTAATGATTATTATATTGCTTACTGCTTACTTTAGACTTGTTATATTGCTTATTATATTGTATATTATATTAGTTATCAACTATTCATATTAATGTTAATGTTAATTGTGTATATTAGTTATCAGCCTTTCTTGACAAATCAATTATTCTTGACAAATTAACTGTGCTTTTATACTGCTATATTGTTGCTTCTTAATATCTTATACATAACTACACCGTCTGCACATAACTATAGATTTTTTCTGCAAAAAATTATCTGTGATATGGATGACCGTCTAGGCGCCGCCTAGGCGAGTTGGGTAGGCTGTCGCCTCGCTCGCCTAGCACCCAGTACAACATAGGTCCTCTCCCATCCCTTTGTTTTTCGTTTTCCATGCATGTCTACATCCGGACTTCAAGATGCCTCCTGGCCTCTCCTGACCACACCCGTTCCCAAACGTAACGGGTCACCCAGTTGACCAGACTCCATAAACGTCCTCTATGCCATCTTGTTTTGGGAAATCCTTGTTTCTAACTTTCCCCTTCCTTTTTTCATGCCAGCAGATATTGCCTCCTTCATGCTTTTACCTATCCCATTCGATCCATGTCCGGTCCTGCGTCACGTGGATCCATCCTTCTCCATCGTCGTCATCCTTCTTCCTTCCCTATAGCTTCGTCCGCTACCGCCTTGACTATGCTCGTCGAATTGCTGATTTTCTTCGCAAACCCTAGGAAAGCCCGCCGCTACTTTTGTGTAATATATATACACGCACTTACGTTTTTTTATATTTGATATCAGAAAAAGCACTTAGTGCCGCGTAGGCCCTAGGCAGTAAGGCCTCTTCCTGACCACCTAGTTCCAGCTTCCGTCATTCACAACATTGTTGTACTGTTTTAGAGTTCTGTTTTACAAGAAATCAATATTTTAGTATCTCATAGTTGGTTCCTGAGATTGTTTTTTATGGAAATAGTTATGGGTGACGATTATCATTCTTGTCTGGTAACTTAGGTCTATTTGTAAGTATCGTTGTTGAATAGATATTTAGGTTCTCTAAAATGGGATTTGGGAGGATTTGCTCTATTCAGATCCCATAAAAAAGTGGCAAGTAGTCAAGGTTCATGATATCGGGGACCGGATGGGGTATCCCCATATCAGAAAGCGGATACCGGACTAAATATTAGACATCTCGGGAGATATGACCCCATGGATATATATCATAATAATTCATTTCATATATTAGATATAACACATGAATTGAGTATTGTCTAATAAGTATCCATAAGCAATTATAATGATTTAACAACTCAAAAGTCAATTGTTTTAACAAAGGAGAAGAGAATGAAGAAGGTACTTGCAACAATTGTTGGTGGCTCGTTGAAGATGGAAATACACCGTATCTTTCCTCTCTTGCGAGAGAAATACTTTTACAATTGGATATTCTTTGTAGGCGGTTTATTGGAAGGTTAGCGGATATATGCATTGATGGAAGTGTTAGAAAAGGATCTGTGAATGGTTAATAGGTCGAGTAATATATTAATTTGAATACCGGGTAGTCGATTAATTAAAATTTTTAGGTGGCCATGTAAATGCGATTAACTGGCCAAGTAATCACTATTAATATGTAACCAACCGCGGATCGTTTGCATAATAAAAATTGCTTAATATAACATTGCTCGATATGCCCGATTTATACCATATATTGGCAAATATATTGGCTTGTATAGTTCAATTACTGGTTTTTTCTTACTGGTTAGGCAAACCGTATTGGATATTGGGAGATATCCCTAACAAAAGGCACAGTCGTTTTTAACGAGCAAGGTTTTCCTGATATAAGCAAGGTAGTCAAAGCCACAAGGCGCTCGAGGCGCAAAGGGTCAATATCGTCCGAGGTGCAAGGTGCAACTAAGGTGCACGTCACGCAAAAATAAAAATAAAAATAAAATATACATAAATAAATTAGTAATATAAGAAATAAAACCAAATAATATATTAAAACCAACAAAAATATGCTAAAACATAACCAAGTGAACTAGCAAAACAGTAATAGCAGCAGTAGTCAACAGAACTAATAAGAAATTCTATTCTCCCTACCGAGGCGCATCTGTTGAGTCTTGCTACGAGGCGCGCCTTTGACTACCATGGATATAAGTCTTTAAATTGTGCCCATTCCCACATAGTTCCCCAAATCTTATTTGTTGTTAGGTGGAAATAACTAACATTGTCCATCTTTTAGGGATGCAAAATGCAAACAATAGGATTTGGGAGACCTATGTTGAAATAGGCACATTTTAAGGATTTATATCTTAATATGCCATAAAGAAAAGTAAAAGTTGCTAGTTCGCCCTTGTCATGATCCTTGGTACATCTTGATTTTGCACTTTCATGTTGGAGTTTGTTTCTTGTATTTCTGATAAGTGTAAGGCTGGTTTATGGCAAACTTTCCTCATTTCCACCTGTATAGCTGACGTTGGTGTTGTTAAGCTTGGTGTTGTTAAGCTGCGCTGTCTTTTGATCAATCTGGTTTGTGATGTTGAGATTCGTTCTACTGCTGCACTTTCTGTTGACTAGATTCCACATGTTATAGGTGTCGCAGGGCTCAATTATGGACTTGTAATATGTCTTGTCATAAAGCTCGAATCCAGTGAGAATATCCATTTATCTTGAGAGCTGTCTTTTGTGCTTCATAAACGTTTAAGATCTTAATCATGTTGCTACAATTTTTTTTAACAGGCATCCGTATCTGTTTATATATAGAACATATACATCTTAGCTGGTACTTCTGCATCGTTATAGTGAATGATAACATATTTTAGTTAAATCTTTGATCACTAGTGGCTTGATTTTGCAAATGAGACCCATACAAACATAGTTTACATGTCAATTCTGCAGACTTTTCAGTTATTGCAACTTTCAGTAACTACTAACCAGGTGGTATCGACTGTTCCATTTTTAGACTATCATGCATTGATACTTCTTAGGTCTTATTAGTCCTTTGATGCTCTCCTAAAATTTCTTGAAGACATCATTTATATTTCATCTGCTTAATTACTTCTGTATTACTTGATTTTGAGCCTCAAATTCTATCTATCCTAGGGGTGTAAGGAGTATATGTAGTCTGGGGAATTCTTGTGTATTAAGGTTTCGTAGTTGACCTGACTAGTGGTTTATTCCCCTTAAACGAGTACCTTAGAGTTTGACCTTTACCATCATCTGACTCATCTAAGGCTGACACAACCTACCTTTACATGCTTAATCACATCGCGAAAGGTGTATATTTTTTCTTTGATACTGCCAGTGAAATAACAAAAGCAATTCCAATTTGAAGTGTTGTCCCACAAGCAATTGGCGGGAATGAGGGAACACTCAGTAGGTAACATGCAACAGAACTGAAGTACACCTAATTCAAATTCAAGTGCGCATGCCAACCTATCAAATAAATTATATAGAACGCAATTTTGCTGTTGTGGAACCTAAGAAAATGTTTGTGGAAACATTCCAAATTGTTAGAACTTCCTTATACTGCATGGCAAAAAGCTAGATCCAGTTTCTTGTTAAGTGGCCTTCAAGTTGCATACAAGGCTGTTATGCTTATATCTAGGAAGTTGGCACATACCTTAGACTGTCCAGTTGTCTGTTGATTATAGAACTACTCATCAGTTTTTTGTGGAGTTTACGGATGTTGGATCATGCTCTACAGCTGACACCCTACTGATGGGAAAAACTTTTGAATGATGACGAGAAGTTGAACCAGAGAGTACGAATTAAAACTTTCCTACAGTTGTTACTGCTTCTTGAAAGAACTATGCAACCTCCTTATATGTTAGTTCAAGGTTGTGAAAAGCGCTAAGTGGGCAGGCACCTGCCACCTAGCGCCTAGCCCGCCTAGGCGGCCGCCTAGATCTAGGCGGTTCAAAAGTAAATTAAAAAAATCCACAAAACCTACTGAAAATTGCAAAAAAAAGTTCATAAATACCCAAAACATGCATAGTCGGGCATCGGGGGGTCTAGGCGGGCGCCTAGGCGGACACCAGGCGCCTAGGCGGGCGCCTAGACCCCCTTTTAGAACAGTGTGTTAGTTTCAACATCCATTATCAGTATTTTTGGTGTACTTTGTATATTTTTTGAGTCTTTCGAAGCATTTATACCTTGAGGTAAAGAATCATACGATCATAATGACTCCCCAAAACTTGTATGTGGTTGAAACTATCCACTCGAGAACTCACTTTATTTACTCATAGTCTAAAACTTTTTCTTAAATGGACATTCTTTTAGCTGTTAGATAATTGGTGTTTAACCTCTTGATGCCACATCCATAATTAAAGTTACTTTAAAAATCTGAAACTTTGCAGTTTGAAGATACTTGTTGGTTAACAATCAGAGAGTTGACTCTTGATCTAGCATAACATACGAATAAAACAAATTCTTCTTATGGAAGTTAATGGGCTTGCTTTGAGGCTTAATATGAGGATAAAACAAATTCTTCTTAGCGAAGTTAATGGGCTTGCTTTGAGGCTTACGAGGATCAAGAAGTGGAGCTAAGAGGTATATGCCAACTTGAGAACCTTACATAAAGATAAGTAGTGATGTCCTTGATTGGAAGTTGGAATAGAGGGAAAGGGGCAACAAATTGTAGTTAAAGATGAACACAGATCTTATTTGAGAAGGAAGAATTCCCTTAGTAAAGTAAATCAAGTATCTGTGGCATATAACACGAATAAAACTGATGCCATCCTGTAATTTAAGGTTGTAAGGAGATGCCTGGGGTTTTGTTAACATCTCCTACTAGTTTCAAGGAAATGGAGGGAGTAGATTTGATGTTAAAGTATCTGTCCATATTAAGATACTAAGCGTACCAACAAAAAAGACTGACTTATGCACTAACTTAGGTTGGGTTATTGATGTTATGGCATGTTAAGGCAAGGTTTCGGTTAGGAAATAACAACTGAACGAGTTTCCAACTTTGTTGATCATGAAGATTCACTCAAGGCAATCTAATAAATCATTCTTAATTTTGGAAATTATGGTTAGGATAGACAGTTAGACACTTAATACTGGTACACATGTCAAGATAGAAGCATGATGGTGTCTGTTCAGGGTGCTTTCATCAAGGTATTCAAACAACAGATGGTTTGGTACTAGCTATTGTGCATCAGCTTTGGAAATAGAGGAGAAAAAGAGAGGGTAATTTCCGTAAATAGGGTGCCAGAAATTCTTTGATGGTAAAAAGAGTTTTTTCTGCTGTGAAGAACATGATGCTACAGGAAACTGTTGTTATCTAAGCTGGTTATGCGTATAGTCCATACCACGTGAGTGCTCATTTGGGACACGAGGGGAACATGTATTTTTTGGGGAGACTTTGTACTAGAAGTATGCTAAGTTGTCACAGGCGACGCCTAGGCGCGCCTGTGACAGAGGACTCGCCTCGACCTGGGGAAAATTTTCCTGGGTGAGGCGATTCTCGCCTAGGCGTCCGCCTAGGGTCGCCCAGGGGAAAAAAATGACCCGCCTAGGGTCGCCTAGGGCCGCACAATTATATTTACTATCTTTTCTTGATGTTGAACATTTATTATTTCATCTTTTTGGCGTCTTATATTACTTTTGTACTTATTGGTTAATGTTTATTGCTTATTAGTTATACTACATATTTGTTGTATACATAAAATACATAATTTTTTAATTCAAGAGCAGCAGATTCTGGGCGGGCGCTTAGGCGACGCCTAGGCGAGGCGGGTGGCCTGTCGCCTCGCCTCGCCTAGCGCCCAGTACAACATAGGAAGTATGTTTTGTCAACAAATTATTTGAGTAATTATACAAATTCAAAGGACCATGAGAATTTAAATTGGATGCAACTATCCTTATGTTTCTTGATCATATGCAACATTTCACGCTACTGGCCCAATGATGATGATGATGATCAATATAAGCATTGTCATGTCATCAAAATGCCAGGTACAAAGTTAAATTGGACCAACCAACCAACCAACCAATGTATTCTTCTTTGTTCTATCTTATGCTGCATTGCACTTACTGGTACAATAATGATGATCTCAAAGCCTTATCGTCAAAATGCCAGCTATGAAGCCTGACTGTAGATTGCCTTTTATAACCTGAATATTCTATATTAATATGCTTGTAGAGACGCACGATCCGACAACATGGCAAACCCGGTGCTGTTTGACATGAATTGACTTGCCAAAAGTAAATTGGAGCCATTTTTTTAGAAACTAATGAGTATATCAATAAAAGACAAACTTACTGAAAATTGAAATTTTGATATATTCACTTAAAGGGAAATACTTTAAAATGAAAAAAAATGAACTATAGAAGTACATGCATAGAAAAGTAAGTTATGAAATATATAAATATAACAAATGTAAGTACACGAACAACCACTTTTGGTAAGAAGCATGAGGAAGATTCATAAAATATATAGAGATATAAGGTTAATGGAGAGATTGCAAAAATAAATGTAGGCAATTTAGGGCACTTAGTTATTCTGCAATTTGGGTCACTTGGATAATCTTGACAAGCAAGAAATCTTTGAATTTAAGTATCTATAGATATGCAGTGCTTTGACTAACCATATGAACTAATAAAAATAATTAGGCCTGGCTCGAACACAGGATCTCCCGTTATCCCTCACCAGTCCCCCCTCCGGCTGGGCCACCCCCTAGTGACAATGCACTAAGATAATAGAACTTATAATGCATGCTAAAAATATGGGTAACCTGGGATCTCTTTAGTATCTTGCAATACAGGATACATATCTTACGGCGATACAATTTCTTGAAGTTTAAGGGTGCCAATACACTTTCCCTATCATATGATATGATATGAATCATTTGATATGGTGTACGGAAATTACTGGGTTAAACTTGACTTTTAAGTGGTTTAGAAATTATTTTTTTGTTACCCAATGTTACGAGTATAAAAGTCGACTCAAATACCCGTAACCCTTGAACTTCAGAACTATTTTGTTACGAACTTACTTCCTCTTCTGAGTAAACACTTTGGCAGGTGTCTCATTTCCAACATCTTTCATCGGCTCCAGTATCTCGAACGAAGCCAACTAACATATTCTGGGATGCTATCTAGCATCTTTGAAGGCTTCAACTTAGACAACTGATTTGTCAAAAAGACAACATTTTACTTTTTTTTGTTTTGTTTTAATATTGGACAAATTGTGTTAATTACTCCTATGTTTTCCAGTTATTACAGAAACCACCTCTACTTTGAAACTAATTACATGGACCACCCCTATAGTTTATATTTTCTATAGAAACTATAACACTGACAACCCTTATGTTTTATAACATTTATAAAGGAGAGGGGTGGTTAATGTAATTATTCTCGGAATAGGGGTAGTCCGTAATACTCATGAATGGGTTACTGTATTTATTTCTTTAATATTTATGCCTCTTTTTTTGATTTCTTGAACTTCTCTTGAGAAACTTCTGTCTTTGTTTTCTAGAGTTTATATAATTAGTTTGAAACTAGAATGTACAACAAAACATTATTAATGCCAACACACTAATTGTTAAGAGTCAATTTCTTATTGATGGGACGATGCTATCATGTTATACTCATGAATACTATCATCATGTAATGCTATGTTATATCTTTCTATTAATTATCATCTTTGATAAACTTGTCACTTGATACTTGACAATGCTATTTATTATTGATCGATGTGTTAAATTTATCCATATAGGTAGGCGTATGTTAGTTTCCAATCAACTTAACCTTGTAGCAATATATCTTAAGATGCACAACATTATATGATATGAGATGATAGTCAAGTGAATCCATACACGATATGTATCTCAATATGACTTCCTAGCTTGTCATAGGGGAAGAAATAGAACTGAATAAATTAACCAAATGTTAACAAGCTTTATTTCCTTGTAAGATTACAGATAGTGATGAAATTTAACTATATGATGAATTATATATAAGCATTAAAAAAGTAGGTTATGCTCATTACTGTGTTTTATAAAATTGGTTAAGTTGGATCAATAGACCTCTATCTGTATTACATACTATACATGGGCACAGAAGATGGGATTGTTAATTAGTCATCATATTTAACACTCTTAGCCTCTTAGGGATCTATAAATGGATTCCAATTTCCAATGATGTTCTCACCTCTAGTCGATAATGCACCTAGCAATAAAGGAATAAAGATATCACTACTTAAGTACCAAGTAAAGATCCATGTGCTTGCAAGAAGAAACTATAGGAACATTATTTCCATGGTAACCATATTTCTAGTGTGTTTGAAGAAAAAAGAATTAAATATCTTAAGGACATGTTTAGATCGGTTTTCATTTTATAACTAAATGCTAGGGAAACAAAACAATGAGGGAATTTTGGTTATTTTTCATCATGATGCTTATGTCATCTTTTCATATAATCCAAATACTAGAAATTATGAAGGATAAGGGAAAACCATGTCCTTTCCCTTCTTTTTGATACTCAAAATAAACGACAAAGGAAATGGACTTGAAAGGCTTTTTTTTTCCTTTTTCTTTTCTTTCTTCATGCTATCTTTACAACCTAATGGACTAAGTTTATATTAGTTGTTTAGGTACATATATCCAGAGCTGTTCTTTTGTTCAACTAATTGCCACCCTGAAATAGAAAGGCAAAGTAGGGACTGGTAAGAAAGGAGATTCTCCATTCCTTGGGTTGATAGGTGAATGTGATTTCTCCAATATATGTTAATTGACCAAAATAAAATTATAGAAATCCTCCTTTAAGTACTCAAACATATATAATGGTGCTATGTATTTTGAACATTTTCTCTCCCCTTGTACTGTTGACAGCTATGTTGTAGTAGGGGTGAGCATTATTAGGTTTTAGACCGAAAACTGAACCGAACGGAATAAGAATTTCGGTTCGGTTTAAAAGAAATTTGGGTCGGGTTCGGTTTAAGAATGTCAAAATTTTGGTTTTCGGATTTGGTTATTGGATTTGGGTTTGGTTTAAAACCGAAAACCGAATAACCATTAGGAAATTACATGAATACCCTTACAAAAAAATCCTAAGTATAAGTATACCTTTTCTCTCTCTCTCTCTCTCTCTCTCTCTCCTCTCATTCTCACCCATTGGCCGCCAGTAAGCCTCACCTGTTGTTCCTCTCCTCTCTCACATCTAAAGAAAACCCACTCTCCTCTCTCTCTCTCCCACCTCCAACTGCTTCTCACCACAGTCAAGACCAACATAGAGGAGGAGGACAACACACACCACCTCTATTGTGCTCTCACCACCTCCCTCTTTCTTCTTCGTCAAACCCATTTCTCCCACAGGGAGGAGGACCTAAAGGTGGTCATGGATGTCATGAGACAACGGAAGTGGAGGAGCAACACTGAGGTCGTTGTGGGGGACTTGCCTCCTACGCGGAAGGCATCGTAGGTGAGTTGTTGGGAGAGTCGAGAGAGGAGGTGACTATCAGGCTCCACCTCTCCTATGTCCACCTCCGGTTGATTGGTTTCAGTGGGCACTACAGGCCGCGATGGTTTCCTCTTGAGGGCTTAACCTCAGCCTCCAAGTTCCCAGGTCACTTTCCTACCATTTTTCCAAATATGGCTCTATAGGTTTGCCTTTATTATTTCTTCTTCTTGTAATGTATATGAAGATCTTGCATATCATTTTTTGTTATAGCTTCACTATATCTATGTTCTCCATTTATCTGTGAATTTTTATGGAGCTTTTTCAACGAAAGCTCAGAGGCTTCGATTAATTCGGTTCAATCGATTAAACCGAATAGACCGAACCAATCATATCGGTTCGATTTAGATAGGTTTTTTCTAAATTCGGTTCGGTTTTGGTTTGATTTATTTTGAATTTGGTTTAATCGGTTTTGGAAAATTCGGTTCAGTTGAAACCGATTTAACCGAATGCTCACCCCTATGTAGTATTGGGCGCTAGGCGAGACAAGGCGACAGCCCACCCACCTCGCCTAGGTGCATCTAAGCGCCGCCTAGGCGTCCATCCAAGGTCTGTTCTGCAAATATGTATGCAATAAATATATAGTATAACTAACAAGTAATAAGGCATTAAGCAATTTGTATACAATAAATATGTAGTACAATTAATAAGCATTAAGCAATATGCATTAAGTTAGGCGCCTAGGCGCCTTTCTTTTCCCTCTTGTCGACCCAAGGCGGACGTCTAAGGCACGCCTAGGCGAGCATCGCCTCACAAATTTTTTTTTCAAGGTCGAGGTGAGCCTTCTCCAACCTGCACTCCTAGGCGCGTCTAGACGTCGCCTGTGACAACATAGGTTGACAGATTGGCAACAGTGTCAATCCTACCCTTATATATGGGAAACTTGGAAGCCTAAGAAGAAGGAAAGGTAGTTTAATGATTATAGTAAATATTCAAAAGATTGATCAGTCATGGATATATGACGGTTAAATTATCCTAATGGAACCCCAATTATAGAGCTCAGACGTTTTTGTCACCTTAACTTTCTACTACTCGATTTTGGCAACTCAACTTCATAAATTGCTATTATGAAGCACCTTTCGTCAATTTTGAAGCGCATTGAGACTACTTCAAAGCATATTTTATATTACAAAAGCGTAATTTAAATACTTGTATTGCTAGATATTCTTTTTAAGTGGTCCCGATTTGTTTCAAAATTGAGGCTTCAAAAGAGCAATTTATAGAGTTGGGGTGCCAACATCGAGTAGTAGAAAGTTAAGATGCAAAAAATGTCCGAATACTATAGTTGGGGTGTCATTAGGATAATTTAACCATATATGAGTAAACGAGTGAACTACAGTGAACAAATGGGTAGGGAAGTGCTTAAGGTGAAACTTGAAGAGGTACAATGTCGAGATACAAATATCAATTGCTAGAAACATGTTAAGTGTACCATCCAACCACGTAAAAAGAAGGGTCAATATAATATTAGTATTCTCCTCTTGATGACATATGTAGTATTTGGAGTTCATACAAAAGATTTGAGGCTATTTGAGTTTTAGAACATACATACAGCCGTTAGGTATTTGAGATGCTCTAAACGATATGATTCTATATTAGAAAAAAAATGCAGGATGTTTCCCTAATGTTTAAAATTAATTGGAAAAAAAAAAATCTCCCGATGCAATATTTTCACATTTCACTGTTGTAAACAAGTTTCTCAAAAGTGTCGTTAAGAACCATGTACCTGCAGATGGCTGGTGAAAGAAATGACACTTCCTTGCCTACCAATAAAAATTTCACACACTTGAATTATTTTTTCTTAAAATAAAATATTAACTGATACATCATGTTTCCTCCTTCCATCTATCTCTATCACCACCACCACCACTATCACTTGCAGCTGCAACTCTCAAGCCGTTTCTCCCTCAACCTCCCCTTGAGCCCTTCACTGCATCCCTCATTCTTTTTCTCCTCTCTTGATTCCGACTCCAAGGGACTCACAGTCATCAGTTAGACAGACTACTACCATGGGGCAGACTGCAGACCAGCATAACTGGCTAATGTGTAAATAGTCTACACTAGATAAAGATCATGACAAAGTTTCTCAATCCAAAATGCCTTTTGGCTTGATGTAATACTCTTGAAACTATTAGTATGCGCTAAAAATTGAAATAATTTTACGTAATTTACTTAATTTTAAAGTCAATCAGTCATTCATCCAATCAACTTTGTGTATACAAGTGATGAGATACGTAGATGAGGGGAGAGTGAAATAAAGGTTGTATCTTTTCTAACATTCACATCTCTAGTCTCTACTACTAAATGGGAGAAAGTCTGCAAGTACTGTTGTGCAATTTTTGAGTTTCCAAGTTTGTTCTTTCAATATATTTTTTCGTTCTTCAAAATCTGTCATGTATTTTTTGTTCTTTATGCAATCTCTCTCCTATTAGGAACTTTTTACAACTGCAAGGGAGAGGGAAAGAAAGAAACACACGACTGAGTGAAGAACAAAAAATCACAAAGGAATTAGCATATTGATAAAAAAAAAATTTCAGCAGATGATAATTATGTTTTTTAACTAGGATATATTTAACAAAGACATGTAAGATGTGTTGTTATCCTAATAAATTAAGTCTGAGATGAGGGTGAAATGAGGCAGACGAAGTGAATTTAATGTAATATGTGATAAACATAATGTTGTTGAGCTAACTATATATTTAATTATTTATTTAAACTAGTGGAAGTGCTATTTATAAATGTCTTTTTTTGGTACTTTTAATGATGACTTCTGGGATTTTATTTGCATTTCCTTGGTATCATCAGAAGCTTATCTTCAAGTGAGATGAAGAAATCAGTTTTCATTGCAGAGTTACAGGAAACAAATAGGCTTAAGATGAGAAACATTGATGGAACGGTAATGTGCAATCGAATTTTAACCTGAAAGGATTTTAAAGGATTGGCCTATCATTTCAAATACTGAGAAAATATTGCAGTACATCAATTCTGGCCCGTAGTACCTCATGTAATTAATCTCCTATCTAAGAGCTAGCAGTCCTGGATTTATTATATTGACATTTCTTGTAATCTTATGATTGTCTTGCTTTATTTTATTGGGGAGGTCATTTCGTTTTTGTTTTCTCTTGATTATCATTTTTTACTCTTCGCTTATTTTACATCTTCAGGAAATTATGCCTTTTCAAGGAGGTTGCACTTTGACTTCTGACGGAAAATGGTAACTACCTAAACTTCACGAGTTACTTTCCTTGAAAATTCTTTATATTGCCTTTTAGACCAGTGGTACTCCCAAGCAGTCCTTACATGTTTGCTAATCTGATTTTCTCCTCTTTTATAAGATATGCCTTGCAAAGATCAAGGTAGTAACCTTTTAACTATCCAACATTTGTGGTTGGTGAACAAGCTCTCTCCAGAATCTGCATCAAATATTACAAATCGGTTTCCTTTATTGCTGAAAGTGAGATATGGATGACAACGGACAGAGGGAAAATGGGAGAAACAAGGCAGATCATTACAAATCACTTCACACTCAGGTATTTACATAAACTCCACCGAAGCATTTGGCTCTGTATAATGTAAGACTATTTGATAAAAATATAGGAGATTGAAATCATGAAAGTATCTTTGCGTGCATTCTTGTTTTTCCTAATCATTTTTCACTATAGGCCCCTATGCATCCTAGTAAATCCAGTGTAGGCGACAATTATTCGTAATTATATATATATTTTCTGAATGTTACAAGTACCAAAAGATGCCATTAACCTTGATCATTTTGTTGCTTTGTCATTGTGTCTGTGAAGTACCTAAACACGAGGTTCTCTTTTTTCTGTGAAGTACCTAAACACAAGGTACTTAAACATAGATCATTTTGTTGCTTTGTCATTCTCTCCCCCTTTCTTTATGTGGTTACAGCGTCTGTAGCTGCAACCAGGTCTTAAACTCATCCACTAGTAGCCAACTTAATATAATAACAATAATTTTTGCAACAAAAATGGATGTAAAAGTAAAGAGATTAAATTTGTGCATATAACCATCAACGAGGCCTTATCTTCCATCTACAGCTTTGATACTCATTAAAACAGATTACTTGCCTCTCCTTCCTCACTGGAACAAAAATCCTAGACTAGTACCCACTCTCCCAGGAAGCCTGCAAATAATATATTTCTAATTCTATCTACGAGTCAACATTTTTGTTCACTTGATTAAGAGTTGGGTCATCTGATTGTTCAACAGTCTCTTTTTTCTCTCCTAATATCTATTTAGTTAGTGTATTAGACTATCTATTTTGCTAAGCCAGTGTAGGAATACCTTTTGTACACAAATGGAGATGGTGATATGGTAATTGAAAGCTTTGTTTGTCAAGATATTCACAACCTGAAGATGAGTGATCATGCTTTCTTTGGTGCTTATTGCAGTTTGCCCTTTTAACTGTGAACATTATTACATAATTGTAACATCAAACGGTTACATAATTCACTAGTATCACTTGCCACCGGATATGGCGTGGCACTACTATCTTCATTTCTTGGTTGCATTGTTCTTAGTAATTTTAATGGCACTACAGTGGATGATGCCTCAGTATCCGTTGAAGGAGAACCACACTATAAAGCTCCTGCATGAGCGTGACAATGCCATCCGTGAACGCAACATAGCTCTTGCAGAAAAGAAAGCTGCCATGGCTGAGCGAGATATGGCAATCCTACAACGTGATGCTGCAGTTGCTGAGCGGAACACCGCCATAATGGAACGTGACAATGCGATTGCAGCTCTCGAGTATGCCCGTGAGAATGCCGTGAATGGGAGCTGCGGACCAGGACGCCCTCCTGCTTGTGCTGTTTCCCGTGGAGCTAAGAACATTCACCACCACAACCATCACCAGCAAAACTGTGAGCATGTTCATATGTCTTCTCCACGCCAGATATCCCTCGATCCGTATGACCACTCAAGGGAGATGCATATAGCTGAGGCATATCCGATATCAGAAGCTCCGGAGATTCCTGCGAAGGTCCCCAAGGGTAAACGGCCAAGAAAGGAGACAAAAGCTCATGAACCCCATGTCCAGGCTGCAACTCCACCCAAGAAAACGCCAAAATCTGCAAGGAACAAGCGAGATTCTGGGGGAGAGGATTTGAATAAGCATGCAACCTATGTCAAGCCACTTAATGAGTGGAGGGGCGAGGGTGGAGGAAGCGGAGAGGATCTAAACAAGCAGCAAGGTGTCAAACATCACAAGGAATGGAAAGATCAGGACTTGGGTCTTAACCAGGTCATGTTTGATGAGACGACTATGCCTGTGCCCGTGTGCTCATGCACCGGAAAATACCAGCCGTGCTACAAGTGGGGGAATGGCGGATGGCAGTCCGCGTGCTGCACCACAACAATATCCATGTACCCTTTGCCTGTGATAGCTAACAAGCGGCATTCCCGAATGGGAGGACGAAAGATGAGTGGCAACGTCTTCACGAGGCTTCTAAGTCGGATGGCGGCTGAGGGGCATGACTTGTCAGTGCCACTGGACCTCAAGGATCACTGGTCGAAGCACGGGACAAATCGCTTTATCACTATCAAGTGATGGGAGGAACTTTCGGTAGCAAGTGTAATTTCCGTAGTTAAGTGAGGGAAAGAAGTGTAGCTTTTTGTAATCATCCTTCCCGCTGTTTGTTTGGCATTGTTTATGTCCATCGCAAGAAAAAATGGTCGCCAAATCTAACTAGAAATTATCGGTAGGTGAAAAAACGGTAGTGTTCTTTATGTATGGGGGCATAATCTTGTTTATGCTCATTGTTCATATGCTGTGACTCCCTTTCAGTTGCTACCCTGGTAGAAGAAGGCTTAGGAATTGGGATCTATATTTCTCTCGTCTCTGTATATTTTTGTGGAGCTCGCGATTTGCAATTTTTTTATCATTATTTTCAACTTTTGAATTGTGCTCCAGCTGACGCTAGGCTTAGGGTTGGGATCTGAGTCTTGAAAGGATGGTATATATGACTTGTGACTTGTATGATTTTATTTTGGCTTAATTGTAATTTGATACTCTCAACTATTCATGTTTTTCAATGTAAACCCTAAACTTTTTTACTCGACAACTTGATACCATCAACTATTTAATATTTTCAATTTGATACCCAAAATTTTAAAAATGACAAAATTGTCTCTCACCTTCACTTTTCAACTAAATCTAACCTCTCCCTGCTCACCGACCCTCTAATGGGTTTCTTCTGAATTTGGACGAGCTTCCTTCATCTGGGTCTTCATGGGTTCATTCAAATTTCGCTTCTTTTTGTTCTAATGTTCTTCTTCCAACTTTTCGACACCTGAGCTGCTTCAAAGTTTGCTTATTTGTTCTTTTGTTGCTTCTGGTGCGATTTTTTCTATAGTTTTTCTTCACTCAGGTTCTAATGGGGGTTCTTCAAAGTTTGTTTCTTTTTTTTTTGGGTTTTAATGGTCTCTACTAACTTTTCGTCACCTGGTCTGTTTCAAAGTTTGATTCTTTTGGTTCTGGCTTGTCTCTTCCAAGTTTAGTTTGCTTCGTTTGCTTCTGATGGGTTGGTTTCTTTTGCAGGTTTGGGAGTAGAAGGATTGTACAAAGAGCTATGGAGAGCTTGCGCTGGGCCATTGGTCGAAGTTCCGAGAGCGGGAGAGCGGGTCTTCTATTTCCCACAAGGTCACATGGAACAGGTGATGAAGAAGAAGAAGCAGCAGCAGCTCAACTCTTCTCTTTCTTTCTTTGAAAACTTTTCATCATAGCATTCCCTGTGAAAAATACTGAAACTTGGTTTTTTTTATGTCACAATAGTTGGAGGCCTCGACGAATCAGGAACTGAACCAGCAGATCACCATGTTCAACCTTCCTACCAAGATCCTCTGCCGCGTTGTTAACATCTAGCTCAGGGTCAAAAACTCTAGGGATGTAGTTTTAATTTTTAATTAGGGATATTTTGTCCAAATTTTTGAAGGGTATCAAGTTGTTACAAAAAAAAATTTAGGGTATCAAGTTGAAAAATACGAATAGTTGAGGGTATCAAATTGCAATTAAGCTTTTTATTTTTGATGTTCAAGGATGTTTGATGTAAGCATATCTCAGCTGCTTCTGGTACAAATCCCTTTTTCTTTTTGAGAAGATATGAATTTTATGGGTTGCTTTTGAAAGTATCCAAAAGCTGCCGCTAGTTATCTTCTTAACTTTGGTAGCCTTTTATCGTTTTCTTATATTCTATCAATATCCACTTTTGGTGACTTCAATAGTTTCAACATTGAAAAATGGTGTCATGTATACCAAAAGCATAAGTGGTGATGAAAGTGGGAATCTGTAGTAATGTTCCGCTTTGAGCGGAGGCATTATATTGACCTCTTGGATTGAACAAGCAGGTTGGAATTCAACTGTGCGAGAAATTGTGGAATTTGAATGATGATGTACTTGCTTAACTTCGATGGATTTGATAGTTTATAAAGTATGACTCGTTTGTATGGTTATACAAATTAAGAAGATCGTGCATTACATTAAATTGTCTTTTGAGGAGTCGATCTCTTTGGTCAGGATAAAAAGAATATTTGTAGGTGACTGGTGTTTGTTATTTATTTTTTTGTTCACACTAATAAACAGAATTTCATTCGCTTTCTTTGTATCGTTTTGATAATGTTTTAATAAGGAATAAGGTAAAAAAAAAAAACTTAATTATTGTTATTTGTGGAAATGTTGGATCGATAAATAGTAGTACATATATGCACGATATTATGTATTAAGAGCTTCATAAGGAAAATAGTATAGATGTGATTTGGCACCACGAGACTATTGTAATGTGATATGGTACCACGGGACTATTGAATGTGTTGCAGTACCATAGAGTAGTCAGAATGATTTGAGACTAATAGGCCGCCAGTCAGAATAACACTGGAAGTAAAATGAGATACTTACAACTATTATTACCATCACACTATGTTTCTAGCTAGTGGACATGCATTTGCATGGACAATGCCAACTTGTGCACAGGATTTGGTTTTCCTCGATTGGTATCCATGACATCGAAACCGTGTCGACTTAGGTGGAATAGAGAAAGTGTATTCTCCCAACCAGGAGAATAGGCACATGTATCTCCTTTGAGAGAAAAAAAGAGCATGGATGTATTGCTTCATGAGAGGAGAATGGCACGGATATTAGAGTCCACTAGTAAGGTTGGCTACCTATACCGGGGATGCCGTAATACAATAGATAGTCTACAATGGTGTATCACTAGTTAGCTTACATTCTAATGACAACTTTTATGCATGCTTAACAAATTTGACGTAGGAACATTTTTTGGGATACTCAATTTATGATATCTAATCCTTGTTTACAGGAATGGACAAATTGTTTGTTGGTAAGAGTGATATGAATATATTTTTCTTGCTTTCGCTTTATGTTGTTGAATATGAAGATAGGAATATAATTTCCTATTTTCATTTTATATCTATTGAGTACACGAGACGTGCGTGTGGGGCTATGATGACAAAGCCAGTGCGGACAAGAGCCGCATGAAGAGTCTGAAATAATATGATGACTGTCTAAAAATTGTGTGCGGGGAGACACGATTTAACTGAGCCCGCACGTGCTAGAAAATAAAAATAAAATTGACTCCAGTTCCAAGTAGAAAGACCACAATAATAAAATTATATGCACACATGATCACTATATTAGTTTAGGTGAGTTGCGTCGGCCCCGCTCACCAGTAAAATTTCCAACATATTGATCCCATCTTCCACATGTGCGGGGAGTCACTTGGACAGTTCTGAGAATCAAAGAAATCAATGGATGAGTTGAAGCTTTCTTGTGAAGTGTTATCTAAAAGCACCCTAGAGGGGGGGGGGGGGGGGTTGAATAGGGTCAACCTTACTAATTGAGCACAATAAGATTGGTAACAATTTAAAGATTTAGAGTGCAAGAGAAGAAGCAATAAAAATAATGACATCCGATGTTTGGCCAAACAGCCAAAGACGACCATGGACAAGTCGACTTGGTCACGGTGGGTTCCAAAATGATGAAGAAGATCACAAGAAGAATTGTCATGCGACGCTATCAATGCGGAGTCCAATGGCAAATATCCAGAAGAAACCAACTTCTTACACGAGAGTTTTGATCCGAAGGCTCTTCGACTTCAATACACGAGAGCTTTGATCCGAATACTCTCCGACTGCATACAAGCTTTGATCTGAAAGCATGTACACTTCAACCTCTTTACCAGATGGTTTTGATCTTCTTACAACAAAGATGAAGATCTAACTTTTATAACTCAAGAACACTATAACACAATTTGTGGATAGGTAACTGAAAGCTTTGGTAGAGTTGTTTGTGGATAAGCTTTGGTAGGAAGTTTTTAGGCTCAAAGCATCAACCTTGAATGGAGGGGTTCAAGGCTATTTATAATCGAAGCAAGAGAAAGAGCAAATAGTACAAATTTTTGTCAGTGGACGGAAGATCCGTCGGTCATCCACGGACTTCCATTCTGATCTTCTGCCTGTATAGTGCAATGACGACAAATAGAGCCATTGGGATAACTGATGGGATAAGATCCTACATTGGAATCCAAACAGTAACAAGTCGAAAAATTCTTCGATTTTTTGCAGACTTCCATCGGATAATCTTATAGTTCACAGAAGATTTTCTGTGGCCCATTCGAATCATCCTTCGCTGTTCCGCAGAGATCCATCGGATCTTTAGCCTGACTGTCCAAAAGTGGTCCTAGATTATTTTCTATCGTAGCTATCGATTTTGCCATCCGTTTCTTGTGTTTACAATCATTCCTAAGACTATTGTAAACTCTAAATAGACCATAGCAGGTGGAGGCTTCTTAAGAGTCTTGAAATGATGATGGCATGACTTGGCTTCTTCACTTGATAGATGATGGTATTTTCCCTTGGCAACAGTTGTCCAAAGATACCCAGATTGTGAAATCTAAAAACCATTTGGGAGATTTGCCCTGAACCACCACAGGGGGCGCTTCTCCCTCGACCCTCGTCCACTGACCGGGCAGCGGAACTCCCGATTGAGTGGCCCCGGAGATGTCATTGGACGGTTCAGAAAAATCTTGTGGGATACCGTCATCTTTGGCCCATCATAATTTCTTCATTGCATATGTCCATGTTGATCTTGTTTATTGCTTTTCCTAAAATACATGTTAGACGAACAAAGCAATATACATTGTATCAAGTATGATAAATTTAATGCATGTTAGGACTATGCTAAGTTTAGCATAAATACTATAGTGATAACATGAATATTAGTGATGTCATAATGTTAAACTTAATCGAGTAGCCACAATAAAAAATATAGTTAGATCATTGAGCTAACAATCTCCCCCTTTTTTATTATGACAACTCGATTAAATTTAAGATAGATATAATAGAAACTCATATCACTAATATATAAAAAAATAAGCACATATCACGAAAAGATATAGGTATAAGTAAAGCTGCTATAGTGATTGTATGAAGATTAGTGATAATATAATTCTGAACTTAATCAATTTATCATATTCAAATGTATGATAATCATTGGGCCAACAATATCCCCTTTTTTGATTATGGCAAATCGATTAAGTTTAATATGGACACAATAGATACATGTATCACTAATATACAAAAGACATAATGTCATGACCCGCACCCAGTTTAGGGGCACGAGGACGTGGGTACGTCTAACCTACGCCACAGTATCAGCGATAATATTTAACATCTAACAATTATTAAATATATAACTCAATCACAATTCTAAAGGAAGATAAGCACGATAAATTGATAGAACATAATGAAGATAAAGTCTGGATAGTAGCATGAGTTCACAACAGAAATAAGTCTAGAAGTCCAAGACAATAATACATATCCTGAAATAATACAACAGACCAAATGTAGAAATCTGGAGACAAATCCAGCAAAACCTAGCTAAATAACTAAGTCACTATTAGAGGTGCATCCTCTACGGGCACCGGTATTGACCCAAATCACAATAAACCAAACATTGATAAAATTGACAATATGATACTTGTCAAAATTCAATATGACACATCAAGACAGAACTCAGTGCAAGACGGACGTCGGCTTTCTCCTGCAGCGTACTCGATTTTTGAGTCTGTATTATTTTACATTTATTGAGTCTAGCTAAATGTAAACTGAGTAGCACTGGGTATTTTGGGCCTATGCCTTATCACCAAACAAAACTAAAAGCTCCACCAAACCAAACTAGCCCACAAAAGCCCATTTGAGCAATTCTATCCTATGGAGACAGAGTTTGGGCCGAACTCTGCCTCCACATAGAGTTCGGGCCGAACTCTGTCCCCTAAATTATAGGACCCTAATTTTTAGGGTTTGCTGTATTCTAGTTGTCCAACGGCCAAAAATTTGAATTCTTGACAAAGAATTCTGGCTGAATTCTGCCTATCCCAACTAGTATAAATAGGCCTTGAATTCTCTCATTTTCAATCATCCAATTATCTTCTCTTCTCTTCTCTATAAGCCTCATACAAGCCTTAACCTTCTCATCTACTAGCCACAAGCTTCCTAAGCCTCAAAGTGCTCAGTGCTATTCAGTTAGGAGTTTGTGCAAGAGTCAAGAAAGTAGCTTGGAAAATTCCAAGCATCGGCACATCGATCTTTGTAAGAAGTTGACGTGCTCTTCTGAAGAAAAGGCACGGAGTATAACTACTATTTCACAAATAGTAGATTTAATCCTGAGCTAGAGTTCTCAGGCCTGGACTAGTCCTCCACGAGGGAAACCAGGTTAAAAACGACTTTGTTTGCGTATGCTCTCTTGATCTTTTTATTTCTGCATTTACTACTCTGATTATTTACTTGAAAAGAGTTTAATTTTTATTTGGCTATTATTGTTATAAACTCTATTCACCCCCTTCTAGAGTTGCCTACCTGTTCTTTAATTGGTATCAGAGCTCTGTTCTCTTTACAAGGACTAACATTCTAGGGCTGATCTATGGCAACCACACAACCTATGTTTTCCAATCATGGTGAAGGACAGTCCACTCATAGGCCACCCCTATTTGATGGAACCAACTACACCTATTGGAAAACTAGAATGAGTTTCTATCTCAAGTCTCTAGACTTCGACCTGTGGACCATTGTCACCGATGGTTACAAAAAGCTCGCCAGAATAGTTGTCGAGGAAGATCTCGTCGAGAAACCCAACGACAAATATTCTGACGAGGAAAAGAAACAGGCGAGTCTAGATGCTAGAGCTATTAATGCTCTTTTCTGTACAGTAGACAGGAATAAACTTAACAGGGTCTCGACATGCACCACCTCGCACGAAGTATGGAAGCTTCTAGAAGTGACGCATGAAGGAATGACTCAAGTCAAGGAATCTAAAATTAGTCGTTTGACTCAAGAATACGAGGCGTTCAAGATGAAGCCGAATGAGACGATCACCCAAATGTTCACAAGGTTCCTTGACGTCATCAACCCTCTGTCATCTCTTGGCAAACAATATACAAATTATGAGAAGATCCGCAAGTTACTTAGGGGGCTACCGAAGATCTGGAACCCTAAGGTAACAGCTATTATATAAGGCAATGATCTCACCAAAATGTCTATGGAAACTTTGATGGGAAAGCTGATGACCCACGAGCTCGACCTCAAAGACTTCGACGAACTTGCTCCAAAGGCAAAAGAGATTGCCCTAAAAGCTCATCGTCGAAGGGCTGATCCTGAAGAGACCGACGACGACAATTTTGAAGGTGATAATCAAGCTCTTCTAGTCCGCAACTTCAAGAAGTTCCTTCGTTTCAATTGAAGAAAGAAGGAACAACAAGAAGACGACGAGGAAGAACCAACGTGCTACGGCTGCAAAGACTGGACACGTTCGAAAGGACTGTCCCTTCGCAAAGAAAGGCAACAGATATGAGAAGCCCTACAAGAAGCCTTCTTCAAGAAAGTATGCCAACACTAGTATTTGGCACGAAAACGAAGCAAGTGATTCTGAGGAAGAAAATGACTCTCCTCAAGACACCGCGAATGTTTGCCTAATGGCAACATCCAAGAAGGTAACTAGCGAAACTCTCGATGACTTTACATTTGATGAACTTAGCGATGCGTTTAATGATTTACTAAATGACCACAAGAAAGTCATTAGTAAATATAAGCATGCCAAGGAGAAAATCAAAGGCTATGAAATAGAGATTCAAAATCTTTCTTCCTTACTTGATAATGTTAGAGACACTCCATCCACGGAAGTCACTGATGAGGTGTCCAAGCTTAAGTTAAGCCTACATGATGCCGAAGCACTTATTGAAAAGCAAACACGTGAGATCTCAGCACTCAACAAAGAGCTTGCTGAAGAAAAGAACAAACACAAAGTCTCTATTGCTAAGATTGATGGTCTAAATGCTAAGTGTAATGAACTGAATGCTGCCTCTAAGAAATTAGAGATTAGATTGGGAAAACAGTTTGCTCAACCTCAAACCCAATCACATAGTCACAAAACACAAGACCACTCATAATAGTAAAACACGTCACCCACATGCAGCACATAACCATGCTTATATGTACACGTACTCCCATACAACACGTAAACCACATGCACATAGACATCATTCTCAATCTACTCATAACTATTATCCTACTGCTACACATAGTCACTATCCTGCTAACTATCACCATGCTGCATATAGACATAACTATCATCCTGCTGCTACATTTATTCACTATCCTGCTGTTCCACACAACTATCACCATACTGCATATAGACATCACTATCAACCTGCTCCCAACACAAATAGGCATGCTACTTGCACATACTGTAGATTACATGGTCATATCTCACCACAGTGTAGAATTAGGAAATTAGTTGATATTAATCTATATGCATGGGTACCGAAGACTAACATTTCAGGACCCACAAGAACTTGGGTACCAAAGGTCACATCTACTCGTGATGTAGGTGGACCTTCCTTCCTCAACTAAAAGCAAGTGGATTCTCGATAGTGGATGCTCGCAACATATGACGGAAGACACAAATCTTTTCGCATCACTATCGATGAAGAGGGAAGGGTATGTATCCTTCGGTAACAATTTAAAGGGCTACATCATAGGTAATGGTACTATTGGTTATCTTCCTTCTCCTGTAATAAAGGATGTCTGCTTAGTGACCGAGTTAAAGCATAACCTGCTCAGCATAAGTCATCTTGCTGATCATGGATATGATATTAACTTTGGACAAAATAAATGCTATATTTATGATAGGTCAACTGGAGACATTGCTTTTGAAGGGATAAGAGAAGATAACATTTTCTATCTATCTAGAAATACTAACAGTGCAGGAAGATGCCTCTACGCCCACAAGGATGAGAGACTGTTATGGCACTAGCGTCTTGGTCATGCCAATATGGATACTATATCCAGGCTATCGACAAAGAAGCTAGTAAGAGGTCTGCCTGATATCACATTCAAGAAGGACACGGTATGTGTAGAATGTGAACTGAATAAGGTAACCAAATCTTCATTTCATTCCATAAACACTGTAAGTACTACTAGACCCTTGCAATTACTGCACATGGACTTATTTGGTCCCAGTAGAGTAGCCAGTCTTGGTGGAAAACTCTATGCTTTTGTTATAGTAGATGATTTTTCTAGATTTACTTAGATTTTCTTCCTTTCAAACAAAAACGATGTGATTTCAGTTTTTAAAATCTTTGCCAAAAAGGTCCAAAATGAAAAGGCTACATGATTACTCGAATCCAAAGTGATCATGGAGACGAATTCGAAAATTCCGATTTTAAAAAGTTTTGCAAAACAAATGGTTTTGATCATGAGCTTTCTTGTCCTCGAACTCCTCAATAAAATGGTGTTGTGGAGCGGAAGAATAGGACTCTTGGTGATATGGCTAGAGTCATGTTGAATAAATTTTTACTTCCAAAATATTTTTGGGCAGAAGCTGTCAGTACAACATGCCATGTTTTAAATAGGGTGCTTATTCGACCTATTTCAAAGAAAACACCCTACGAGCTTTGGTTTGGTAGGACTCCTAATGTCTCATATTTTAGAGTGTTTGGTTGTCGCTGTTTTATCCTAAACACCAAAGACAACTTAGGCAAGTTTGATGCCAAAGCTGACGATGGTATTTTTCTTGGCTATACTGCCAAGAATAAGGGATATAGAGTGTTCAACAAACGCTCAATAATTGTAGAAGAATCTACTAATGTGACCTTTGATGAAGAAAATAGTGCAGCAGCTATCCCTGACGATGATGTTGAACCATCAACTTCTACGCCGATGAATACCACCCCTGAAACCAACTCTCTAGAGGGCTTACCGAAGAAGTTCGCATTCAAGCTGTCACACCCAGAAAACTTGGTAATAGGTGAGGTATCACGCGGAGTAAGTACTCGATCATCGTTAAGAGATTCCATTGCTAGCACTGCTTTCATTTCGCAATTTGAGCCTAAAACTGTTTTAGAAGCTTTTAATGATGAGTTTTGGATTTCAGCCATGCAAGAAGAACTCAACCAATTCGAAAGAAGCCAGGTCTGGGAACTTGTTCCTAAACCAGCTAATCATTCGATTATTGGTACTAAATGGGTTTTTCGTAACAAAGTAAATGAAGATGGTTCAGTAACTCGCAACAAAGCTCGTTTAGTAGCTCAAGGATACAACCAAGAGGAAGGTATCGACTACGATGAGACGTATTCTCCTGTTGCAAGACTTGAATCCATTCGGATGCTTTGTGCCTATGCAAACTTTCAGAAATTTAAACTTTTCCAAATGGATGTCAAAAGTGCTTTTCTGAATGGTTTTATTAAGGAGGAGGTTTTTTGTAAAACAACCCTCTGGTTTTAAAAATCACAAATTTTCTGATCATGTTTTCAAACTTAAGAAAGCACTATATGGCCGCCCCCGAGCTTGGTATGAACGCCTAAGCAATTTTTTACTAGATAAAAATTTTTTAAAAGGGAAGATTGACACTACACTTTTTATCAAAAGTTTTCAAGACACCATTCTTTTAGTACAAATCTATGTTGATGATATCATATTTGGGTCCACTAATGAAAATCTATGCCAAGATTTCGCTAAGTGTATGCAGAACGAATTTGAGATAAGCATGATGGGGGAGCTCACCTACTTCCTTGGATTGCAAGTCAAACAAACTTCACAAGGAACTTTCATCAGCTAGTCAAAATACACAAAGGATATGCTAAAGAAGTTTGATCTTGACAACGTCAAACCAATCGGCACCCCTATGGCTACTACGACCAAGCTGGAACCTGATGAAAGCGGCAAACCTGTTGACCAACGTAAGTATCGAGGTATGATTGGTAGTCTACTTTACTTAACTGCTAGTCGTTCCGATATCATATTTAGTGTTTGTCTGTGTGCTCACTATCAAGCTAGTCCTAAGAAATCACACATGTCCGCCATTAAGCGTATCTTCTGATACCTTAAGGGTACTGTTACAGTGGGCTTGTGGATCCCAAATCCACATCCTTTGACCTTATTGGTTATTCGGATGCTGATTTCGCGGGATGCAAAGTCGACCGTAAAAGTACGAGCGACATGCGTCATTTATTAAGCAAGGCTCTAGTCTCATGGTTTAGCAAAAAATAGAATTCTGTCGCACTATCCACAACAGAAGCTGAATATATCGCAGCTGGTCGTTGTTGTGCACAAATTCTGTGGATGAAGCAAACCCTTGCAGACTATAACCTATCTTTTATGCATATTCCTATATTCTTTGATAACACTAGTGCTATCAACCTTATTAAAAACCCTATATGTCACTCACGCACGAAACACATTAAAATTCGTCACCACTTTTTGCGTGATCATCAACAAAATGGCACTATAAATTTAGAATTTATTGACACTGATCATCAGCTGGCAGATTTCTTTACTAAACTACTATCCGAAGAGCGATTCAACTTTCTTTGTCGTGAATTAAAATTTTTGGATGAAACTGTTATTCATTAAATTGGCCTGCGTAAATATCGAGTGTGTCATGTTTCTTTATGATGACTTTGCTATGGGTACAAGCCGAAAGGGTCCTTCTGACAACAAGGCATAAAAGTCTAAGCGACACGGTGCACTAGTCTGCGGACTACCGCTAGCTGGGATCCGGCCCCTACAGCTACCCCATGGCAGTTTCATCGTAATGATTTGTGCCATAAATCCTTGTTTATTACATGGTTCAATTTCATTTATAACTTGTTTAAATTTAAATTTTCTAACTTCATTTTATGTACTCTATTCATTTGCCGGTTTCTATCTTGGCTATTTTCTTTTAATCCTTATAACTCTTATCCATTTTCTCCCACTTAACAATATTTTCAAACTATTTTTATACTATTTTCAGTTCTGGTCCCAGAACACAGAACTCGGGCCGAACTCTGCCTCACACAGAGTTCGGGCCGAATTCGGTCTGTATATTCCAGAACTTCCAATTGCTCTCAGCCCTCCATCCATTTTAATCCTATGGTCCAGGATTCACCCGACCATCCGAACCCTCCTTCATATTTTTGGGTTCTCCCTCTCTCTCCTCTTGCCTCCTCCAAAACCTCTCAACTCCTTTCTCTTCAAACCCTAACCCTAGAATTCTCTATCTAGTGTGGATCTCTTCAAACCGTATCGACGACCTATGGGTTATGTGATATTTGGATCCGGATGCAGCTTTCGTGGATCCTCGTCGTTCGGATACTGATCCATCTGACACCGCTGGACCATCTCGTGCTCCATGATGGATGTGGTTCCGTACCTGCTGCTGCTGCTGATGATCTTATTTAGTTTTTATGCATTATGGACTTATGTTTATGTAGCTGATTTTCTTGTATGAGTACACTCTATGTTCTGTGGATCTTTAGACTTTATCTGCAGTTTATCATTACTATGGTGTGCTTGCCAGTTAATTTCTTCTACAGTCTTCTGTTTGTTTGTGTTTGCTATTCATATTTGCTATGCATCTTTGGTAAATGACAAAAGGGGAAGATCTATTTGATATTCATATCCTGTGATATCTATGTTTTGGAAGAGATTATATATATCAGGATAAGGAACATTGGCTTACAGAGAAGCTATGTTTATGGGGGAGCTATTTTTACGGGGGAGCTACTGCTTCTATGCATGACTACTACTTGTGTCCAGGTATGAACATTGAATATACAAATATTATTTTGTCAATTTTCAGTATGGGGGAGATTGTTGACCCAAATCACGGTCAACCAAATATTGATAAAATTGACAATATGATACTTGTCATAATTCAATATGACACATCAAGATAGAACTCAGTACAAGACGGACGTCGGCTTTCTCCTGCAGCGTACTCGGTTTTTGAGTCTGTATTATTTTATATTTATTGAGTCTAGCTAAATGTAAACTGAGTAGCACTGGATATTTTGGGCCTATACCTTATCACCAAACAAAACCAAAAGCTCTACCAAACAAACTAGCCCACAAAAGCCTATTTGAGCAATTCTGTCCTATGGAGACAGAGTTCGGGTCGAACTCTGTCCCCTAAATTACAGGACCCTAATTTTTAGGGTTTGCTGTATGCTAGTTGTCCAACGGCCAAAAATTTGAATTCTTGACACAGAATTCTGGCCGAATTCTGCCTATCCCAACTAGTATAAATAGGCCTTGAATTCTTTCATTTTCCATCATCCAATTATCTTCTCTTCTCTTCTCTATAAGCCTCATACAAGACTTAACCTTCTCATCTACTAGCCACAAGCTTCCTAAGCCTCAAAGTGCTCCGTGCTATTCAGTTAGGAGTTTGTGCAAGAGTCAAGAAGGTAGCTTGAAAAATTCCAAGCATTGCCATAGCGATCTTTGTAAGAAGTTGACGTGCTCTTCTGAAGAAAAGGTACGGAATGTAACTACTATTTCACAAATAGTGGATTTAATCTGAGCTAGAGTTCTCAGGCCTGGACTAGTCCTCCACGAGGGAAAGCAGGTTAAAAACGACTGTGTTTGCGTATGCTCTCTTGATCTTTTTATTTCTGCATTTACTATGATTATTTACTATTGGTGAAAAGAGTTTAATTTTAATTTGGCTATTATTGTTATAAACTCTATTCACCCCCCTCTAGAGTTGCCTACCTGTTCTTCAACCGGATCTACGGACAACTCCTGAGCAATATCCTCATCTATCTCCAGCCCATAGTAAGTCGAACAAAAGGCCTCTAAGTCCTCTGAAAAATAATATCTAGTCAGGATTGGAGCGAAGTACAAACACTAACAGCAGTTTCATTAAATTGACAAGTACTATAATAAATAGAATATAATGAGGTACATGATGGATAATAAAACTGAATAGTAAGAGGTACAGGATAAACAGGTCATCATATCATGGTAAGGTGAGAGCATGTAAGTAAATCAGGGATATGATGTATTACAGAAAATCTGAGTATAACATGTAATCTAAACGGTGCCTTGAGATATTAGAGTGTTATGTGATCGGCTTAGGCCAAGATCAGGCTATTCTATATGACCGACTATGCACAAGTACAAGTATAATGGATCAGGTCGGCCCCAATGGAAAGCTATGCACAAGTAATATAAGATCAGGCTACACCCTACGTGTAGTGAGGGTGAGCTATGCACAAGTAGTTTGGGCATGATCATATAAACTCTAATAACTCTCCAATCTTCCAAATAGTATAATAGATCCAACCATATCACGTTATGACACGGGATTCAAGAAGCAGGGGGCCAGCCCACTCCCAAATCGGTGTCTATACAAGTACATGAACAATAACAAGCAAGTACTAGTATACTAGGATAAACCGAAAATAATTCACTACAACAAAAAACCCTTTTAATGACGGCTAAAAAGCGTCATTAATGACAAAACAATGACGCTTTTTCTTCTTCAAAACAAGCGTTGTGAAAACGGGTGTTATAAATGTTTTTTAAAAGCGTTATAAAAAAACCGTCATAGATAGTTCCTATAAAAGCGTTATGAATAGTTAATATATAATGTACAATTCAGGACATTTTTAAAACGTTATGAATAGATAATATGTATAAGCTCAATGCAGCACATTTATAACACTTTATACTATTCAAATTAGCATATTTATAACGCTCTATACTGCACATTATATATTACATTCCAAAAACTTAACATTATATATCACCATCTTTATTACATTTCTCAAAATAGAGTACATATCAACATCTTCATTACATTCTCAAAATAGAATATCCAAATACATATATACATTTACAACTACCAAAATTGTCCACATCAAAACTTGGCCACATCAAAACTGTCCACAGAACATGTAGCAAAACCCTGAAAAAGATAAAAACAAGGTTCAATATACTTTGTAATGTAATGTGAAAATTACAAGAAACGAAGGACTTATACACATTTTTCAAACTTTAAAAGGAGAAGAGGACTTGTCACAATTGTAAGTAATTAATAATTTGATAAGCTTTGTGAAGTCTATACAAATGTGTAGGTATTCTAGATTACTCAAATCAAAATTAGAAACAGAATCTGGCTTGACATATATTTGCATATCAATGTACAATTTGTACAGGAAAGACAAACAAGGCTAGAAGATAAGTACCTTAGTATAACCATTATGGTTGACTAAAATCTGCCTGTACATTTTCTCTAAGCTCGTAGTCCATGTACTGTCAAAATCAAGTCTAGCTAGCCCAGAGCGACCCAATACAACTATCAGCATGTGGGAGGGGTCTAGCCAGCCCAGAGCGACCCAATACAACTATCAGCATGTGGGAGGGGTCAAAAGCTACACAATAGCTGAGGATATTTCTACTAAACAAACAAGCCTGAACTGTGAACATGTAGCAGCAACAGAATAAAAAAATTCAGTTGCCTGCCATGAAAAGGATACTAGCAAAATTGCAAGAAAGTTGCAATCATAACCACATTTAAAAATGATGACACTGCATTAAAAGAAAGCATTTAAATGCCCCAAGAACTCAAAATAGGAAACAGAAATTCCTCAGAGTATCAACTTGGTTTGACAATCCAACAGTGAAAAACCAACACCCTAAGACTACCAAAATTAAAGAGCCTGAGAAATTTAGTCAAACAGACTGAAGCACAAACAATGAAGTTGATTGGTTTGACAATATCCAAGAGCCTGAGTGAATCCCTTTTAAATTTAGTCAAACAGACTGAAGCACAAATAGACTAAAACTGAAATAGCTAATATACACTCTACCAACAAAAGCTGAATTAATTTCCATTAACTATATACTCACCAGTCACCACCAAGAGCCTGAGTGAATCCCTTTTAAGCGCATGAGATACAACTTCATGTTCCAACAAGTGTATTGTTAAAGACAAAAGGACTGACACCTCTTTCAAGGAAGTACAGTTGCTTGATTTTCGAAATTAGTATAACACATTCATAGTTCTCTACTGCCAACAGTTTGAATTATTTTTCCAGTATTGATATCCTGAGTCTTTCTCAGCCTCCTCATATGTCACCATTATGCAATATATAGGTAAGATGAAAGAAATTTTTATTGCTGTAGGTGAGAAGTGGTGCATGAGTTGTATTAAATTTCACGTTCTGGAATTATCTGATTGTAGGCAAAACTCCTTACTACAGACTAATCAAGTTCCTACTACTTTTCCATCCATTAATGGACAAGATTCGGTTAAATATTTCCAACATTTACAAAAGCTGAGAACAGTGGTCCAGTTATAAGTTTATTTTGACATTCATAATTCCTACTAATAGTCAGATCTAGGAATACAATCTTTAAATATGATACAAAGGTACTCTAACATTCTCACGTATTCAACAGTAGTAGTGGCATAGACATGCTCAATACCAATATTATTTACATTAAAGTATACGACTGTCACATCTAATATCAGTATGAGGGTGGTGCATAATCAAATAATTTAAGATTTCATTAAGCTGCTATGGGTCCTATAAGCAAGTTGATTTCACTAACCAAAATTCCTTTTGGTAAACCTTCACCACACCTGGCTCTTCCGGTCCATGTAACAACAGTTCTTTTACTACATAATCATATACTTGGCCTCTACTATAACATTTGACTTTTTCCTATTTTCCTTTCTTCTTTATATTTAGTTCAAATTCAACAGCCATACATTATTTACAATTTCAACTGCGGAGTACTTAAGATAAACTGCAAAACTAAAAAAAGAACCTTCCAGAGTATTGTTATATCAACCGCCTATCATAAATGTTCTAACAAAAAGATTCATGCAGGAATTTTATGTGTCGACATGTTCCTAAAACCATGCACCAGACAACACAATTGTGGACTAGTTCTCAATGTTGAATATAAAATATCAATATGCACTTCTAACATTCTGTTTGTGTCACGAACCGCTCCCGAATAATCGGACACGAGTCGGGCACGCCCAGCCTTCGTCGATGAACACGACGAAGTAAGCTGTACATTTCTAAGGAAAACTCCAAGATACAATATACATAAAACAACACAGCTTCTATACACGTTCCCAGAAAATCTCCATAATCTATCAAGTCAATACAATATCATCCGGAGACAAATCCGGTAACATGAATAAAATTATACAATCCTGAATCCTCAATATAATACATGATAAACTCTAAACAAATCTAGGAAAAAGTCTGACTATATCTCTGTAATCTAAGTCCATCCTGAAATAGATACTCCACCATCTCCGGGCTCTGACCCAAGGTGGTACCATATCCTCAAGCAACCTGCAACGTATCCTGTCAGGAAAAAAGAAAAGTACAATCCCGACAAGAAGCATTAAACAGTGTAAACTGAAATGCATGAAAAAGAATCACAATATGAACTATGGTACAAGACAGGAATATGAAATGGTGGTACATGAATAACGATGAACTATAGTACCAGATCCGGAACAATGAACTATACTATCTGTGTAACATGCATTTGAAATAACTATCAGAGTATGTGACCGGCTGGGTAAATAATGAACAATGAACAATGGTACGGCTTAAATTCCCACGTGCACGATTTGAGACCTAAGCTATTAGTCAATGCCTAGCTAAAGTAGGATTGGTCACATATCTGTAGTATTTCCCCACCCCAATGTACAGGTAAAGAACAATGAACTATGAATGATGAACGGTGAACAAAGAACAATCGTGTGTACAACGTGTCAATATGAGAACATAAAGCAAGACAGAAATACAGAGTAAAGAGTTCGAGTCGGTGTACTTGCCTTGCTCCGGGAGATCGGTGATAGGGATGTAGTAACCTCTATGCCCACCTAGAATTTGATACAAGTTGGTTAAGTCCAAATAAAGACATTAACTAGTTTTAACTTATTATTCCTAACTAGCTACTAAAATAATCATGTTTAACTATATTTGTAAATAATAGTTTAGCAAAATACTACATACTTTTAGTTAGAAATATTTGGTAGTTAGGAGAAAATTAAAATACATTAGCCAAATATATATATATATATATATATATATATATATATATATATATATATATATATATATATATATATATATATATATATATATATATATATATATATATATATCTATATATATATATATATATATATATATATATATATATATATATATATATATATAATATTTATATATATATTTATATATATATATAAATATTATATATATATATATATATATATATATATATATATATATATATATATATATATATATATATATATATATATATATATATATATATATATATATATATATATATATACAACCAGCTAAAAATTAACTAACTAATTATTAACTAGCTAAAGTAGAGATTAACCATTTTAGAATAAATAGTGTCCTAATTTAGTAAATCACTTTAGCAATTGTAATTTTAGCAAAATAGTATAGATTAGATTATAAATATTAGCTAGAACCATCTAGAAACATAATATTAGTGAAGTATATAAGCATCCTTAGACTAAACCAGTGTAATTATTTCAAAATGTTATTTAAGAATCAAACTGCTAATAAAAACATGGATTATATTTGGCAAGAATCAACATACAATATTTCTTTAGGAAAACTTTACCCTAATTTATTACGTTAATGAATCACTAAAATATTCTAGTAAATCATATATAGTAATTTATAGGAGAATAATATCTTAATATTTGTTCAACCAAAAATATGGTTTATATATATATATATATATATATATATATATATATATATATATATATATATATATATACATGACTATATGTAAAAATGCTAGTCACTTTAGGAAATCTTATTACCAAGGTTACTAGAGAATAGGATACCATAATAGCAATTAAAGAAAATAATCAACTTAGCCCAAATTAACCCAAAATTAATCAAGCCCACACTACCAGCTTACTGTATCAACAAGCTCAACAAAACTCCATCACAATCGTACTAGCAAAACTTAGCAACCACAAAACTTAGCTCCAAGAACCAAAGCCCATGCTCAGTACATGGCCGGCCCAAATTGTGCCGTAGTTTACTGAAATCAACCTATACTTCCAATTAAATACACACCATCAACTCAACAGAGATACAAAATTAAACTCCCCTTCCCTGCCACATGTTCCCTCTAGCCGATACCTAAATTGGACATCAACAAAACTCAGCAATGTCACAAAGTCCCAACCAAGATATACACACCCAAGCCCAGTCCCTACATAAACTGAACACAATATAGGTTCACCATTTCTAACTCCAATCTCAGCAATACCAGTTCGACAAGATTTAACAAGATTTTAAGAGGAAAATTGAAGGAAACAAATTCGAAATATGTAGACTTATTCAAATCGAAAGCAAAACCTAGGAAATCAGAAGTTCAAATAACCAATCAATCTAAATTGAAAACAAAGTCCAAATTATGACATTTAAAACAAAGTTTTTAAAATATTTAAAACCAAAATGTAGCTAGCCTAACTTTCCCGCCTCGAGTGCAAACTTCTCCAGTCCAATGCTATGCCATCAACCCCGGACACGCACATATGGTTGGTCACGAACAACACCCTCGGTCACACACACAGGACACAACGCAATTCACGAGACACGAGCACAACTCTGGACATGAACATTCTGAACACTGACACAACCCAAACATTCCCATTAATTTAGCTATGAAGCAAACAATCAGTAACTAAGGAGAGAGGAGTAATTTGTTTACCTGAGTTAGAAGAGCTCGACACACAGTCGGACACCACCCTTCCTGAGTCAAGGTACTCGCTGATTGGAGTGGAACAACGGAGAGTCACCGGAAAATAGATCACCGGTGACGAAATTCGATCGGTGTCTCGATTCAGTCTGAACACAAAATCAAATCACTGATCAACAAGAGATCAAAAGGAAGAATACATTCTTTCCAGAAATTCAAAAATATCTAACCTCGTCGGCAACAACGTTCGGCGGGAAAGAACTCCGAGGAAGATCGTGCCGTCGACGAAAAAGATGATTTCGCTGCGAGATGTCCCGTCTGTCGAAACAATGAACAGATCCAAGACATCAACAAGGGTTCGCAGTCGAAATCCCTAGGGAGGAAGAGTAGAGCTCCCAAATTATAAATCGATCACGAGATCAGAGAAAGAAGCATGAATTTCACAAAAATTGGAACAAACTGACCTAAGTTCTCATCGTGGAGAACTCGACGTCGCCGAAGCTCGACATTCTGATCTGAGGAGACTGTCGAGAAAGAAGGAGAGCCGAAGACGAAGATCGTGCAGGCGTCGGAGAAAAATACGAGGCCTCAATCGTCTTTATCGGAGGAGATCATTGTTGTCGGAGAAGGTCGGCCGCTAGTCGCCACTGCACGCTCGCCGATCGCCGGGGAAGAAGGAATTAGGGTTCGGCGCTCTCGAAGAAGGGAAGAAATTTTGAGCTCAGGAAAAGAAAAAAAACAGAGGAGAATAAATTCTCTCTTCCTTCACTGTATTAAAGAAAAAGGGAAAATTTCAATTAGGTCCCTCCGCTTAAAGGATTTATGCAGAGAGACCCCCCACCTTTTCACTATTTGCAGAATTTGAAGAAAAACAGTTAGAAAATTTAAAGAAAATAAATGGGGACCACTAATTTAGTTATAACAAACTTGAAAATTCAAATTTAAGAATTTAAAAGTTTAGAGGGAAAAATAAAATGGAATTTCAAATTATAACCAACATTCCTATGACCAGCCCAAAGTGAATTGGGCCCATCATCAACCCCATTAATTATTTAACTAGAGAAAATAGAAGATAAAATCATTAATCTCTAATCAAAATTTAACCAGAAATTTATTCACATAAAATATGCCAACTTAAATTTTTTTAGGAAGATAACTTTCTAAAAGAATAATTATTCACCAAAATTTTATAATACCAAAAAAATAGTATTATTTATAAATTCTGGGAAAGCGGGGTTACAAATCTTCCCCCTTAGAAAAATTTCGTCCTTGAAATTTCAAAAATGGCACGATTTTGCACGATAAGGTAAACATATACCAAATTTGAAATTGGCACGATTTAAAGTGGAATGAAATGTTAGTTAAAGAAATCATGATCACGGAATAATAGTTTCAACAGCATCCGGTGGTCTTGCATATCTGGGTCACTTCCCCTACAGTTCCTGTCCCGCCAATATGCATCTGGCTGCAGTGAACCTTCGGTTCCATTGTCCTGATAATACTAGATTATCGTAATACTTTATCAACTTTATCCGGTATGGAATAAATTTAGGACTTAGCTTCAATAATATCTGAGAACCTGAGAATACCCGCAATTACTTTGACTTAGAGCCCATGCCTTGCCAGTGTACAGCTAGCTGTAATGGACTCACAGTCTCTATAATCCAGGTCATAGTAGTTGTCAAATATGTTTTTTTCAACTTTATCCAGAAGTTTCAAGGAAAAAAATTATGAAAGTTCTAAATAGTATCTGTTCTTTAGAAACAACTTTTTATTGGATATCAAGAGACAATCAAAAGCCGACAAGAGCTACTAGGAACTATGAAACAACAGTAATATAGAGATGAGACTTAGGAATAAGTCTCGAAATAGAGAAACAACAAGTAAATGTAAAAAGAACATCAAAGAAAATCAAAGAAGATAGTGATCTACGAGTGCCTCCGGTCGTCAGCACTCGTCCGGAATCGGGATAGTCTCCACTTCCTCAGCTGTCATCAAGTAGACTCGCCCCTCCGTCTGATCTCCCTGCGGCTACTGGACATGAAGAGGTAAGTCCTCCTGCTGGGGTCCCGGTGCTCCTTGTGCTCGTCCCTCAGCGGCTTCTGGACAATCTCTGACCTGGTGAGTAGGTGATCCACAGAACAAGCAAAGCCTCAGCCTCTTGCGGCATTCATCGTAATGATGTCCTGGGCGGTGACAGTAGTTGCAAGTGACTGCCAACTGCTGTCTCTGAGGCGGATCTGCATGAACTCTGGCTGGACGGTGCTGAACTGCTGCCTGTTGAACTAGCCTCATCTGAGTCTACATCTGCACCCTCTTCGCCGGTGCCTGATAGCTGCTATCGCCGATGTCCCTATCCCTCTTGGGCCTCGGGTCCATCTCCTTCTCAACTGCCTGAGCGATCTTGAGGATGCTCGATTAAGTCGTGGCCTGGCTGATCGCCTATGCATGCCGCAGCTCTCTAGTGAAGCCCTTTTTGAACCTCCAAGCCCTCTCCTCTGACGTGCCAACTAGGTTCTCTACGAACCTGCTGAGTCGGGTGAACTTTGATGTGTACTCCGACACTGTCATAGTCCCCTGCTGCAGCATCTCGAACTGCATCCTCAGCTCATCACGCTCCACATCTGGGAAAAACTTCTCCTTGAAAAGAGTTTTGAAATCGGTCCAAGAAACCTGGTGCTCCGCCAACTGAGGCTCCTTCCGGTACCAAGCTCTGGCCAAATCAAAGAGTCGTATACTAGCCACCTCCACTTTCAGGTCATCTGTGATCCGTTCCATCTTCAAGGTCCTCTCCGCATTCTCCAGCCACTCGTCCGCATAAACGATCCCGTCATTACCCTAAAAATCCATCGGGGAGAGGTTCTGGTAGTCCTTGGCCATCTCGGTGCTGCTGGTGCTACACGTGCTGCTGGAGCTGGTGCTACCGGCTCTCTGGTCCTGAGTGTGTTGACGACGGTCGCTCTGGACTGTGTGGCCTGCTGACTCTGAACTGCACAGCCTGGTGATTCTGGGCCTCCATGAACTGCTTGAACATGGCCATCACCTGGACGCCGTCAAACATCACCGTCGGAGGCAGCAGAGGAAACTGATGAGGTGGTAGTGGAAGCTGCTCCATCAGAACATCATTTGTGGTCTGATCCGAAGCTCCTGTAGCTCCGGGCTGATCTGCGGTCTCCCTGGTGGCAACCATCCTGAAATAGAAAGAAAACTCGTTGATTGCTAAGTCCTAGAAAAATAGTCAACCTCCTAGAAAATATTGAGTGTAATCAATCTCTATATTCAATAACTATAACCATTTCCCACGGATCCTATGCTGTGATGAGTTTTCCTTAATCTAACAGGTTCCCCAATAACACTCTATAGCCTAAGTGCCATTAGGAATGACCTGCATGGGCCACCACTAAAAACATGTCACGACCCGCTCCCGAATAATTGGACACGAGTCGGACACGCCCAGCCTTCGTCGATGAACACGACGAAGTAAGCTGTACATTTCTAAGGAAAACTCCAAGATACAATATAAATAAAATAACACAGCTTCTATACACGTTCCCAGAAAATCTCCACAATCTATCAAGTCAATACAATATCATCCAGAGACAAATCCGGTAACATGAATAAAATTATACAATCCTGAATCCTTAATACAATACATGATAAACTCTAAACAAATCTAGGAAAAAGTCTGACTATATCTCTGTAATCTAAGTCCATCCTGAAATAGATACTCCACCATCTCCGGGCTCTGACCCAAGGTGGTACCATATCCTCAAGCAACCTGCAACGTATCCTGTCAGGAAAAGAGCAAAGTACAACCCCGACAAGAAGCACTAAACAGTGTAAACTAAAATGCATGAAAAAGAATCACAATATGAACTATGGTACAAGACAGGAATATAAAACGGTGGTACATGAATAACGATGAACTATAGTACCAGATCCTGAACAATGAACTATACTATCTGTGTAACATGCATTTGAAATAACTATCAGAGTATGTGACCGGCTGGGTAAACAATGAACAATGAACAATGGTACGGCTTAGAGCCCACGTGCACTATGTGAGACCTAAGCTATTAGTCAATGCCTAGCTAAAATAGGATTGGTCACATATCTGTAGTATTTCCCCACCCCAATGTACAGGTAAAGAACAATGAACTATGAACGATGAACGGTGAACAATGAACAGTCGTGTGTACAACGTGTCAATATGAAAACATGAAGCAAGACAAAAATACAGAGTAAAGAGTTCGAGTCGGTGTACTTGCCTTGCTCCGGGAGATCGGTGATAGGGATGTAGTAACCTCTATGCCCACCTAGAATTTGATAAAAGTTGGTTAAGTCCAAATAAAGACATTAACTAGTTTTAACTTATTATTCCTAACTACCTACTAAAATAATCATGTTTAACTATATTTGTAAATAATAGTTTAGAAAAATACTACATACTTTTAGTTAGAAATATTTGGTAGTTAGGAGAAAATTAAAATACATTAGCCAAATATATATATATATATATATATATATATATATATATATATATATATATATATATATATATATATATATATATATATATACAGCCAGCTAAAAATTAACTAACTAATTATTAACTAGCTAAAGTAGAGATTAACCATTTTAGAATAAATAGTGTCCTAATTTAGTAAATCACTTTAGCAATTGTAATTTTAGCAAAATAGTATAGATTAGATTATAAATATTAGCTAGAACCATCTAGAAACATAATATTAGTGAAGTATATAAGCATCCTTAGACTAAACCAGTGTAATTATTTCAAAATATTATTTAAGAATCAAACTGCTAATAAAAACATGGATTATATTTGGCAAGAATCAACATACTATATTTCTTTAGGAAAACTTTACCCTAATTTCTTACGTTAATGAATCACTAAAATATTCTAGTAAATCATATATAGTAATTTATAGGAGAATGATATCTTAATATTTGTTCAACCAAAAATATGGTTTATATATATATATATATATATATATATATATATATATATATATATATATATATATATATATATATATATATATATATATATATATATATACATGACTATATGTAAAAATGCTAGTCACTTTAGGAAATCTTATTACCAAGGTTACTAGAGAATAGAATACCATAATAGCAATTAAATAAAATAATCAATTTAGCCCAAATTAACCAAAAATTAATCAAGCCCACACTACCAGCTTACTGTATCAACAAGCTCAACAAAACTCCATCACAATCGTACTAGCAAAACTTAGCAACCACAAAACTTAGCTCCAAGAACCCAAGCCCATGCTCAGTACATGGCCGGCCCAAATCACAATCCGTAGTTTACTGAAATCAACCTATACTTCCAATTAAATACACACCATCAACTCAACAGAGATACAAAATTAAACTCCCCTTCCCTGCCACATGTTCCCTGTAGTCGATACCTAAATCGGACATCAACAAAATTCAGCAATGTCACAAAGTCCCAACCAAGCTATACACACCCAAGCCCAGTTCCTACTTAAATTGAACACAATATAGGTTCACCATTTATAACTCCAATCTCAGCAACACCAGTTCCACAATATTTAACAAGATTTTAAGAGGAAAATTGAAGGAAACAAATTTGAAATATGTAGACATATTCAAATCGAAAGCAGAACCTAGGAAATCAGAAGTTCAAATAACCAATCAATCTAAATTGAAAACAAAGTCCAAATTATGACAATTAAAACAAAGTTTTTAAAATATTTAAAACCAAAATGTAGCTAGCCTAACTTCCCCGCCTCGGGTGCAAATTACTCCAGTCCAATGCTATGCCATCAACCCCGGACACGCACATACGGTTGGTCACGAACAACACCCCCGGTCACGCACATAGGACACAACGCAATTCACGAGACATGAGCCCAACTCTGGACACGAACATTCTGAACACTGACACAACCAAACATTCCCATTAATTTAGCTATGAAGCAAACAATCAGTAACTAAGGAGAGAGGAGTAATTTGTTTACCTGAGTTAGAAGAGCTCGATACACAAAGTCAGACACCACCCTTCCTGAGTCAAGGTACTCGCTGATTGGAGTGGAACAACGGAGAGTCACCGGAAAATAGATCACTGGTGAGGAAATTCGATCGGTGTCTCGATTCAGTTTGAACACAAAATCAAATCACTGATCAACAAGAGATCAAAAGGAAGAATACATTCTTTCCAGAAATTCAAAAATATCTAACCTCATTGGCAACAACGTTCGGCGGGGAAGAACTCCGAGGAAGATCGTGCCGTCGACGAAAAAGATGAATTCGTCGTGAGATGTCACGTCCGTCGAAACAACGAACAGATCCAAGACATCAACAAGGGTTCGCAGTCGAAATCCCTAGGGAGGAAGAGTAGAGCTCCCAAATTATAAATCGATCACGAGATCAGAGAAAGAAGCATGAATTTCACAAGAAATTGGAACAAACTGACCTAAGTTCTCATCGTGGAGAACTCGACGTCGCCGAAGCTTGACGTTCTGATCTGAGGAGACTGTCGAGAAAGAAGGATAGCCGAAGACGAAGATCGTGCAGGCGTCGGAGAAAAATACGAGGCCTCAATCGTCTTTATCGGAGGAGATCATCGTTGTCGGAGAAGGTCGGCCGCTCATCGCCGCTGCACGCTCGCCAATCGCCGGGGAAGAAGGAATTAGGGTTCGGCGCTCTCGAAGATGGGAAGAATTTATGCAGAGAGGCCCCCTACCTTTTCACTATTTGGAGAATTTAAAGAAAAACAGTTAGAAAATTTAAAGAAAATAAATGGGGACCACTAATTTAGTTATAACAAACTTGAAAAATTCAAATTTACGAATTTAAAAGTTTAGAGGAAAAAATAAAATGGAATTTCAAATTATAACCAACATTCCTATGACAAGCCCAAAGTGAATTGGGCCCATCATCAACCCCATTAATTATTTAACTAGAGAAAATAGAAGATGAAATCATTAATCTCTAATCTAAATTTAACCAGAAATTTATTCACATAAAATATGCTAACTTAAATTTTTTTAGGAAGATAACTTTCAAAAAGAATAATTATTCACCAAAATTTTAAAATACCAGAAAAATAGTATTATTTATAAATTCCGGGAAAGCGGGGTTACAGTTTGTACCAAAACCAATTAATTGAAGTTAATGGTGCAGCCATTGAAACTATTAGCAAGCATAACATAATCTACTGATGAAAGCCCAAAATCGTTAAATAGAAACCTTGTATGATTATTACTAATACCAAAAAGACTCATCCAGGGGATATGGCGATCGATATATACAAAGCAAATTTAAGGTTCTGTTGCACAAGTTGAAGAAAATAAATTACTAATTTATGAGTAAGAAGAACATACTTTATTGAAGTCCCAGGAATATAGAGGGGATTATTGACAACATACTCCACAAAAATCTTGTATATGTACCTCAAGGACTCCCGAAGATCGCCAGTCTTCGGATGACTAACTAAGATTATCTGCATTGAAAGGAAGGTCAACTTACTGCAGAAATACAAAGTATGGGGCAGTAAACAAAGTAAATTTATTAAAGCCTTCAAATGCCAAGTTTCTTACTGTCCTAAATATCCAAACCCCCAGTATCAATGCACTGTCGGATACTTTAAAGCCTATGCCTCTTAGATTCTAACATGTTATGAGTGAACTCTTTTTGCTTTAGAGTGTTAACTCAAAGTATCAATCCTACTTCATAGATTAACAATGTTTAGAGTATATGATGTTAAGGTTGTGATGCATATTGTGCTCAGGGAACATGTTAAGGTTATAGCGCCATCTGCCATAATAATGACACAACAACAACAAAGCCTTTATCCCAAAATTTTGGGGTCAGCTGTTTGAATCCTTTTCTCCCATTCATCTCTATTAAGAATCATGTCCTCAGTAACACTAACAATGCCATAATAATGACAGCTAGACATAAATTATTAAATAATAGCCACATCTTAATTATTTTTTTTATGTCCAGAAAACTCAAGAGACCCAACCCCTCTTTCTTTCTTTTTCAATTTCTATTTCTTCCTCTCCCTCCTTTCTCTTTCTCTATTCATGGATAATGATGCCCTAAACAAGCTCTATATAGGCAAATAGAAACATGAGTCAGGAACAATAAGTAATTAAATTCAGAATCCTAATAAATTATGGATGATTCGTAACCACCAGAAACTGTGATTTGAATCAAACCATCACGGACACTCCAAAATTCAGCGTCATATTGTATTGTATCCATGTCAGGTGCAACACAAACACTCTAAAACATACTAGGACATCAAAATCGGCATCGTGTCACCGTGTCCACATCGTGTTGTCTCGTACTCGTGTCCTTGCAACATAGCTGACGATTTGCTTTACAAAATTGCATGGGCGTGAACTAGTAACGATTGTAGGAGGAAAAAATTCTATAAGGTGGCCGTAGGCAACTTGTTCTTGATGGTCAGTATGTCGCGATAAGAAACACATCCAAAAATAAATGCAATGCTAAGTACGAAAGACGATGATGAAGCAACAGACTTTGACACAGGACGGAGTCTCCATGAAGCTCAACTTGTAAGTATTCGTCCGAAAGCTGTGGAAAGAACAATGTTCTCCCGGCAGCAACGGTGCCCCGAGATTTCCCTTGTCCACACTGCAACAACAACAACAACAACAACAACAACAACAAATAATTTTCTAAAAAAACAAGAAGGTTAAAATATTATTATCTATGTAGCAGTGGAATTTAGCACAGTATATTACAAACCCACCCCTGCAAATTTAGTTCAGTAGTAGAGAATTTGACATGGAAGGAATATTATACGTATTGTAATTTTTTTAAAAAAATTGCGCAAATAAATTTCGATCGTGGCGGCAAGGGATCGAAATGTTTCCATAATTCAGCACTAATTGCTATCACCTTCCTCGAAGCGGTCGGAGAGGGACTTGAGGTCGAAGTCGGCATACCCCTCCTTGATGGTCTGAAAGTTTTTGTAGGACGGGTTGAAGAGGAGGCCGGTAGAGTATAGGCGGTGGAGGCTGGTGACGCTGGCGACGACGACGAAGAAACCGAGTACGATCTGGAGGTAGGCTAGGGCTCGCGAGAATCTGCACTTGCAGAAGCAAGCCCTGTAGAAAATTCGAGAGAGGGAACGAGAGCCTAGGGCCCTGTAGAAAATTCGAGAGAGGGAAATGAGCTCACATTCTCCCTCCCCATCTCCTCCTCCCTTTCTAACTAGGTTTAGGATTTTGGATCTAAGGTTTGGGTTTTGGAGTTGGGGGAAAGGAAGGAGAAGAAGAGGATGAGAGGAGAATTAACTTGCTGAACTAGAGTTAGGGTTTTGGAGTTGGGGGAGAGGAGGGAGAAGAAAGGAGGAGAAGACCAGAAGGTTTTGGGGGAGAGGCGAGTTTTTTGTTGAAGCGCGGGCTATAGCAAGGATTTTGCCAACAATTAAACTTAAAAAATATTACAAGTTTGCCACCGCTCTAAAATATTAATAATATTTGTTTTATAAACGTTATAAAAAGTTCAGAATTAGCCCAAACCGTCATAGAAAAAGGTATTTCGAATTTTGTTAACGCTTAGGTATCAGGCGTCATCAATACGCTTTGTCGAGCGTTATTAATAGACCATTTTGTTGTAGTGAACATCTCATGATGAGATCTAATATATACTAGTCCGTGTATCCTCGTGTCAAGAATCAAGTAAAACACTACAACTGAATTTATAGAAAGCATCAAAGTAATAAAAACTATCAGAGAATGTACTCGCCTGCGGTCCTGAGCAGAAATTAATAATCTAGTCCGTATCGGTGTCCAAGACCTATATTATGAATGCACATCATCAAACTATATAGTGAGCCTATAAAATCATTCTATCTAACCCATATAACACTAATATCAAGTTGATATGGGTAGAGAGTACACCTTCCTACAATTTCTAATTCATATTTTATCCAAAGAGAAGTTTTCAAAAGTTTACTTTATCCTGAATTTAGACTAGTGAACGAGTGGTCATAAATAATGATGAACAGTTCAAACTTAAGGATTTAGAAGAATAAAGTTTTTTCTAACAGTAGAAGAAAATTTTAAAGCAATCCAACGGTTGGATTTTCCAGAATAGAAGCACAAAGTTGCAAGAAAAACTAATTTCAGACTTAGAAATAATTTGAGTGCAGAAATTTATAATTTTTCAGTTTTGGAAGCAACATTTGAGTAAACAAACAATGTTATTGGTGCTAGAATTTCATGATCTAATATCGAGTTAACTAAAGTTTACTATGCAAAAACTACACAGAAATCCAACGATTTGATTTTCGAAAAATTGAGCCCAAAGTGACCTCCAAAAACAGTTTACTTAAATGCTGAAATATTGTTCATGGAGCTCACTTTATCCTCAATTTACATAACCCAAAGCAAGTAGTTAGGTCATGAAACCTATATGAAATGATTCAAAACTTAACCAAAAATACATACATAGCACTAAAATATAAGAATATGGTATACACAGAAAATAACGCATGCCAAATAACGCATGCCAAAGTTAGTAAAGATAATTCCAGACTTAGAATTATTTTAGTGTGCAGAAAAACTGCTCATGATGCCTACTTTGATCTTATTTTACACTAATAAAACTAACTATTCTGGACATGAATTAAATACATGATTGATAGAAAAAATATCATACTTTACATTCCAATAAGTGGTTATGAAAAATAATTATTACACAGAAAGTTATGCATGTTCAAAGTTGGAAGAAAACTACAGTTTCTGCATTCAGAGTTTACAAGGCCAAATTTGAGCCAAATTTGTACTAATTAAACGAAATATTTAGGGCATAACTCCAACATAAAATTTGCATATAAACTTCTAGAATCGTAAAATATGGTCTACGCAAAAAGTTACACTACCACAAAGTAGACGAAAACATAATTTTGGGAAAATAATTTCGGGAACCTTTAGATACTATTATTTATGGTTTCTACCTAGGGGGATGTTGTGTCTAGTTATTACCTATGTCATATAAAAATATATGATGAAAAATAAAGGTACTTACCTATGTACAGAACGTGGACCGCTTGTGTGTCGCGAAATTCAGTCCGCGCACGTCCTTAGAAAACGTCTATACGGAGGGAAATATGGATATAACTGTCACTACCACATTTTAGCTTGAGGGTATTTTGGTCATTTGGTAAATTTTTGAATTTTAAATAATTTATTGAATTGGTGATTGATATCCTTGACTTTGACTTATTGAGACTTAGTAGACTAGCCTAGACGCTAACCCTAGTTATGGTGACTTGGTAGACAATGGTGTGACCCTAGTCTAACTTAAGTTAACCTCATTCTAGCCATTAGAATCTAGTTTTCAAATAGAAGGAATAGAATAGGTGCATTAATTTCATGACTTATGATTTTAAATTTCATGACTTGTGACTTAAGCCCATGGCCCATAACTAGAAGCCCTAACCCTAACCAAACCCTAAGTGCCAGCCATAATAGGATTCCCACCCCTATTTAATGTCCTATTCATGTGTTCTTGCCTCTTTTGTGCTCAACCAAGTTTTTAGAAAGAAAGGTAAATCCCCACTTTCCTAAATTCCTAGTAAATTCATTTTTAATCATTTTTGACCAAAATCTTTTGCATATGATTATAATCAACCCATACTTGCTGTTATTGAGGAGTAATTTTAGTTGTAGAGCAATTTGGAGGATTTGGATAGCAACGGGAACGGTTTGATTTGGGCCTTTTTTTTATTCTTGCAACCTATAGGTAAACCCCTCTAATTCTATTTAATTGATGTTTTTATTGCATGGTAGCCTAGATCTAGGTGTCCCCTAGCTATAGTGAAGGATTTGTGTCATTTGTATTAGGTTTTGTGTCCGTATCGGACACGTATCAAGTTCCTAGGCTAGGTGTTTGTGGAAATGCCACAACCGATTTCTTTTGCTGTTCTTGCAATTATTTTTGAATGAATTCCTAGATCTAGGGTTTGCTTGTTGATTCATGTCCTTGCGTTGTGAATTTGGGGTCGTGTCGTGTCCACACGGGGATACGAACACATTGTGCTGACATACGGGACACTGTCCTGCTACCCGATGTCTTGTTATCTGTGCATAGGGCACGTGTCGGCCTGAAATTCGACATCGAGGAGGGGGCACTGACTGACAAGTCAGCCCCCAAGTCTCGAGTCCATTGGCGTTGTGTCGGACTCGGAATCCTCCCCGCACTGGTCGTACGCACTGTGCTGCACGCACGATTTTAGCCACTGATACGTGGCTGGACACGGCTGGACACGTGTTGTGGACACAGGGCAGGGTGTCAGTGGGGTAGCCCTACCCTTGGCGTACACGTGTGCACGGCCACGTGTCTCCACGTGGCCTGTGTCGTATGTTAGACACATGTGCACGCGTGCATGATGCTGTGCACATCCCAGTGCACTCGTGTGTGTCTGTGATTGCTCGGGGTGTCTTGGACACGATTGTGTCCACTTGGTTGGACACATACACTTTGTGAGACACGTGCACATGTGTGATTGTGATTACTAACCCTTAATTTGTAATATTAACATGTATTTATCTGTCGATTTCAAATTCCCATTTATTCCTGATACACTGTTTTCCTAATTCGATTTCCTGAGTTTAGTTATAAATTAAACTGTTTGTTCATGATCTAAATCACCATCTTAATTCACTTACACATGTATTAGTTTACTGCAATGTTGAGTTTACGATTTGTGTTAGGGAATTGGGTTTTCGAATTTGGTTTGGATTGAATGTGTGAATAGAATTCTGTTAACTGTCATTGATATTACAACTGTCATTTGAATCTGAGATTTCCCATTGCCTTCACCCATTGACACATCACTAATCCAGTTTCCTTTATACACACATTGAACACACATTTGACACTCTTTATTTTCCTGAGAATCCTATTACACAAACTGTCATTGCACAAAACTGAGATTATGTTACATTGTTTCCTATTACACTATAACACCCACACATCACTGATTCAATTCCTGCATACACACACATGTTAGCTCTGTTACACACATCCTCTATTTGATTTCTGTCAGTCACACAAATCACATTTTCCTGAGTTTAACACCCTATCTAATTCACTGTCAATGCACTGATATATCACACACCCTATTAGCTAGCTATGTAACACATTGACACCCTATCTCCTAACTGTCATGACACATATACACACACTCCCTAGGCCAAATTCTGAATACACATGGACACAACACTATGTCACATTGCACACTAGCCTACCTACTGTTAACTGTTTCTGTTTTCCTTTTGACACTACACACACATTGATAAATTAACTAACCTAAACTCTCACATATACCATACACTCACACACATACATATTCTTATATGCCTTTCCCTATCACTCTAAATATATATATATATATATATATATATATATATATATATATATATATATATATATATATATTAAATATATATATATATATATATATATATATATATATATATATATATATATATATATATATATATATATATATATATATATATATATATATATTCTATATGCTTGATATAATAATGTGGCCTATATGTATATGTGTATGATAATTTATATTAACTTAGTGTATATATACAATATGTGTGAAATGTGTGATATAGACTTCATGGCCTATAGCCTATGGCTCATAGCCTATGTGTATGGCATGTATACACCAATGATGTGCCTTGTTGTGTGGATGCTAGGATAGACATGGTTAGGCTTAGTGAGACTTGTTTGGGTTAGGCTTGACCTAGTTGACCTAGTTTGACTGTTAGAGTTGACTAGAGTTGACCAAGGGTTGACTTTAGCCTAGATTGACCCCAAATATCATGTAGATGCATTGTAGCAGTCTATTTCACTATTTTAGACATGTAGTGACTTGTACTGTTCTATAGGAGACAGACACCACTCCTCGGATAGTGTATTCTCTTCAGATATTCAGGATATCAGGCGAGTACATTCTCTGATTATTTCATAACTTGCTCAGGATTATACTCCTGCTCTAGATTACCTTATTTGATGTTGTCACGATATTATCATAGATTGGTACTATATGGATCCCTACATGAGATGTTATCCCCCTCGGGAGCATCGGATACTTCATGTCATGTGTTTCATGTATATCATGTATTTCTCTCTCTCATGTCATTCATGTTTCTCATGTGTTTCATGCTCGTTCATGCACGCTCGTGTACTCTCATGTGCTCTCATGTTCGGTCATGTTTCTCGTGTACTTCATGTATAACCTATATTTCATGTGCACTCATTTATGAGCCCTCATGTATACTTCATGTGCACCCATCTATGGGCTTTCATGTGAAAATCATGTGCGTAACATAACTTGTCTGGATCCTTGTGTATTGATTGGGGTATGGGGAGTATAAATAGTCATGTGAACAATTCCAAAGTAGTATAACCATGTGCGCCTCTTTAGTATATTCATGTGCAATTTCAGCCATTCACATGTCGACTTTGTACTCTACATCACTAGTCACTGATAGTTCTCTACTTATAGTAGATATTTCCATTACAGTTCTCTCTTTTACAACATGTACATTCTTTAAGTTTCATGTATCGTACTCTTTTGTATGTTTATATTTTCTAACCTGTTTTGATCTGCGTGAGATGTATTGTGCTCGCTCCTGTCCTGACTGGACCTGTTGAAAATTTTACAGAGGATGATGAGGCTTTGGTGTCTACCTATTATGGGCAGCTATAGACAACACTTGTGACTTGGACCCACTTGCAGTAGAGGATCTGCCACCAGTAGTTTATACTGCTAGCTTAGACTCTTACCTTGTCTTTCACATTGATACATTACTGTATATATTGGGAGTTGTTTTAACTGGATGTTTGTGGAGATGTTATCATAGACACTTAGACTTCTTTCTATGTATCTCTGGTGTGGATTCGTTTATATCTATCACATCGTTTTGCCTTAGATGTGATTGAGACTATATTCTGTTATGTCACCTCCATTCGGAGTGTATATACTGTACAGGTACCTTATATATTGTTAGATGATTGACCTGGGACAGCATTCTACCGTCGATACTGCGGCGTAGGCTGGACGTACCCACTTCTCGTGCCCTTACTCTAGGGTGCGGGTCGTGACAATAACATATTGAAAATTATATACCAAAACGACGGAAATGAACAGAGGTTCGCAATGGAAAAGGTTTCATAGAGTTTTACTAAGTGGTTTGGTGTGCACACCGAATTCTTTGCCCAAAGTTCGTGGACATCACTCTGTTCTAGACACATTGTCGTGCAACAGAGGTTTGAGGGGTCAAAACTCCATAAAAAATTAGGTAAAAATATGGAAATGAAATCTAAGAGATAGAGGAAGATTTTTCGTAAAGGGCTCGAGGCTCGTACCTATTATTTTCATGGTGCAAAATGTTGTTGAAGTCAGTACTACCCATCAGTCCTATTCTGAAATCACCTGCAGTCCAACAAGTTTGTGAGGGAGTTTTGGGATAGGAAATGAATGGAATGAGGGGGAATGACCCATAGGGATGTGGGGGTTGAGGGGGTGAAGTTTGTGACAAATTTCTAGGGGAAATGGGGGTAGTGGAGAGGTGGTTTTGGTAACTAAAAGTGGTGGTCACCACTTAATTCCAAAAATACATATAAGCGAAAGTTGTATGTTGTCTATACACTTGTGTGTGTACCACATGGGTCAAGTAAGGGCTTGGTTAGGGTCTACTAGGTCTTGTGTAAGTGTGGACCAAGTTTGGGCTTGATCGGAGTTGATTTGGATAGATTTGGGTGGCCTACACTAGTCACTAGCACCACCCTAACTAGGCTAAAATTAAACTAGCTAAAATGCACCTACCAAGTCAAAAACCTATGTCACACATAGTATTATCTATGAATTATTAACCTTAGACATAATACTATATATATTTATATATAAACATGGAAACAAGTATATATATACTTAAAAATATTATTTATACAACATATAATGCATATATATATATATATATATATATATATATATATATATATATATATATATATATATATATATATATATATATATATATATATATATATATATATATATAAATATAAATATATATATATATGACATGGAATTATGGTTTATGTACACTACCTACTAACTAGATAAAATAATTTAATTCATTAGAAAATGAAGGTTACACATAAGATATATATCACTAAAAGTATACCACTTAAATTACTCCTACCCTTTTTACAAACATATAAGTCCATACTTAAACTTTCTCCCCCGCCCCCCCCCCCCCCCCCCCTTTGACATGATAAAAAATAAGCTTCCCCGAGAGATGAAAAGAAATCAATCTTAAGCAAATAAATTAGAGCACGAGGAGGCATACACAATCATGATCAAGATATACTAATAAAAGCAATAGAATAAGAGTGTCAAGACAAGTATAGAATCTACATATTCAAAGTAGAATACCAAATGAAAATAGCTTGTCAAAACACAATATATTTGGTAAAACTGAAAGAATTTAAAACTTCCAACAAATAGTTACTAACTGGAAATCCAAGAATAAGCCCAAAACATTATGTGATATGAAATATTATGCTAGTTTTGGAAAAGAACTTAGTATTTATTGAAATTCTTGACATCTTCCGTAACACCGCAACTTCGAAAATCATGTGTTCCTTGTATCCAAAAGCTTTGACACTATTTCGGGACTTAATTAGTAGGCCAAATGTGGTATTAATGATGTAGTATCAAATATGGTGCTATTGTGCTTGAGTTTCCACCAATAAAATAATATTATTAGTGATAAAAAAATATTTATAAGTATTTTTTAGGAATTAACTTATTATTTTATATTAGTTATAAATTATTTTATAAGAAAGTTGGTACTATATATTGTTGACACAAAATAACAGTCTAGATATTTTACACTTTTTTTGAGTCTAGATATATGTAAACTGAGTCGTACTGAGCAGTTTGAGACTTTACCCATACCTATACCACAAACCAAAAGCTTCACTAAAATCAAACTAGCCCATTAAGCCCACTGGACCAGTTTTGTCTTCTGGAGACAGAGTTCGGGCCGAACTCTGCCTCCACACAGAGTTCGGGCCGAATTCTGTCCACTAAAATCCAGGACCCTAATTTTTAGGGTTTGCTGGATGCTAGTTGTCCAACGACAAAAATTTTAAATTTTTGACCCAGAATTCTGGCCGAATTCTGCCTATCCAGAACCCTATAAATAGGCCTTGAATTCTCACTTTTCAAATCATCCAATATTCTCTTCCCTCCTCTCTAAAGCCTTATACAAGCCTTACCCTTCTCATCTACTAGCCACAAGCTCCCTAAGCCTCAAAGTGCTCAGTGCTCTTCAGTTAGGAGTTTGTGCAAGAGTTCAAAAAGTAGCTTGGAAAATTCCAAGCATCGCCACTACGATCTCTGTAAGAAGTTGACGTGCTCTCTGAAGAAAAGGCACGGGGTGTAACTACTATTTCACAAATAGTGAATTTAATCCTGAACTAGAGTTCTCAGGCCTGGACTAGTCCTCCACGAGGAAAACCAGATTAAAATCGGCTGTGTTTGCGTATGCTTTCTCGTTCTTTATTATTTCCGCATTTACTCTGATTATTTACTGTTGGTGAAAGACTTTAATTTTTAATTGGATATTATTGTCATAAACTCTATTCACCCCCCTCTAGAGTTGCCTATTTGTTCTTCAATTGGTATCAGATCTCTGTTCTTTCAACAAGGACTAACATCCTAGAGCTGGTCCATGGCAACCACACAACCCATGTTTTCCAATCACGGTGAAGGGCAGTCCACTCATAGGCCTCCCCTATTTGATGGAACAAACTACACCTATTGAAAAACAAGAATGAGTTTTTATCTCAAGTCGCTAGACTTCAACCTGTGGACCATTATTACCGATGGTTACAAAAAGCCCGCTAGGATAGTTGTCAATGGTGATCTCATTGAGAAACTCCACGACAAATATTCTGACGAGGAAAAGAAACAGGCGAGTCTAGATGCGAGAGCTATTAATGCTTTATTTTGTGCAATAGACAGGAATGAGTTTAACAGGGTCTCAACATGAACCACCTCTCACGAAGTATGGAGACTTCTAGAAGTGACGCATGATGGAACCACCCAAGTCAAGGAATCGAAAATAAGTCGTCTCATACAAGAATATGAGGCGTTCAAGATGAAGCCCGATGAGACAATCACACAAATGTTTACAAGATTCCTCGACATCATCAACCCTTTGTCATCTCTCGGCAAACAATATACAAATCTCAAGAAGATCCGCAAGTTACTTAGGGGGCTACCAAAGATTTGGAACCCTAAGGTAACAGCTATCATAGAAGGCAATGATCTTACTACAATGTCTATGGAGACTTTGATGGAAAAGCTGATGACTCACGAGCTTGACCTCAAAGACTTCGAAGAGCCTGCTCCAAAGGCAAAGGAGATTGCCCTTAAAGCTCATCGTCGAAGAGCTGATCCTGAAGAGACTAATGATGAAAATTCGGAAGGTGATGATCAAGCTCTCATTTTCCGCAACTTCAAGAAGTTCCTTCGCTTCAATCGTAGAAAGAAGGAAAAACAAGAAGATGACGAAGAAGAGCTAACATGCTACGGCTGCAAGAAGACGGGACACGTCCGAAAAGACTGTCCATTCGCAAAGAAAAGCAACCTATATGAGAAGCCCTACAAGAAGTCTTCCTCAAAAAAATATGCCAACACTAGCATTTGGCATGAAAGCGAAGCTAGTGACTCCGAGGAAGAAAAGAACTCCCCTCAAGACACCGCCAATATTTGCCTAATGGCAACATCCGATAAGGTAACTAGCGAAACTCTCGATGATTTCACTTTTGATGAACTTGGCGATGCATTCAATGATTTACTAAATGACCACAAGAAAGTCATTAGTAAATATAAACATGCCGAGGAGAAGATCAAAAGTTATGAAATCGAGATTCAAAAACTCTCTTCTTTGCTTGATAATCTCAGAGACACTTTACCCACGAAAGTCACAAATGAGGTGTCTAAGCTTAAATTAAGCCTACATGATGCCGAAGCACGTATTGAAAAGCAAACACGTGAGCGCTCAACACTGAGCATGCTGAAGAAAAGAATAGACACAAGATCTCCATTACTAAAATTCATTGTTTGAATGCTAAGTATAATGAACTGCAAGCTGCCTCTAAGAAATTAGAGACTAGATTGGGAAAACAGGTTGCTCAACCTCAAACCCAATCACATAAGACACACACAAAGCACAACACTACTCAAAATAGTCAAACACGTCATCTATCTGCAGCACGCAAACATGCTTACATGTACACCCAATTCCATACAGCACACAAACCACATGCACGTAGAAATTATTCTCATAACTATCATTCTACTGCGACACACAATCACCATGCTACACATAGATATAATCATCACTATGTTGCACATAAACAAAATCACCACCATACTGCATATAGAAATAATCATCATCCTGCTGCCACATACAGTCATTATCATGCTGCTCCACACCACTCTTACCATGCTACATATAGACATCATCAACATGCTCCAAATATAAATAGGAATGCTGTGTACCTATTGTGGATTACATGGACACATCTCACCACAATGTAGAATTAAGAGATTAGTAGATATAAATCTATATGTATGGATGCCAAAAACTAACTTTTCAGGACCCTCAAGAACATGGGTACCAAAGGTCACATCTACTCTTGATGTAGGTGGACCATCCCTCCTCAACTTAAAGTAAGTGGAGATAGTGGATGCTCGCGACATATGACGGGAGACGCAAATCTTTTTGCATCACTATCGATGAAGAGAGAAGGGTATGTATCCTTCGGCAACAACCTAAAAGGGTATATCATAGGTAATGGTACTATTGGTCATCCTCCTTCTTCCGTAATAAAGGATGTATGCCTAGTGACCGAGTTAAAGCATAACCTTCTCAGCATAAGTCACCTTGCTGATCATGGATATGATATTAACTTTGAACAAAATAAATGCTACATCTATGATAGGTCAACGGGAGACATCGCTTTTGAAGGGATAAGAGAGGATAATATTTACATTTTCTATCTTTCTAGAGATACTAACAGTGCAGGGAGATGCCTCTACGCCCACAAGGATGAGAGATTGTTGTGGCACCAGCGTCTTGGTCATGCCAATATGGATACAATATCCAGGCTGTCGACTAAGAAGCTAGTGAGAGGCTTGCCCGACATCACATTCAAAAAGGACACGGTATGTGCCGAATATGAGTTAAATAAGGCAACCAAGTCCTCATTTCATTCCATAAACACTGTAAGTACTACTAGACCCTTGCAATTACTTCACATGGACTTATTTGGTCCTAGTAGAGTAGCCAGTCTTGGTGGAAAACTCTATACTTTTGTTATAGTAGATGACTTTTCTAGATTCACTTGGGTTTTCTTTCTTACAAACAAAAGTGATGCCATTTCTGTTTTCAAAATTTTTGTTAAAAAGGTTCAAAACGAAAAAGGCTACATGATTACTCGAATCCGAAGTAATCATGGAGGCGAATTCGAAAATACTGATTTTGAAAAGTTTTGTGATTTAAATGGTTTTGATCATGAGTTTTCTTGTCCTAGAACTCCTCAACAAAATGGTGTTGTGGAGCGGAAGAATAGGACTCTCGGCGATATGGCTAGAGTCATGCTAAATAAATGTTCTCTTCCGAAATATTTTTGGGCTGAAGCTGTCAGTACAGCGTGCCACATTTTAAATAGGGTGCTTATTCGACCTATTATGAAGAAAACACCCTATGAGCTTTGGTTTGGAAGAACTCCAAATGTTTCATATTTCAGAGTTTTTGGTTGTCGATGTTTTATCCTTAACACCAAAGACAACTTAGGCAAATTTGATGCCAAAGCTGACGATGTTATATTTCTTGGATATGCTGCCAAGAGCAAGGGATATAGAGTGTTTAACAAACGCTCATTAATTGTGGAAGAGTCTACAAATGTGACTTTTGATGAAGATAATAGTGCAGCAGCCACTCCTGACGATGATATTGAGCCATCAACTTCTACGCCGATGAATACCACCACTAAAACCAATTCTCTGGAGGGCTTGCCAAAGAAATTCTCTTTCAAGCCGTCACATCCAGAAAACTTGGTCATAGGTGAGGTTTCACGGGGAGTAAGTACTCGATCATCGTTGAGAGACTCCATTGCTAGCACTGCCTTCATTTCACAAATTGAGCCTAAAAATGTTTTAGAAGCTTTTAATGATGAGTTTTGGATTTCTGCCATGCAAGAAGAACTCAACCAATTCGAGATGAGCCAAGTCTGGGAACTTGTTCCTAGGCCAGCAAATCATTTGATTATTGGTACGAAATGGGTTTTTCGAAACAAAGTAAATAAAGATGGTTCAATTACACGCAAAAAAGCTCGTCTAGTAGCTCAAGGATACAACCAAGAGGAAGGTATCGACTACGATGAGACGTATTCTCCTGTTGCAAGACTGGAATCCATTCGGATGCTTTGTGCATTTGCTAACTTTCAAAATTTTTAATTGTTTCAAATGGATGTTAAAAGTGCTTTTCTGAATGGATTTATTAAGGAGGAAGTTTTTGTAAAACAACCCCCTGGTTTTGAAAATCACAAATTTTTCGACCATGTTTTCAAACTCAAGAAAGCGCTATATGGCCTCAAGCAAGCCCCTAGAGCTTGGTATGAACGTCTAAGCAATTTCTTGCTTGAAAAAGGTTTTTCAAAATGGAAAATTGACTCTACACTGTTTATCAAATGTTTTCACAACACTATTCTTTTGGTGCAAATCTATGTAGATGATATCATATTCGGTTCTACTAATGAAAATCTTTGCCAAGATTTTGCTAAGTGAATGCAGAACAAATTTGAGATGAGCATGATGGGGGAGCTCACCTACTTCCTTGGACTGCAAGTCAAACAAACTTCGCAAGGAACTTTCATCAGCCAGTCTAAATATACAAAGGATATGCTGAAGAAATTTGATCTTGACAACGTTAAACCAATCAGCACCCCTATGGCTACTTCGACCAAGCTGGAACCTGATGAAAGCGGCAAACCTGTTGACCAACGTAAGTATCGAGGTATGATTGTTAGTTTACTTTACTGCTAGTCGTCCTGATATCATGTTTAGTGTTTGTCTGTGTGCTCGCTATCAAGCTAGTCCTAAGGAATCACATATGTCCGCCGTTAAGCGTATCTTTCGATACCTTAAGGGTACTGTTACAGTGGGCTTATGGTATCCCAAATCCACATCCTTTGACCTTATCGGTTATTCGGATGCTGATTTCGCAGGATGCAAAATCGACCATAAAAGTACAAGCGACACATGTCATTTATTAGACAAGGCTCTAGTCTCTTGGTTTAGCAAGAAGCAGAATTCCGTCGCACTATCCATAATAGAAGTTGAATATATCGCAGATGGTCGTTGTTGTGCACAAATTCTGTGGATGAAGCAAACCCTTGAAGACTACAATCTTTCTTTCATGCACATTCCTATATTCTGTGATAACACTAGTGCTATAAACCTCACCAAGAACCCTATATGTCACTCACGCACGAAACATATTGAAATATGTCACCACTTTTGCGTGATCACCAGCTCAATGGCACTATAAACTTAGAATTTATTGACACTGATCATCAGCTAGCAGATTTCTTTACTAAACCACTATCTGAAGAGCGTTTCAACTTTTTGTGTCGTAAACTCGGAATTTTGGATGAAGCTGTTATTCATTAAAGTAACCTGCGTAAATATCGATTATGTCTTGGTTCTTTACGATGAATTTGTGATGTGTACAAGCCGAAAGGGTCCTTCTGACAACAAGGCGTAAAAGCCTAAGCGACACGGTGCACTAGTCCTCAGGACTACCGCTAGCTGGGATCCGGCCCCTGCAGCTAACCCATGGCAATTTCACCATACTGAATTGTGGCATAACTCCTTGTTTATTACATGGTATACTTCTATCTATAACTTGCTAAATTCAAAATTTTGAACTTCATGTTATTCTTCATGCTATAACTGTTGCATTCATACTTCCTTTCCTTAATTTCTTTTAAATCTATCTTTAATTTCAAACCTTTCTAGCCTGATTTCTATTCTAGCCCTAGAAACCAGAATTCGGGCCGAACTCTGCCTAAAGCAGAGTTTGGGCCAAATTCGGTCTGGTCCTTCCAGAACCGCAAGCGGGCTCAGCCGCTGATGTAAAGTTGATCCAATGGTCCACATTTGCTCCGACCATTCGAACCCCTAATATTCTAACCGGGTTCTCCCTCTCTCCTCTCTCTCCTCCATTGGCACCTTCCAAACTTCTCCAAACACTTCCCTTTCAAACCCTAACCCTAGTTCTTCCATCCTAGTGCATATTTCTTCTCCAAAATCAAGGAAAGGGATTCTTGCACCATTCTCTTTCATCCTTCATCAACTTTTTGAGGTATAATTTCACTATTCTCTCCATCTCAATTTCTTATATTTTCTTCATTATTCATGGCTCCCAAGTTGTTTAATAGAGGAAAGAGGCTTCGAACCGAGAGTGCGTCCTCTTCGAATCCTCCTCGTCATGTTGAACAACCCATTGAACAACCTATTCAACAACCAACTCACCCGTTGTTCAATCCACCTCGTCCTATTCCAACACGTACGATGACCGAATATTTATGTCACTAGACGCTTTCAACGAATGGTATAGTGATTTTCGATCACGTCCCGTGTATGCGGGTCATCCTATTAACTTAACCATATTTTCACGATATGATTCACTATTCCATGATTTATGTCTTGATGAACTTGTCACTACAAATTCAGTTATCTATCGAAATGTCATTCAAATGTTTTATTGCAATCTTACTCATGATGATACACGTTTATATTCACATGTTGCTGGCATTGACATTTCCTTTGATGACTTTGACTTGGCCGAATACCTTAAAATTTCGGAGCCCAACTCATGGGAGAAACTTGTTGAAGCTCGCATGTTTCAATTCCCCGATGGGTCATCCCTAGAAAGCTTCAAGGACGATTTGTGTACACCTAACACACGTCCACGCAAGCTTCTTGCCAAATATCTCAATCCCTATTTCTATGAACTTCATCGCATTGTCTTCAACACTATTCTGCCCAAAGCAGGATCCACTGATGAGGTTACATATTTTGAGATCTCTGCCTTGTATCATCTTCATTTTCATGTTCTATTTAATTTTCCACGTACCATGATGGATTGGATGATTAATGCTAGGAAGAAGCCCAGGTCATTGGTCTATGCTCTTTATCTTCCTATGATCTTTCGTGCTTTTCATGTTCCCCTCGATGAGTGTCAGTTCTTCCCTGCCCCTGCCTTCCTATCTAAGGCACGGCGGCTTCAGGCAGCTGTCGGCTCTCCTGCTGAGTCTGAGCACTCCGATGAGGCTGACGCACCTGCTCTTGGACAGGATGCGCCTCCTCCTCCTGCTACTCTTGAGTCGATTCAGACTATGCTTTGCGATCGGTTCACTTTAGAGGATGATCGCTGGACCCAGCTTGACTACCGTACCACCCTGCAGATGTGTGCTATCAGCAACTCACTGCATGACATTCGGTACTCTATGTCTTATCATCCTTCCATGCCTATCCTTATGGAGCGGGACCCTGCTCGCGATGAATACCGTATCTATGACCCTTGGGTCATACGCTATCTGGATCCAGATGCGGCTTTCGTGGACCCTCGTCGTTCATTCACTGATCCTTCTGACGACGCTGGACCTTCACGAGCTCCGTGATGGATGTGGTCTCCTACTTGCTGCTGCTGAGGATCTTCTGTTTATTTTTTTTGCACTATGGATTTCTAGTTTATGTAGTTGATCTTTATTGTATTGGACTTATTTATGCTTTATGACTCTTGAGACACTTGATGCAGTTTTCTTTTAGTGTGCTTGCCAATTATTTCCATTCTCTCGATAGTTGTGTTTGATAAATGACAAAGGGGGAGTATTATTTGATATTCACATAATCATCATATTATATTCTGTATCTGTGTTGTTTTTGGGAAAGCTTGTATTTATCAGGATATTACATCGAAGTAATGTGTACGGGGGAGCTATTGCTAGTTCTGCACTGATTGCGGGGGAGCTACTATTTTTTTAATGTGTCCAGGTATGAACATTGAATATACAAATATCATTTTGTCAATTATCAATATGGGAGAGATTGTTGACACAAAATCATAGTCAACCAAATATTGATAAAATTGACAATATGATATTTGTCATAATTCAATATGACACATCAAGACTGAACTCAGTACAAGACGGACTACGGCTCGTACCTGCAGCGTACAATGTTTTGAGTCTGTATTTTACACTTTTCTTGAGTCTAGATATATGTAAACTGAGTCGTACTGAGCAGTTTGAGACTTTACCCATACCTATACCACAAACCAAAAGCTCCACTAAAATCAAACTAGCCCATTAAGCCCATTGGACCAGTTCTATCTTCTGGAGATAGAGTTCGGGCCGAACTCTGCCTCCACACAGAGTTCGGGCCGAATTTTGTCCCCTAAAATCCAGGACCCTAATTTTTAGGGTTTGCTGGATGCTAGTTGTCCAATGGCCAAAATTTTGAATTCTTGACCCAGAATTCTGGCCGAATTCTGCCTATCCAGAACCCTATAAATAGGCATTGAATTCTCACTTTTCAAATCATCCAATCTTCTCTTCTCTCCTGTCTAAAGCCTTATACAAGCCTTACCCTTCTCATCTACTAGCCACAAGCTCCCTAAGCCTCAAAGTGCTCAGTGCTCTTCAGTTAGGAGTTTGTGCAAGAGTTCAAAAAGTAGCTTGGAAAATTCCAAGCATCGCCACTGCGATCTCTGTAAGAAGTTGGCGTACTCTTCTGAAGAAAAGACACGGGGTGTAACTACTATTTCACAAATAGTGGATTTAATCCTGAACTAGAGTTCTCAGGCCTGGACTAGTCCTCCACGAGGGAAACCAGGTTAAAATCGACTGTGTTTGCGTATGCTTTCTCGCTCTTTATTATTTCCGTATTTACTCTGATTATTTACTGTTGGTGAAAGAGTTTAATTTTTAATTGGATATTATTGTCATAAACTCTATTTACCCCCCTCTAGAGTTGCCTATTTGTTCTTCATATATGTTGTATGGTGTTGTACCGACATCATGACGACTATTGGGTATAGATATTAATAAAGTCTATATATATGGTAAGTCGTTAGAGAGTATTAATAATAGTATATCTATTATAGGTAAACTTGATGGGAGTTACAAAGACATTGGAGTTGGTCAGACATCAGTTACAGACAAATGTACCTTGCCTTGGTTATGGATTATTTCTTTTATTGTTTATTTTGTTAGCATTAGCATGACGTAGGATCATTGATACTTAGTGTTCGTTTCGAAGACGGGTACCGATGTCATGATGATGACACCGAGTATTGACATTAGGCATTGAGTGCATATTGTCGTATCCATTGACACGAATGACCACATGACACCGACACGTGCATGATACAAAGTTTGACATGAGAATTCATGATTATGACTTCGTATTAGTTTACAAGATTGTTTATTGATCTAGTTATATAGATGATTGCATGGACTTGACTTTATAGATACTAGACATGGGGCTGGGGAGAACTTGACTACAATATTAGACTTATTGTATTGTGGCCTATTATTGTTGTGAGCCTTTATCTCTGTAGTAGAGTACTGGATATTGTTTATTGATTGATTGATTGTCCTTGGTCCCACGATACGGTACTAGGGATAATAGTCTGCTGAGGTGCTTGTGAGCTTCAGTGGCGAAGTCTGATATTCTTGTACATGTTCTCACATGCATATCACGTAGACCGGATACATTAGATTGCCTTACATCATATTTTTCATATTTGCACCTTGGCATGTAAATTATGTACCTTGCTAGTCCCCTTAAGACCTGGTGATCTCTCCAGGTAGTTGGCCATGTAGAGATAGCCCACTGCTCATGGAGCAGTTGCTATATCCGACTAAGGTACTTTATTATGCTTTCATTTTGTATCCATTATTTATAATCTGATATTAGCTTAGTTTTATAGACCCATGTCATTCTTTGGGTCTAATCAAACATGTACGTTATTGAGCTGTAGACCATAATATATATTATTAATTCTTGATGTTACTTATCTTATGGATTGATATATATATATATAAAATATATATATATATATATATATGATAGTGAATAGTAGATAGAATTAGAACCCCAAGACAGCGTATATATACTCGAGTTGGGCTGGGATCCTCTCGATACGTAATTGGCATGCATATGATCTCCTAGTCCTATGTATTTTGGGACTGGGGCATTAGAGATATATCTGTAGCTATATAATCGCAAAGACGTCACAGGTAGTCGGAAAGCCGTCGCTAATCTGCATAGAAATGAAAAAAATTAAATACATGCCTCACAGCACTGCAAAGAAAAACCTATTAAGCACAATCAATATATCAACCATCGAGGGAACCTGTTGTAGAACTCTCATCCAATCGGACCTTCAACGGCACAAATGCATGCTAGAAACACACATGAGACATATAATTCAGAAAAAAAATACAATTAACATAATAAAATTAATCGCATACATGTCCAATTCAGACGGAAAGAAAGAAAGCTATCATCACATCTAAACCAACTACCTTAAGCATAGGGCTATCATTACACACATCCCCAAGTCAAAGTATATGTCAATTTTTTATACCTAAAGTACATAAACAACGTACATCCTCAAGTCCACGAGTACTACAACACAAATAAACAATATTCATACACAGATAAATATGAAACATAAATCATCGATCTCGCGATATTACCTCCTCACGTATACGCTCGGATGGTAGTAAACTAAACGCCTCTGGTGGCAATAATCCTAGGAGCCTCGTCATTGCGCCAGTAGATAGAATAAGGCTAGAAGCAGCAATGGGTGGAGCAGAGGCACCAGAAGGACCAGGAGGAACGAGGCACTCTTGGACCATATGTCATGGCGGCAGGGACAACAGGGAGAGTACTGACACCGGAAGAACCACACGCAATGGAGGCATGTATGCTACTTATCGACTCCTGCATCCCTACCACTATGGTCTATAATATAGTCGTCTCCATAACAAGCTGATGTATCCTACCAGGCTGTTCCACAGTAGAAGATGTCGACGATGGACGTCTCGAGTATATCGAAAGCCACGACGCCAAGGAGCTGGTACCGTAGATGTGCCTCCCTCCCCTCTCCCACCAGCGGCCTATATAAAAAGGTCGTTCATTCGAGCGGCCATGGTAGAGGAAGTGGTAAAGGATGAAGACTCAGCTATACTTTTGGCCACCCCATCCTGAGAGGTCCGAGTGTCCGTCTCAGTCTGCATGGTCTGGAACGTAGCCTATCCAATGACTCATGCTTAATATTCGAATGGACTTGTAACTTGTAATATAAATTCTAATATCTCATATTATTCCAACTTATAATCTAAATTGAAATACTTATAACAATCTTGATGGCTGTCTCGTCCACATAGCTCCTTTCCTTCCTCCTTTTGTGTGTATACTAAAAAACATTGGCGAAGTTGATACTACAAGGATCTCTCCCTCCTTCGCCAGCTTCTCTGCCTGTGTACGAAACATTAAGGAAACATATATCACGATATTATGTTATTAAACTATATAATAAAAATATTTAAGCACTTCGAGTTATCTTACTAGGTTTCGATGGTGTATAGCGATGGGGATTAATCCACCAGTACGCAGCCCCGCACAAGATCGTTCCTTCTTCCTTTGCTCGGACCTCTTCTTGAACTTAGGAGGCTTGAACTATTTCTACATCTTCTTCCAAAAAATCACGGACCCAAGGTTCTTGCCCTTTCCAGCAACCACCCTTTATTGCAAGTCATTCTTTGCATCCCGTATCTTCTTGCTACATGTGCCGTGATATAGCTTCATGATCTCCGCATCGCAATGCTTGGGCCACCAGTACATTGTCTGTAATACAAATTTAATTAACAATTAATATGAACAGGTAAAGAAATAATTAATAAATAGAATAACAAAAAAACATCGAATATACCTTCATCTGGTGTCACGCCTCGCGCTCGCACGATCGGGTACGAGTGCATGGATACGCCTATGCCGCAAAATCGGCGGTTGTGAGCTGTCTAGACCTTGATAGTCGTCAAAATGCATAAATAATCGATTTGCACATCACAACTCCTAATCACGTGCCAAAAATCAAATCACCACAGCATCGCACACATTCTACTATGTTCTCTACAAATAATATCCGGAGACAAATTTGGTGAAATCGCAAGGACAATATTCTCAAGTACATCATCGAGTACAACACCAACATTGGAAGTAAATCTATACATCAACAATTATAAATCATCACCGATCTTAACGTAGCCTCCATGCTAGCTAAAACTATTACCTATGTAGGACTGTTTAGGTGACTCTAGAAGGGGGTGAATAGAGTATAGAAAAAAATATCTATCGGATAAAAATTATTCTAAATGAAGCAATGTACAACCAACAGCATAATATTGTGTATGTGTAAGACAAATATTAACAGCAGCAGAGTTTAGAGAGCAAACACAAACATCAAAATTTTATCCTAGTTTTCCTTTAAGAGTACTAGTCCAGGTCCGAGAACTTTTGCTCGGAGTTGAATCCACTATAGTCACAATAGTGAAACACAAGCTTTGAACCCGAAGCGCTTGCACTTCTATAGACCTTGTGCTTTTATCTGAAGGCACAAAGACTTCAACCATGAGCTTTTATCTGAAGGGCTCATCGACTTCAGAATAGAAGAAAATCTTTTATAGACCAAGATTTTAGAACTCTTTTCAGACTTATAACCGAGATCACACTTGGAAGTAGAAGAATAAGGGAGTTGATCTTGAAGATGGGAAGGTTAAAGCTCAGAGATCACTCTATAGGATATGAAAGTTGAGAGGAGATGAGTGAGTAAGAATGTATAAATTTATGCCTATTTATAGGATTTTGTGAGCAGAGGTCGGACAGAATTTAGGTGTCTATTTGATTTTTTTCGAATATTGGGAACCACAATATTAGGGATTGCATAGCTGTCTGGATTTTTCAGGATTATCAAGACCGAGTTCGGCCAGAGCTCATCCTGAGTTCGTTTGCCAGAATAGGTATAGATTTTTGGTTTATTTTGGAATAATTTGGTTTAAATGGGTTAGGCTTTTTGTAGATGGGCTTGTAGGATGTTTGAGTGGACTTATTGGATATATATGAGTGGATTTCTGGTATCAAGTGTGACTCGATGTACGCAGGTCCTAAACTCAATAAAATAAAAAAAATTACATGATTAACCATATGTAAAACCTTCAAGCACCGCAACAATTTTGAATCTTCATGTGGGTCATATTGCATCATATCGAGACATGGTTTAGTGAATTATCAAAATCAAGTTCACTGAGACCGAATAGGCTAGCAATCTCCTCCATTTTGATAATTGACAAACTGTGAATGATATGACAAATTTTCTTTGAATAGCATGACTAGCAAAACACTCCCGTTATTTGTAGAGTGATAACAATATAATAAGCATCAAATTTGAGTATATTTTCTCCTCCTTTGTTATTTGATCGAAATGGTGCACTTCTCCGTAAGGCTTGGAGTGATATGTCTGACAAGTAAAGAAGAGAATGAAATAACACAAATAATAAATGATTGTATGTGCAAAAGAAATAGATAACATTTCTTTTATTTATTCATCTACTAAGTTCAAAAACCAAAATACAATAATAAAGAAGTATAGTGAAATAAAGAGAAATAGAGCCATTTAGACAATTCTTATTAAGCAGTAAGATCCATCAGTCATCATCTTCAGCGGCAGGATCAATAAATCGATTAGGATCATAGAAAGCATCAATGGGATCCATATATCGCCGGACGTAGTCATCATCGATGCGATATCCAGGATGAGTCGAATCACGGACATTTGGAAATGGTCCGACAGGATGCTGAGATAGACTGTACTGAATATCAACGAAAGTGTTGCCAATAGCTTGTGTCTGGAGAGTCTGACGAAAGTCAAAACTATGAAACGATCATCTTCCTTATCAAAGTGATCATGAAGTAGGCTAAGGATGGAGTCCACAGTGGGTGGTGGTTCAGAAGTAGAGGGTGGAAATCCAGCAGCATGAGTATTGGAGTTGGAGGATAAATTATAAAGTAGAAGTAAGGTTGGCTTATGTCGACGAACGCAATTTAGAGAGATAGGTTCATCAATGAATAGACAACTTTCATAAGGTATGTCAAAGAAATCAAATATGAAAGGTAAATACATGGCGTATAGTAGTGAATGCCCTTTCTTGCGATAAGTTATCATTTGAGACATGATTGTCTGTGGAAGATTGAATGGTATGGAGTATTGCATGTGATACAAGGCAGAAATTTCTAGATAAGAGACATCGTCAAAGTTAGATCTCATAGATAGAAAGGTAGATAATATGATACGACGTATTTCATAGAAATAGGAATTAAGATAACGAGCATGAAATCTTCTAGTGGATAATTGTGTGGGGACACAAAGGAGGTTTTTAAAAGATACCAAAGTTACATTGTCCGTAAATTGAACTTGCGTAATGCTAACTAAGGGTTCACCTTCAGCAGGAATGCGTAGGATGTCACCTAAATCAGTTGCATCAAATTCAATGTTAACGCCACTTACCCTTGAGGAAATTTTGCCATTCTCAAAAGACAAGCTGCAGTAAAACATGCGTATAAAATTAATAAAAATACGAGTGCGAATTGTAACTAATTCTTTAAGTTGAAGATTTTAAAAAAGAGGTAAAAAATTAATGTATTTCAGAAAGTCAATGTGGTGCCTGGAACAGATATGTCTATGAGAGAAGTCATTGAACCATTCATTAAAATACTCGAGAGATTTAAATAAAAATCCATCAAATTTATCGATGTTGGGTATCATGGGAGAGAAAAGATGATCAAAAGATTGTTTTCTTTTAGGAGCCATCAGGGTTACCTTGAGATGAAAGAAGATGGAAGAGAATAGAGATTTCTTCAAAGTAGGCACACCACCAAATTTATAGGGTTTTGACAATAAGTAGGCACACCACCAAATTAGGATTTCGTGGGTATGTTCAAGATTCATGAAAAGGCATGAATATATACCAGCAATAACCATAAGATTGAGTGGGGTCGGCCAAATCTCAAAAGATGTAGTAGTATGTAGAACCGAGTTTGGTTGCTAACCGAGGTCGGCCGAGGTCTGTTAGAAATAAAGAATAAGTTCTGATGTTAACTTTATTTAAGGCATTAGTTTTCTAGGTTTAGATAAAATATATGAGGTATAAGTGCCAAATGGGCTTTATCAAGTCATAAGGTACTGTAAGTTCTGACAATTTTGGAGTAGTTGTAGGGGCCGAATCCCAACTAGCGATAGTCCAAATACACTTGACACCGTGTCGCTTAGGTTATTATGACAGAAGAGCCCTTTGTAACCCATGTTCCCGAATTTTCAAATTTTTGTTTATTTTAAATATTTATGTTAGAAAATTTTAACTAAGCATTTGATTTTGGGATCACAAAGAGGCCGTACCTAAGTCTATAGGTGAAGTATGGTAGCATTAGGTAACTTATGGTCACTATGGTCTCCAGGTAGCCCTATATATTATTTATTTATTTTATATTTTTCTAGAATTTTTGTATATTTTTAGGTATTTAATATTTAATGATTTCTTATTATTAAGGACTTTCAGGATTTACTGTAAAGTCATTAGGGTTATTTTGAGACCAAATATTTTTATTTGGGCTCTAGATGATTAGATAATTAAAACCAATATAATTTTTGGGCTCTAGGTATTTAATATTTTTCTGATTTTTTTTGGAATTTTTGGGATTTTTAGATAATTAAAACCAATAGAATTTATTTTTTGCATAGATAATTAAAACCAATAGAATTTATTTTTGCATAGAATTTTAGGATTTATTGTGGGGTCACATGATGATATTTTGAGATAAATCTTTTTATTTATGCTCTAGACATCTAGAAATATTTTTTAGAATTTTCTATAATTTTTCTAAATTTTTTGGGATTTATTTGAATTTATTTGGAGTTAAAATAAATTTTAAAATAATTTTTTCAATTAAATAAATAATTACCCAGTCACGCACCTAGGCGGGCCTACCTGTCGGCACCCAAGCTAAACTGCCTCTCTTTTCCTATATATATGCATGTATATTAAGAAATCCTATTATTTAATTTCTGCCTCCTTTGTGGTTTGATCTTAGAGATCCTTCAACTTCGCGGAGCGATTACGATCAACTTTGACATTCTTTTTGTGCACTATTTTTTAGAAGCGTATCAAGGTTAGCTTTCCAAATATATATATTTTACTTTTTATAATTATTTACGTGAATTTTTGGAGATTTATTTGAGTGTCGATTGTCCAAAAATTGATGCATCGTACTATTTTCGAGATTTTGGGAGATCTCGAAGTCCTTTTTGCGATCCATTTGAGGTATTAGAAAGCTGACTGAAGATCTAGAATATATAATTTTTCTAGAAATTTATAAGTTCATTTATTATTTTATTTATTTTGTTGAACTCAAATTTGATCGGTGATTCACCAATTTGGTCATGGTTAGCCACAATGGTGATAACTTTTGACTAATCGTGATTTTGTGACACGATCAATTTCACTACACTTGTGGCACTGAAATCTACTAAGATGCACGCTCAAATCATTGAATTCGTATTGTTTGACTAGTTAGTCAATAATACGCCTCGATTTGCGTGCCATGGGTCCTGAATAGGGAATCGTTACTTTCTAAAAGCCAAAATCAGTGTTTAAATTTTATTTCAAAATATAATTATATTAGATTAAGATTTTAGATGATTTATTTCAAAATTAAATAGAATTAATTAGGTTAACCCATTAACCAATTTTTATGACTTTTAGAATAGGATTTAGATTTAACTTGTGATTCGTGCACGGGTTCGTAGTACAATGGTATGGTATAGTTTGATAGCTTCTAGGCCAAAGTTCATCTTATCATCAACTTGTGAAACCAGATTGTTCAGGAATTTAGGTAAGTACACTATTGCTTTATGTGCTTATTACATTATAATTCTATCTTTCATTGTGTTTCATGGAGTATCCACTTGAGACACGATAGTGACATGATAGGCTTGATTGTATCATTGCTCATTTATTGATTATTTAGTGAGTCAGAAGGAAAAATGCTTAGTAGGTATATTAACAAAGTCCAATAATTATTATTGTGGATAGCTAAGTCATACACTACAAGTATGGGTTAGCCGTATCTTTTTATTATGGATAGCCATCTATGATGTGCCATATGCCGTTCACTTGTCTAAAAGTTATTTAAATACAGTATGTTTTATTTGTACATGTACATTGCTAATTGTATTGCTCATACGTGTTCTTGCCAGTAGTTCTTGCATATGTTTATTATTTCTAGTTCATATATATGTTTTCTTTATGTTCTACTGTATCTCTACTTATTTAATTTATCTTGTATTAAGTTATATTATTGCAATAGAACTATACTTTGCTTCTTTTCTGACTGGATCATTGCAGGTGACTTGTCATGCTTGCTATTATGCACTTTGGACCTTTCTGGGGAGGTAGAGTCAATTCGGAGGCCAACCATAGACTAGATAGTTCTTGAATTTAAACATATAGCAGGTTTATTCCCGAATATCATTTTGATGTATTATTAGAATTATAAATAAAATAGTTGTTGTAAATGAGCAATTAGATATAATTTTCTTATTTTAAATTTGATATTTAGACCTAGACAGTGTGCTACCACCGATGCTGTGGCGTAAGTTCGATTTGTCTATTTACTCGTATCCCAAAAAGCGGGAGCGGACCGTGACAAGTTTTTTTGTTGGCCCATGCAGGTTTGTTTTTGTAAAATATTCTGAACTTGTGGTAGTAATTATATTAGTCATACTACTGCGAGCCTATGATTAGGAAGTACTCATTCACAATTGTGATTGATTTGATTTTAGGAGAATGGTTAGGACTAGGTATACAATAGGAAAGCCCTTTATTCAATTTGACTATTGGGTAGCTAAGGTTGCTACATAGGCCATGTGATTTAGGTAGGGATTTATTGAATTCTAAACCCTATTAGATATTTGAGGAATTTCCATAGAAGGATATACTATTGCACTTTGACACAATGGTAGGATCAAAGGTGGGTAGACTATTCGCTTGGTAAATTATGACTTCCTAGGATTCAATTCCTAATCTTGATCATTTGTGCAATTTTATTTTTTGCCTTCTCTAAGCATCGTCATATCGTAAGGTCCGTATTGCTTATTTAGTTCCCATTGGTCATAGAATTTTTTATTTATTTCTAAGAGTCAATATTCTATTTCCATCTATTGAGTTTTGAGCCTAACCTGATTCAATTATTCGTATATTAATTCCAAGTCGTCTTTGTTCATTTTTCAATCGTTTTATTTTCAAGATTGATATTTCACTATACTTACACTTTTCTATCATGATCATCTTGGAACTTGTTTGAATTTATAGAAGCTCCTTTTAAATTGTTATGGATATAGTTGGAATAATTTTCGATGACTTACAATGGCAAGGAAGATGCACATTATCGCCATTTATCTGAATTATCAATACTGCGGGTTCACTGCAGCCAACATCGCACTGGCAAGGCATGACCCCTAAGTTGAAGTAATTTTAGGTAAGAGTAGTTAATGAATATTATTAAAACTATGTCCAGTTGTTCTATTTTGATCTTTGAGTTATTATGTCCATACAGGATAAAGTTAATAAAATATTTGATACCATATCATATTCGAGTCATGGAAGTAAGAGTTTACTGCAGCCAGATGTACACTGGTGAGGCATAAATTTTTGGTAAAAAGACTTCATATGTATATATGGTTTTTGAATGACTATTGATTTTAATGTTTCGCAATTTCATGCACTCTCACTTAAATTTTTTTTATTTAGTTCTTATCCTTTCATTTCTTGAACCTTTCTTTCTTATTTTTACTTTCTTATCATTATTAAGTTTCCTAGAAAACATTTAAATCTGGTTTGATTCCATTCTACTAGATTCATAATCATACCTAGATTCTGATTCTATGATCGTTCCTAAATAATTAATCGTACCAATCACGTCTTATCTTAGGTTTCGATACTATCCGCGATTATACTTAGCTTATTTTGATCAATCGTATTATTTTCTCGATTATATTCTTAATCGTGCCTATTCACATCATTTAAAATTTTGAGGATAAAATTTTTCTAAGGTGGGTAGATTTGTAACCACTGTTTCTGAATTTTTAAATTTTTATTTATTTTAAATATTTATGTTACAAAATTTTACTAAGGGTTTGATTTTGGGATCACAAGGAGGTCGTACCTAAGCCTATAGGTAAAGTATGGTAAAATTAGGTAACTTATGGTCACTATGGTCTCCAGATAGCCTTATATATAATATTTATCTATTTTATATTTTTCTAGAATTTTTGGATATTTTTAGGTATTTAATATTTAATGATTTCTTAGTTTTAAGGACTTTCAGGATTTACTGTAAAGTCATTCGGGGCTATTTTGAGACCAAATATTTTTATTTGGGATCTAGATGACTAGAAATATTTTCTAGAATATTATAGGATTTTTCTTATTTTTTTTGAACTTTTGGGATTTTTCGATAATTAAAACCCATAGAATTTATTTTTGCATAGACTTTTGGGATTTACTATGGGGTCAAATGATGATATTTTGAGACAAAACTTTTTATTTAGGCTCTAGACACCTAGAAATATTTTTTTTAAAACTTTCTAGGATTTTTCTAAAATTTTTTGGGATTTATTTGAATTTATTTGGAGTTAAAAATAATTTTAAAATAATTTTTTGCAATTAAATAAGAAATTATCAAGTTACGCACCTGGGCGGGCCCACCTGTCGGAGCCCAAGCTGAACTGCCTCTCTCTCTCTCTATATATATATATATATATATATATATATATATATATATATATATATATATATATATATATATATATATATTAAGAAACCCTATTATTTAATTCCAGCCTCCTTTGTGGTTTGATCTTAGAGATCCTTCAACTTCGAGGAGCGATTGCGATCAACTCCGACGGCCTTTTCATACGCCGTTTGTTTTGTTAGAACCATATCGAGGTTATCTTTCCAAAAATATATTTTATTTTCTGTAATTATTTACGTGAATTTCAGGATATTATTTGAGTGTCGGATGTCCAAAAATTGATGTGTTGTACTCTTTTTGAGGATTCGGGAGATCCTGAACTCCTTTTCGTGATCCGCTTAAAGTTTTGGAAAGGTCGCACGAAGATCTAGAATATGTAATTTTCCCAGAAATTCATAAATTGGTTTATTATTTTATTTATTTTGTTAAACTCGAATTTGATCGGTGGTTCACCAATTTGGTCATGGTTAGCCATAACGGCGATAACTTTTGACCAAATCATGATTTTGTGGCACAATCGATTCCAGTGCACTCGTAGCATTGAAATATACTAAGTTGCACCCTCAAATTATTGTGTACATAACGTTTGATTCATTAGTCAATGATATGCCTCAATTTGTGTGCCACGGGTCCCGAATAGGGAACCGTGACTTTCTAAAAGCCAATATTAGTGTTTAATTTTATTTCAGAATATAATTAAATTGAATTAAGATTTTAGTTGCTTTATTCCAGAACTAAATTTCAACCACACATGAAGTTCGTCCCTCTGAAATAGGGAGAGAAGAGAAACTACGACAGTGATGTTAAGGAGGAATAATCAAATACGATTGTGAAGGTCAAAGCAATAGATAATCAAATTTCAGCAAGGGTTTCAAAGTAGTTATGGATTGAAAATATTATCAGGTTTTATCCTAGCACAAGCTCGCTCGGTACGGTAACGTAATCGAGACAATATGCTCTGACCTGTATGGGCCACCACACATAAAGTCCAAACTCATCCCATTTTCTAAAATAAAGCATGATGGAGTCTATTCTATAGAAGCTTTCTCGCCTAGCTCAACCACCATACTTCTGCATTTTTGATTCTTTGATACCAAAATTTCTCTCACATTCGAATTGTGAAGAAGAGATGCATCAGGAATTATTTTCAAGGCATTATCCGCTAGCACATCCAACACATCTCGTCTTTAGTATGAACCCCTGAAGTATTTGATATCCCGACCTACTCTGTTCGAAAGATTGACTAAGTGGTCTTTACTCTTATCAAATAATATAATAGTTATTCAAATTAAAGGGACAACCTTTAGCAGATTTCCTCGTGGCACATCATGTCCCAGATGAATTTTCGCTTTCTAAAGACCTCATGAATGAGGAGGTCCTTATAAAAGACACCCCTTGCCAATAGGAGATGTATTTCAATGGGGCACGTCGAGAATCCAGTGTTGGTGCCATCTTTTACTAATATGTTGCCAACAACAAACATAAGCTACCATGCTTTTCAACGATTTGCGAATGATCGTATTCATAAGTTGACTTGCTCAGATAAAAATAGTGTGTAAACCCCCTAAAAATTTTAAGGAATTTTTATTATTTTAATTTAATTTTATAGTATTTTCTAAATTATTAAATAGCTTTGTATTTAATTAAATATTTTTTTTCTAATATTAACAGTAGCAAGTAATTGCTACATATATATAGCTAGTAGGTATATTTGTACAAATTATTTATTAAAATGATTTTTGAAAGTTTTTTGGAATTTTAGGAATTTTTATAAATTTATTTAGATTTTGTTTGTGTGTGTGTGTGTGTATTATTATTATTATTATTATATATATATATATATATATATATATATATATATATATATATATATATATATATATATATATATATATATATATATATATATATATATATATATAAAGCAGGATCTTTGGTGAATGAAAGCAGGATCTTCTTGGAACTTATGTATGCACTTTATTATAGAAAGAATTTCTTTCTTGATTGTGGAATAATTAAGTTGGGTATCATTCCATTTACCCGAGCAAAACCTAACTAAGACTTCCTTATTAGTCTCAGGGTTTCTTTGCTTCAAGATGCCACCATAGCCAATATCACTGGCATTTGTTTCCACAATTTTAAACCATTCAACATTTGCTAAATGTAAGCAAGGTAAATTCTTAACCTTCTGCTTTATTATCCTAACTGCCTTAGTATGTTCTTCTGACCAGGCAGGTGGATTCTTCTTCAATCTTTGACACAAATTTTTTGTATCCTGAGCTATGTTCTTGAAAAAGTCAGAAACATAGTTCAATGCCCCAAGAAATCTTTGCAATTGCTTATTATCAGTTATTTCGTCAGGGAACTTAGAAGCAAATTCAATACTTCTATCAATAGGAATTATTGTCCTATTTGCTATATTATGTCCCAAAAATCTTATTTCTGTTTGGAACAACTTCATTTTTGGTGCTGATATCACCAACCCATTCTTGATGACTAAATGATTGAAAATCTTCAAGTGTTTAAAATGTTCGTCAAGAGAATTAGAAAATATTAATATATCATCAATATAGGATAAAATAAATTCAGAATAGTTATTGAATATTTCATTCATTATATTCTGAAATTCGGACGGAGCATTTTTCAGTCCGAAGGGCATAACATTCCATTCATAGTGCCCAAATGGAACTATAAAAGCAGTTTTATACCTATCCTGCTCAGCTATCTGGATTTGCCAGTAGCCTGATTTTAAATCAAATTTAGAAAAAATCCTTGCTCTAACTATTCTATTGAGCAGATCCCTCTTATTAGGGATTGAATATCTGATCCACTTTAAAACCTTATTGAGAGGTTTATAATTAATTACTAATCTTGGTACACCTCTCTCCCTCTCAGCATTATTCATTACATAGAATGCTGTGCAACTCCATGGAGAGTAGGATTTTCTTATTAACTTCTTGTCTACTAAATCCTGTATTTCTTTTTTGCATATTTTCAGATATTGCTGATTCATCTGGCACGGCCTTGCCTTGGTTGGGATATCTTTCTCATTAAAGCTATCCTCATAGGGGAGTGAAACAATATGTTGTTTCCGATCCCAAAAAGCATTTGGAAGATTGCTACAAGTCTGAAGCTTAAACTCTTCTTCGACCTATTTTATTTTATCCTTGATCACTGGCTTATTTAATTGAATGCTGTAAGAAAGAATATTACAACGAAGAGAATAGAGAAGAGAATAGAGAATTTAGAGAATATTACAGCGAAGAGAATAGAGAATTTAGAGAATAGAGAATTTAGAGAATATAACATAGCTATGATTGAATGCTGTAAGAAAGAATATTACAGTGAAGAGAATAGAGAATTTAGAGAATGGTTCCAACACCAATTCAAAGTTCATCAGCGAAGAGAATATAGAAAAATGTATGAAGAAGACCTTCCAAATATGCAGAAGGTACGATGGTTCCGAGATTGGTTCCTTGAGGAATATCTTAGTGGAAGAATAAGACATATAAATGTCATTGAGGAGCAATTTAAGATTTGGACCACTAAGGGAGGACAGAAAATAAAATCGTTATATCCTCCTAATGAATCTCTTAAAATATCTGCTCCATTCAATACTAATATTGAGGCTAATTCGTTCTATAAGGCTATAGAACATGAGAAAGCCACAATAAAGGAGTTGCAGAAAATAATACTGCAAAATAATTACACTAATACCTTTATTCAAGTCATGGGTAGGCAATTGACCCGAATAGAGGAGAATATTCAGAAGTTAAATGATAAGTTTAATTCGCTTAAAGGAGTAGAGCTTCATGAGAGTCCTATTGTTAAACCCAAAATGGAAACAAGTAGGATTCCAATTAGACCTCCAATGGAGGTTACTGACTATAAGTTAATATCTAAGTCAGAATTTACCAAGGAAGATATGAAAGAGTTAGTCGAACAATTCAGAAATCAAAGCGTTAATGTACTCTCTGAAGAAGAATTGGAGTACGAACGTCTTAAAGAGGAATTTATGAATTATGATCCTAATATGGCTAAGGATACACCTAAGCACCTTAATGTGCTACAAGGAGAATCCTCGACCCAGAATGGTCAAGAGTCTGAATCTGACTCTAGGGAAACTTGTTCTACTCAAGATGAACAGGTTAATCCTATTGAATTAGAAGAAATGTATAATTCTTTTAATTCAGTTCAAAACTCTTTAGAAACGGTTCAGAAGGATTTGAATCGAGAAAGAGTTAATACTGTCAAATATGACAAACCTAATTTAATCAAATATTATTACAAAAGACCTTCTCCAATGGATGTTTTGTATAGGAGAATGATTCTATAATTCAGAATCATTGCTGTGCTGGAGAAATCTATGAATGGACCATAGATGGTCTTTCTGATAAGCAAATACATGATCAATTACATAGAATATTGATGTATTCCTATGTTGCTAAAGCCGCTGGTAATAATGATCGCCAAATTGTCTTATTTGTCGCCAGTGGATTTACAGGCATCCTACGAGGATGGTGGGACCATTGCCTGAGTAATGAGCAACGAATGGAAATAATAAATGTCACTAAGACAGAGGATGGACAGCAGAAATCTGATGCTGTTTATACTCTAATATACAACATATTAGAGCATTTCACAGGACATATTTCTGATGGGGGGAGAATTAGAACCCTATTACAGAATTTACGATGTCCAACTTTGACTCATTTCAGATGGTATAAAGATACTTTTCTGAGTAGAGTCATGGCGCTTGATGATGCCAATGCATCACATTGGAAATCCAAATTTATTGATGGATTGCCCAACCTCTTTGCTGAAAAAATACGGCAAAAGTTGAAGGAAAAGAATAATGACGAAATACCATATCAGAATTACACCTATGGAGCATTAATCAATGCTTGTGTTCAAGAAGGCTTAGCTTTATGTAATGATTTAAAGCTAAGGAATCAATTGAAATCGCAAAGGACTTTCGGAGAGAAAGCAATTAGGCGAATTTTGTAGTCAATTTGCTGTAGATGATTACAAGCCTTATGATAAGAAGGGAAAGGCTAAGAAGGATTATAATAGAGAAAAGGGGAATAAGCCCTATTATAGGAGAAAAAGGAAGAAGAAGTATCCCCAGCAATATAAGGAGAAAGAAAAGGGGAAAGAGAAGAAATCTTCTCATAAGAGGAAATCCTCTAAGGAAATAAAATGCTATAAATGTGGTAAAATAGGTCATTACGCTAATAGATGTTATACCAAGAAGAAAATCCAAGAAATAGAGGATGAAGGGTTAAAGAAAACCCTGTATAAAATATTGATAAATTCTGATGAAGAGTTAGGTTCATCAGACGAGTCTAGTGATGACGAGTCGATTAATATGTGTGAATGTGATAGTGAATGTAGCTGTGAAGAATGTTCCAATGAACATGATCTTGAGTATTATAAGTCCATAGTCGAAATGAATGGATTATCAATTAATGTATTGACTGCTCAAGATAAAGGAGAGATAATAAAATCTCTATTATCTACTGAAATCAGTAGGAATGCTAGAGAAAAGTTAATAGATTTTCTTAGCATTGAAGAAAAAGTAACTAGTAGTTCTTTGAATGAGGAAGGAACTAATAAAAAAGTGGAATTTTACAGCATGGATGAAGTCCTCCGAAGATATAGAAATAAGGAGGTAAAAGCTGTAACAATACAAGATCTCCAGAATGAGATTAAGGTATTGAAAAAAGAAATAAAAGAGTTAAAATCTCAAGATGAGATGACTCAAATAAGATTGTCTAATTTGGAGACAGTAGCAAAGAATATGATAATCCATACTACCGAGCAAGGGGAAAGCTCCAAAAGAAGTAATACTTCTACCCCTGGAGTTTCTGATGAGGAAACTGAGCCTCAACAGAAATTAGAGAAAATAGATCTCTATGTTACTCAAAAATGGTACATTCAAATAGATTTACTCATTAATAATGAGTATTATATTAAGAATTTGATTGCACTAGTAGACAGTGGTGCAGATCTTAATTGTGTTAAAGAGGGTGTGATTCCAAACAAATATTGTGAACGCACAACTCAAACACTTAGTGCTGAAAATAATAAAGCCTTGACAGCACCATATAAGGTTACATATGTTAATGTCTGTAAAAACTCTGCTACCATACCATTGCAATTTGTAGTAGTTAAGGAAATAACTCAGCATGTTATTCTTGGAACTCCTTTCCTAGAAAAACTCATGCCAATAAAGAATATTAGTTTAAGGGGAATTTCTACTGTTTATAAAGGCAGAGAAGTAACCTTTGAATTTATTCGTGATTCAATGATCAAGATATTAAATGAAATAAGAGAAATTGATTTTAAAGAAAATCAAATCAATTTTCTCCGGGAGGAAATAAGGCAAATACAAATCTCTGATCAATTTAATAAGCCAGAGATTAAGGATAAAATAAAACAGGTCGAAGAAGAGTTTAAGCTTCAGACTTGTAGCAATCTTCCAAATGCTTTTTGGGATCGGAAACAGCATATTGTTTCACTCCCCTATGAGGATAGCTTTAATGAGAAAGATATCCCAACCAAGGCAAGGTCGTGCCAGATGAATCAACAATATCTGGAAATATGCAAAAAAGAAATACAGGATTTAGTAGACAAGAAGTTAATAAGAAAATCCTACTCTCCATGGAGTTGCGCAGCATTCTATGTAATGAATAATGCTGAGAGGGAGAGAGGTGTACCAAGATTAGTAATTAATTATAAACCTCTCAATAAGGTTTTAAAGTGGATCAGATATCCAATCCCTAATAAGAGGGATCTGCTCAATAGAATAGTTAGAGCAAGGATTTTTTCTAAATTTGATTTAAAATCAGGCTACTGGCAAATCCAGATAGCTAAGCAGGATAGGTATAAAACTGCTTTTACAGTTCCATTTGGGCACTATGAATGGAATGGTATGCCCTTCGGACTGAAAAATGGTCCGTCCGAATTTCAGAATATAATGAATGAAATATTCAATAACTATTCTGAATTTATTTTATCCTATATTGATGATATATTAATATTTTCTAATTCTCTTGATGAACATTTTAAACACTTGAAGATTTTCAAGCATTTAGTCATCAAGAATGGGTTGGTGATATCAGCACCAAAAATGAAGTTGTTCCAAACAGAAATAAGATTTTTGGGACATAATATAGAAAATAGGACAATAATTCCTATTGATAGAAGTATTGAATTTGCTTCTAAGTTCCCTGACGAAATAACTGATAATAAGCAATTGCAAAGATTTCTTAGGGCATTGAACTATGTTTCTGACTTTTTCAATGCCCCACGAAATAACTGAAATAACTGTAAAAGTCAGAAACATAGTTCAATGCCCCACTCGTAGCCCGGGTTCCTTCTAGTCGCCACCATCGGAAAACCCACTCGTAGCCCGGGTTCCTTCTAGTCGCCACCATCGGAAAACCCACTCGTAGCCCGGGTTCCTTCTAGTCGCCACCATCGGGCTGGAGGTTCGGTAGATCCTCGGGTGCTGCTCCGAAATCTGGCCACACAAAACCAGCTGGGTCAAACCCCAGAAAGAGCAAGTGCCACAAAGGAGGCCACGAATAAGAACAAAACCAGCATAACAGAACATAAGAAAATGGAAGAAAGTACTATTAAATAAGAGTACAACAAGACAATAAACGACTAGGGACATGGAACCATTCCGGAAGCCAGGTACAACCCGTAAACCAAACAAGGACCGGGGTTGTAACCCTTCGCCTGAATAGCACCTTGTCTCTACCCATTTATTGTTAAAGATAAGTAAAACAATCATGTTCAGGAGGACCAGAGTACAAGAACTAGACAAGACTTAGACAGGGCTAGACATCATCCATTCACAAGCGGCCAAGCAAATTCTACGGCTTACTACTTTAACTAACTAGGGTTATCACAAGCCTAATTACTAACAAGATGCAAGTGAGAATTTCCCAGTCCCAAGCCCTGCAGACCATCCAGTTATCCTTCCGCGGGTTGAGAGTATGGTTGGGTACATCGCCCGGAAGACGATATACCCTTAGGTGACTTAGAGGGTGCAACACATGACAGTGTGCTGGAAATGTGCTCTACTCGTCGGCAAGCTACAAGTCCAATTAAAGCGCCCAGATAACGAGATTGCCTGTGACTGGAAATTCTCTATGAGCTATAGTTTGATCTAATCATTAGCCTAATCCAGATTCAGTGTAAATCCCTGACCGTGGGAACAGGGAGTCACGTCCTAGACATGATGCAAGACAAGACAGGTGGATTATACAAGCAAGCAAGCAGGAACACCCACGGTGTCAAGTTGGTTATACGAGTCGAGTTACAAGTTACAAGTCAAGTCAGTGCGCCGCCACGGACCACTATCAAGTTATCAGGTTACAAGTCAAGAATGCACCCCATCGGGTCATTTTTCAGAAAATCAGGAAGTACTAGGATCATAAATCACAGAAATCACGAAAACCGTACTAGTCATATCAAATACTGAAAATCGTGCCAGGTCGTGTTGGGGTCAAGGTAGTCGTGCTGTGTGGAACAAGATCTCAAAACCTAATCCACAAAAGAGAAGCCAAGTCCAAGAAATAAAACCAAATCATCATGGGTCAGTGGGTTGAGCAGGGGTGGATGGCGCAGGAGATAGATGGCGTAGGGTTGAACTGCGCAGGGGTGGATGACGCAGGAATGGTTGGCGCAGGAGATAGATGGCGCAGGGTTGAACAGCGCAGGGGTGAAGTGCGCAGGGTCCAAGCGCGCGGGGTTAGATTGCGCGAGGAGCCAACTGCGCAGGGGTGAGCTGCGCAGGGGTATAGGTGGCGCATGAGCAGACTGCGCATGGATGGATGGCGCATGGGGCTGAGCGCAGTTCGCCAAGGGGCAAGTAGCGTGGTCGGCGTTCCGCTAAAGAGCGCAGGCCGAGAGGGGATGCGCTGTCCAGCACTGCGCTAAAAAGCGCAGGCTGCAGTCTTCGTCTCCAGGCCGAGAGCAAGCATCAAGAACACCAAAAATTCCATTCTTCATATCTTGGTCAAATCAAAGCCAAATCTAGATTTTCAAAGTTCTAACTTGAGTAAAATTTAGTTCTCTTCCACATGGAAGCATCAAAACCCACAAAAACCCAACTAAAATAGATCAAAACCATATAAATCCGAAAATAGAGAAAACTTAGATCTAGAACAAAGGAGACTCCAAATCACAAAATGTCAAGTTCTAATGTTGATCTCCATGGCCTAATCTAGCTAATCGACAAATAAAATATGGTTCTCATGTGGTGGCAAGGTGCACTTGCCTATGGGTGTTGGTGAGTTGTGTAGAGGAAGGAAGAAGAAGGAGATGGAGAAAATAAATGAAAGAGTTATGAGGAGAGAGAAAAGGTTGGTAGGGTTTAATGAGGGTGGTTATGTTGTGTTGAGGGTGGAGCATAGGCTAAGGTGTTCCAAATGCATGTTGAACCAAACCAAACCAAACCATGTCAAAATAAAACCAAGCCATGTCAAAACCCATTTTACGAGAAAATAAAACCAAGCCATGTCAAAACCCATTTTACGAGAAAACCAAAATCTGCAAGCTGAGCCAAAATACAATTACAGGCCAGAATCTGAGAAAATAAAATACAGGTCCAAGATACATGCAGGCTTAACAAAATACGTGTTCTGAGATATGGGTGTTACAACTCTACCCACCTTAAAAGAATTCTGTCCTCGAAATTTAATTTAAGAGGCTAGAGAGACAAGGACAAGTCATACTTATTTACATGCAAGCTATACTAAGCAGTCAATCAAACAATCACGCATGCAAGCAAGGACGGAAGGCATAAGGCATAAGGAAGACATTATACCTTATGAGTCAAACAGGTAGGGATATCGCGATCGGATGTCGTCCTCACGCTCCCACGTTGACTCACCTAGAGAGTGATGACCCCAAGCAACACGGACTAAACTATTAGTCTTGTTCTTGAGTATCTTCTCTCTCCGGTCCAATATAGACACGGGCCTCTCCTCGTACGAAAGGTTGGTACCAACAACCAATTCTGAATGGTCTAGGATATGGCTCGGGTCCGGGATATACCGTCGCAATTGGGACACATGGAATACATCATGCACCTCACTTAACGACGGCGGAAGAGCAAGATGATAGGATACATCTCCTACTCGCTCCAGGATATCGAACGACCCTATATACCTAGGACTAAGCTTTCCCCGCACGCCAAAACGAATGACGCCGCGGTTAGGCGAGATCCTAAGGAATACATGGTCGCCGATAGCAAACTCTAAGGGACGTCGATGGGCATCGGCCCAATGTCGCTGGCGGTCTTGGGAAACTCTAAGATGATCCCTGACTCTTCTGACTACTTCAACTGTCTGGGCAATCATTTCTGTACCGAGCATCTGCCTCTCTCCAACATCATCCATGCTAGCGGGGATCTGCACTTCCTACCATACAGAGCCTCGAATGGTGCCATCTGGATGCTGGCCTGGAAGCTATTATTGTACGAGAACTCCACCAGGTGCAGGTGATCTTCCTACGAACCACCGAAGTCAAGTGTACAAGATCTCAACATGTCTTCAAGGGTCTGGATTGTGCGCTCTGACTGGCCATCTGTCTGCGGATGATAAGCTGAGCTGAACTGGAGACGAGTCCCCAAACTCTCTTGCAGGCTACGCCAAAAGTGTGATGTAAACCTCGAATCTCGGTCCGAGGTGATACTGACGGGCACTCCGTGAAGCCTGACAATCTGTCTGAGGTACATCTCTGCTAGCTGAGCCGTAGACTGCCCAACTCTGAATGGGAGAAAATGAGCCAAATTCGTGAGTCAGTCAACTATAACCCAAATAGCATCTCGACCAGCCGGGGATCTAGGCAATCCAGTCACAAAATCCATGGTCATATGCTCCCACTTCCATTCTGGAATCGGCAAGGGCTGAAGAAGTCCAGTGGGCCTCTGATGTTCAGCTTTAACCTGCTGGCAAACCAAACACCGAGAGACAAACCGGGCTATCTCCCTCTTCATGCCATTCCACCAGAAATGCTGACGAATATCACGGTACATCTTCGTGCCACCGGGATGAATAAAATACTGTGAACTGTGAGCTTCTGCCATGACCTCCAGTCTGATATCTCCACTGGGCACATAAAGACGAGTGCCGTGCCAAAGTGTACCATCTTCATGAATGCACAACTCTGGCCTTCTTCCTGCTCCACACTCTGCTATGAGCCGCTGAATTTTGGAATCTGTAGATTGCGCTATCCGGATTCTCTCAACTATGCTGGACTGAACCTGTAGACTGGCCATCAATGCCATACTGGTAGGAAGAACTACTTCAATTCCCATCTTCTGAAGATCTGCCAATAAGTCTAGTTGCGCCGTCAGGAAATAAACTCCGGCCCTCCTGCTCAACGCATCTGCTACTACGTTGGCCTTCCCTGGGTGATACTGCAAACCACATCGTAGTCCACCAATAGCTCAAGCCAACTTCTCTGCCGCATATTAAGGTCCTTCTGGGTGAAAACATACTTCAGGCTCTTGTGATCAGTAAATATTTCTACTCTATCTCCGTACAAGTAGTGTCTCCACAACTTAAGTGCAAACACTACTGCTGCCAGTTCCAAGTCGTGGGTCGGGTAATTCTTCTCATGATCACGAAGTTGGCGTGATGCATAAGATATTACCTTCCCATGCTGCATCAAGACACACCCCAATCCTCTGCCTGAAGCGTCGCAATAAACTGTGAATCCTCCGGTCCCATCTGGAAGTGTGAGAATGGGAGCCGTTATCAAGCCTCGCTTCAACTTCTCAAATGATTCCTGACACTCCGCTGTCCAAGCGAACTGCACATCCTTGCGGGTCAACTGGGTCATCGGCGCTGAAATCCTTGCAAAATCTGAAACGAGTCGCCGGTAGTAGCCGGCCAATCCAAGGAAGCTGCGAACTTCTGCCACTGAGCTGGGTATTGGCCATGACTCGATAGCCACAATCTTCTGGGGATCCACTTCCACTCCTCCTCGGGTAATGATGTGACCCAAGTACGAAATACGATCGAGCCAGAACTCGCATTTACTGAACTTGGCGTACAACTGATGCTCTCTAAGCGTCTGAAGGACGATTCTGAGATGCTGCTCGTGCTCTGCTTCGCTCTTGCTGTAGACCAGGATATCATCTAGGAACACGATGACGAACTGATCCAAGTAAGGCATGAAAATACGATTCATGAGGTCCATGAATACGGCCGGCGCATTGGTCGCTCCAAAGGGCATAACAAGGAACTCCCAATGCCCATATCTCGATCTAAACGCTGTCTTCGGGATGTCCTGCTCTCTGACTCTGATCTGATGGTATCCTGACCGCAAGTCTATCTTCGAGAACACTGAAGCCCCTCTAAGTTGATCAAACAAGTCATCTATCCTCGGGAGAGGGTATCTGTTCTTGATTGTCACTGAGTTCAAGGTACGATAATCTACACATAACCTGGACGTACCATCCTTCTTTTTCACAAGAAGCATCGGGGCTCCCCAAGGCGATCCACTTGCACGAATGAATCCCTTGGTCCTGAGTTCTTCAATCATCTTGTACAAAATCTCTAACTCTGAAGGCGCCATTCTGTAGACTCGCTCTGATACTGGTGCTGTTCCGGGGATTAAGTCTATAGTGAACTCAATCTCCCGCTCTGGCGGCATCCCTGGAAGTTCTTCTGGGAAGACATCTGGAAACTCTTCAACTATCCTGGGTAACTGCACTGCTGCTACTGCCATCCGCAACACTGGGGAAGATGGCTCCACTGCTCCTCTGGAAAATGAGAACTCTGGCTCGCCTGGAATGCTGAAAACAACTCTGCCAACATGGCAGTCTATCCTAGCATATTGGTTCCTCAACCAATCCATGCCTAAGACTACATCATAGTCTGCCATAGGGAATTCTATAAATCTAGCGGGAACTCTCTACCGCTAACTACGATCCGACACGAGGAAAATACTCGATCTACTCCCACAAGACCATTACCAGTAAGTATATTAAGCCTCACTGCTAATGACTCGGGCTCCAATCCTATCCGTGTCGCGAATCGTGCAGACATGAATGAATACGATGCACCAGAATCAAATAATACCAATGCTGGAGAGGAGTTGACGAGAATAGTACCTGCTACTACCTCACCTGGTGCAACTTCTTCTTCCATAGCCATCATCATGGCCTGACCTCTAGCTGCGGGTCCCCTCTGCTGGAAACCTCTCTGCCTGCTCTGCACTTGGGCTTGGGTATACAGCTGCTGGTTCTGCTGATGAAATGCCTGGGCCTGAGGCAACAATGGCCTCGGGTACTGTTGCTGCTGCACAGGTGCTAGGTCCCCTAACCGATGGACTGGTTAGGTTGGAAGAGGATGAACTACCCCTATTCGGGCAAGCTCTTATCTTATGATCTGCCGCTCCACAAGCTAGGCACAATCCTTGCGCCCTACGATAATCTACCACTACATGGCCTGGCTTCCCATAATGAGAACATCCCATCGCGGAAGTCTGCTTCTGCTTCTGCTGCTGCGGATACGTCGAGGTTGAATACTGAACCGACGTCACTGAGGCCGCCCGCCTCGGAGTTCCAATAGTCAAACTTCTAGCTGCCGGGGCTGGAGCTGATGACTGGTGCATCTGACTGTGGGACCGCTTCCTACCTCCGGTCCTATCCACGATCCTCTGGGAGGTATACTCATGCCTCCTAGCTGCCCTCAATACTGCATCGAACGTCTGGTGCTCGAACTGCTCGACTGCCAACAAGACCTCCAAATGCAGTCCCTGCTGGAACCGCTGGGCCCTATCAAACTCGGTCGCCACCAAGGTGGAGGCAAACCTACTGAGTCTAGAAAACTCAGATGCATAACTGTCGACCGTTCTGCCTCCTTGCTTTAAGTTGGTAAATCTAGTCTGTAGGTCATACCGAGCCACAGCATCAAAATACTTCGTCTGGAATCTCTCTCTAAACACTGCCCAAGCAATGGGTGCCACTAATCCCATGGCTTGTGCTGCCCACCAACTGCGAGCTAAGTCCAGCAACTGCAGCCGTACCACGGCCACCTTCTCATTCTCGGGTGTTCTAGCTGCTTCCAGAATCACCTCGGTATCCTGAAGCCAAGCGTCCGCGACAATCGCATCTTCATTGCCGTCGAAGAAGGGAGGGTTCAGGCGCTTGAAGCTGTTGGCCGCGCTGTTCCCTGGATGACCGCCTCTGGTCAAAGCATCTGCCACTACCTGGTGCAAGGCGTCTCCTCGACGATCCTGGGAAGCTATCAAGGTACTGATGAGACCTACCAAGGTGCCATCATCCGGCTCGGCAGGCTGAACGGGCTGAACTAGGGGTTCTCCTCCAGTAGGCACAACTCTGGAGGCTACTCCGGAGTGTTGGGCTTGATCTCCTGGTTGCTGGTCCACATGAAGTGCTCCACCTTGCTGATCGACGGGGTCAGGTACAGTGCCGCTGAAGAAGACGACACAAGAAAACAATAAGGAAGGACCAGAACAGATCAACGATACAAGCATGTGATCAGGTCAAGATTCCAGAGATTCAGAGGAAATGAACGGAGATCAAGGACGAGTACTGATTGAGACATCTATTAGGTAAACCCTCACATTTCTTGTATGCCAAGACCTGCATGGGCCACCACTTAAACCATGTCACGCCCCAGAACCAGAATACTGGAGAGCGGGGGCGAACATAGCCAGCTACGTATATTGAAATGAAGTCCATCTCGCTATACGGTCACGGCTGTCTAGATATGAGGGTTTACTGCAAGCCAACGGTCTCTTAAGGTCAAGCCTATTGCATCAATCTCAAGCAAGTAATATAAGTACAAGATGTTGGACCACCAAATATACAATAAAAGGCGTCCCAAATATTACATATTCAGTTGATCATGAAGCTAGTCATACAAAATGCGAGGACTAGCAAGAGTTTAGTCATACATGATCAACCCTAGGATTTGTTAATCATGTTTACAGCCCGTAGGCAGACAGTAAGTAAATGTGCATCGAGCTAACAGGTGCTCGTCGGCTAAACGCCCCAAAAGAATAATTTTACAATAGAGTGAGCGAAATAAAACGGAAAATCCACTCGTAGCCCGGGTTCCTTCTAGTCGCCACCATCGGGCTGGAGGTTCGATAGATCCTCGGGTGCTGCTCCGAAATCTGGCCACACAAAACCAGCTGGGTCAAACCCCAGAAAGAGCAAGTGCCACAAAGGAGGCCACGAATAAGAACAAAACCAGCATAACAGAACATAAGAAAATGGAAGAAAGTACTAGTAAATAAGAGTACAACAAGACAATAAACGACTAGGGACATGGAACTATTCCGGAAGCCAGGTACAACCCGTAAACCAAACAAGGATCGGGGTTGTAACCCTTCGCCTGAATAGCACCTTGTCTCTACCCATTTATTGTTAAAGATAAGTAAAACAATCATGTTCAGGAGGACCAGGGTACAAGAACTAGACAAGACTTAGACAGGGCTAGACATCATCCATTCACAAGCGGCCAAGCAAATTCTACGGCTTACTACTTTAACTAACTAGGGTTATCACAAGCCTAATTACTAACAAGATGCAAGTGAGAATTTTCCAGTCCCAAGCCCTGCAGACCATCCAGTTATCCTTCCGCGGGTTGAGAGTATGGTTGGGTACATCGCCCGGGAGACGATATACCCTTAGGTGACTTAGAGGGTGCAACACATGACAGTGTGCTGGAAATGTGCTCTACTCGTCGGCAAGCTACAAGTCCAATTAAAGCGCCCAGATAACGAGATTGCCTGTGACTGGAAATTCTCTATGAGCTATAGTTTGATCTAATCATTAGCCTAATCCAGATTCAGTGTAAATCCCTGACCGTGGGAACCAGGGAGTCACGTCCTAGACATGATGCAAGACAAGACAGGTGGATTGTACAAGCAAGCAAGCAGGAACACCCACGGTGTCAAGTTGGTTATACGAGTCGAGTTACAAGTTACAAGTCAAGTCAGTATGCCGCCACGGACCACTATCAAGTTATTAGGTTACAAGTCAAGAATGCACCCCATCGGGTCATTTTCCAGAAAATCAGAAAGTACTAGGATCATAAATCACAGAAATCACGAAAACCGTACTAGTCATATCAAATACTGAAAATCGTACCAGGTCGTATAGGGGTCAAGGTAGTCGTGCTGTGTGGAATAAGATCTCAAAACCTAATCCACAAAAGAGAAGCCAAGTCCAAGAAATAAAACCAAATCATCATGGGTCAGTAGGTTGCGTAGGGGTGGATGGCGCAGGTGATAGATGGCGTAGGGTTAAACTGCGCAGGGGTGGATGGCGCAGGAATGGTTGGCGCAGGAGATAGATGGCGCAGGGTTGAACTGCGCAGGGGTGAAGTACGCAGGGTCCAAGCGCGCGGGGTTAGATTGCGCGAGGAGCCAACTGCGCAGGGGTGAGCTGCGCAGGGGTATAGGTGGCGCATGAGCAGACTGCGCATGGATGGATGGCGCATGGGGCTGAGCGCAGTTCGCCAAGATGCAAGCAGTGCGGTCGGCGCTGCGCTAAAGAGCGCAGGCCGAGAGGGGATGCGCAGTCCAGCACTGCGCTAAAGAGCGCAGGCTGCAGTCTTCGTCTCCAGGCCGAGAGCAAGCATCAAGAACACCAAAAATTCAATTCTATATCTTGGTCAAATCAAAGCCAAATCTAGATTTTCAAAGTTCTAACTTGAGTAAAATTGAGTTCTCTTCCACATGGAAGCATCAAAACCCACAAAAACCCAACTATAATAGATCAAAACCATGTAAATCCGAAAATAGAGAAAACTTAGATCTAGAACAAAGGAGACTCCAAATCACAAAATATCAAGTTCTAATGTTGATCTCCATGGCCTAATCTAGCTAATGGACAAATAAAATATGGTTCTCATGTGGTGGCAAGGTGCACTTGCCTATTGGTGTTGGTGAGTTGTGTAGAGGAAGGAAGAATAAGGAGATGGAGAAAATAAATGAAAGAGTTATGAGGAGAGAGAAAAGGTTGGTAGGGTTTAATGAGGGTGGTTATGTTGTGTTGAGGGTGGAGCATAGGCTAAGGTGTTCCAAATGCATGTTGAACCAAACCAAACCAATCCTCCTCCACAAAATAAAACCAAGCCATGTCAAAACCCATTTTACGAGAAAACCAAAATCTGCAAGCTGAGCCAAAATACAATTACAGGCCAGAATCTGAGAAAATAAAATACAGATCCAAGATACATGCAGGCTTAACAAAATACGTGTTCTGAGATATGGGTGTTACACACATATTAATTGACTCGTCATCACTAGACTCGTCTGATGAACCTAACTCTTCATCAGAATTTATCAATATTTTATACATGGTTTTCTTTAACCCTTCATCCTCTATTTCTTGGATTTTCTTCTTGGTATAACATCTATTAGCGTAATGACCTATTTTACCACATTTATAGCATTTTATTTCCTTAGAGGATTTCCTCTTATGAGAAGATTTCTTCTCTTTCCCCTTTTCTTTCTCCTTATATTGCTGGGGATACTTCTTCTTCATTTTTCTCCTATAATAGGGCTTATTCCCCTTTTCTCTATTATAATCCTTCTTAGCCTTTCCCTTCTTATCATAAGGCTTGTAATCATCTACAGCAAATTGACTACAAAATTCGCCTAATTGCTTTCTCTCCGAAAGCCTTTGCGATTTCAATTGATTCCTTAGCTTTAAATCATTACATAAAGCTAAGCCTTCTTGAACACAAGCATTGATTAATGCTCCATAGGTGTCATTCTGATATGGTATTTCGCCATTATTCTTTTCCTTCAACTTTTGCCGTATTTTTTCAGCAAAGAGGTTGGGCAATCCATCAATAAATTTGGATTTCCAATGTGATGCATTGGCATCATCAAGCGCCATGACTCTACTCAGAAAAGTATCTTTATACCATCTGAAATGAGTCAAAGTTGGACATCGTAAATTCTGTAATAGGGTTCTAATTCTCCCCCCATCAGAAATATGTCCTGTGAAATGCTCTAATATGTTGTATATTAGAGTATAAACAGCATCAGATTTCTGTTGTCCATCCTCTGTCTTAGTGACATTTATTATTTCAATTCGTTGCTCATTACTCAGGCAATGGTCCCACCATCCTCGTAGGATGCCTGTAAATCCACTGGCGACAAATAAGGCAATTTGGCGATTATTATTACCAGCGGCTTTAGCAACATTGGAATACATCAATATTCGATGTAATTGATCATGTATTTGCTTATCAGAAAGACCATCTATGTTCCATTCATAGATTTCTCCAGCACAGTAATGATTCTGAATTATAGAATCATTCTCCTCATACAAAACATCCATTGGAGAAGGTCTTTTGTAATAATATTTGATTAAATTAGGTTTGTCATATTTGACGGTATTAACTCTTTCTTGATTCAAATCCTTCTGAACCGTTTCTAAAGAGTTTTGAACTGAATTAAAAGAATTATACATTTCTTCTAATTCAATAGGATTAACCTGTTCATCTTGAGTAGAACAAGTTTCCCTAGAGTCAGATTCAGACTCTTGACCATTCTGGGTCGAGGATTCTCCTTGTAGCACATTAAGGTGCTTAGGTGTATCCTTAGCCTTATTAGGATCATAATTCAGAAATTCCTCTTTAAGACGTTCGTACCCCAATTCTTCTTCAGAGAGTACATTAACGCTTTGATTTCTGAATTGTTCGACTAACTCTTTCAGATCTTCCTTGGTAAATTCTGACTTAGATCTGAACTTATAGTCAGTAACCTCCATTGGAGGTCTAATTGGAATCCTACTTGTTTCCATTTTGGGTTTAACAATAGGACTCTCATGAAGCTCTACTCCTTTAAGCGAATTAAACTTATCATTTAACTTCTGAATATTCTCCTCTATTCGGGTCAATTGCCTACCCATGACTTGAATAAAGGTATTAGTGTAATTATTTTGCAGTATTATTTTCTGCAACTCCTTTATTGTGGCTTTCTCATGTTCTATAGCCTTATAGAACGAATTAGCCTCAATATTAGTATTGAATAGAGCAGATATTTTAAGAGATTCATTAGGAGGATATAACGATTTTATTTTCTGTCCTCCCTTAGTGGTCCAAATCTTAAATTGCTCCTCAATGACATTTATATGTCTTATTCTTCCACTAAGATATTCCTCAAGGAACCAATCTCGGAACCATCGTACCTTCTGCATATTTGGAAGGTCTTCTTCATACATTTTTCTATATTCTCTTCGCTGATGAACTTTGAATTGGTGTTGGAACCATTCTCTAAATTCTCTATTCTCTTCGCTGTAATATTCTTTCTTACAGCATTCAATCATAGCTGGTGAGAGTCTATAATCCATTAAAAATTAAATGCCATTTCCGACGTTGTCGGCTCCTCATCTAATTTAGATGACCGAGAGTCTGATTTGGAAGCATATATTAGGTGAACAACATTAGATTCATTTATTTGAATCTTTTTTATTTTGTTTTCTTCTATATTAGAAGATTCACCTTCTGATTGCTTATCTGAGATAGATTTCTCAATTATAAATCTCCTGGAGCTTGATGTGGAGATTCTGGCTTTTATTTGTGGAGTAAATCTAACTTCCACATCGCCATCTGGAGTCTGAATTATTTGGTCTATTTCCGAATCCATTATGGGTTTCGGAGGTACAGCCATATTCAGAGTCCATTCATTAGGAAAGTTTATTTCTTTCCATTTAATGATTCTATTAGTAGCTACCTTAGTAGTCAAGAGATTAGTCTCTACTAAAGTAGTCTGTCCTGGTTTAGTAAGGTGTTTAGCTTTGGGGGCTAAAGTATTTAACACCTTAAAATGAACTCTATAGATTATTGCTATAGTTTCAGATCCAGGAAGAAAATTATAACCAAATGTCTTTAAATTCAAAGACACAGCTTCTAACAGGTTTGCATCTGTTAGAGATAAGCTTAAATTGGGATAAACATTAAAATATACTGGACCATGACAAAGGCTTGTCTGCATGACTCCCATTAGGGATTGTGCCCAGTCCAAACACCGACCATCTCTTAGAGATGTCAGTAAAGATGCATTTAAACTTTGAAGTGTTAAAGGTTTTAATGCTACTTGTATTAATCCAATATGAATGAAATTATATTTATCTCTGTAATTAGAGATATCATCTTCAGATAATAACTTAATTATTTGTTCATTATCTGAGACTTGGACAGTTCTTTCCATTGTTTTAATTGCAATGGAAGACTTGAAATCAAACGTACCTATTTGATATATTTCCTTTGGTTGAACTTTTGGAATTGTCCATTTGTTCAACTCCTCTAATTCCGTAGGAAATTCATACAGATTGGTATTCTTAACTGATTTACCCTTATTAAGGGTTTTCTTATTCGAACCTATTAGGTTGGCCAGTTGGTCACTCATCTGAGGAGGATCTATCTTGCTACCTTCTTCATGTAAACTATTAAACTGCATTCTGTTGTTAATATCAATACTACTATCGCTAATATAAAAAAGGCTTAGGTCCAATTCTTCTGGTAGTAAAAAGGTTGCACGGCTGTCAACGATTTACGGCTAAACACGGCACTCTCTGCCATCAAACGCCTACGCGAC